>LT727923.1:294050-427014 GCA_900157175.1 Oithona nana | reverse complement strand
GGGGGGGGGGGGGGGGGGGCCCAGCGAGCGAAGCGAGCTTACCGCCAGAGGCCTTGCAGTACCTGCCGAAGGCAGCGGATTGCGAGTAATCAATATTAGACTAAAAGGGCTCAAACACATATACTTATATGAAAATGACCTAATACAATGGAGACGATGGCTTATTACGATGTGGATCGACCTACCATAGCAGTAGCACAATCTATTTTTTGGAAAGTTTTCAAACAAATTCTGATAATCATAAAAGGGAATGAGTAAACGTAAATCCTATGATCGAAATTCAATCTCTACGATTCTCCAAGCCAGAATCTTGTGATTGATCAATTGAGTCAATGTATGATAGAAGGTCACAGTTGAAACTTTGCATTGTGAATCATCATGTCTTGAGGACAACCTTCGCAAACTCCTCTGCTTAGATCCGACATTCGAGATTTTTAGTCAATTCTAAAACATCAGAGTTGCCTCATCTCATCTCAGAATTCTGAAAGTTCTAAAAAACAATATCAACTAAGTAAACTGTAGTAAGTACAACATACCTTTTGAAATTACCTTTCAACCCTTTCAGCTCTTTTAGCAAAAAAGAGCTCTGGAATTTTGACTTTGTTTTAAATCTCTGATTTAGGTTGATTTTTATCTCCATATTCCACGACAAGATGTTGTCAAACAAGTGGATCATGTAGATCTGCCAGGTGGCATTTCTTAATCTTGTTTTCAGAAGAAGAAGAAGAGTTGTTGGAGTGATGGAGAGTGTGGAGGTGGGTTGGTTAAACTGGTACATACGAAAAATGGAAGACTTTTTGCACTTTTTATCTTGCGATTCAATCCATTTTCACTTTAATTGAACTATTCTTGGGCATGACTCTTGCTCTCAGTTCGTATGATGGGTTTGGATCCATCTTGAAGAAAAGCTTCTTTTTGACTCCCAAGTATCGAAGTTCAGGAGTCAATTTTACTGTTTCAAATTGGTCTTTTAGAGTTAAATTAAATTTCCAAGTGTTCATATGGTTACACACACGAAACCATAAGTCATCAAAACATTCTTCGGGTCCATATCGACTGAACACTTTACAAATGGACTGAACAAACCAGGACCCATAATCTTCGCAACGTAATGATGAATAGAGGGGAACTGAGCTAAACATAGCAATACAATCTTCTATAGAAGGATCAAAAAACCGGTCCACTTTTTCATCTGTATCGTCTGCATCTCTAGATACTTTCGACAGCATATGTCCTCGACATGCTTGGACCAAAAATATTTTGGGTTTTCCAGCTAATCCTGGACAATTCACTTCATTCAACTTGGGGAACACCTCGGTGTACAGATCAAGAATTTTACCATCCTTTGTGAAAAGGCCCTTCTCATTACCATGCGTCAAAATGGCAATGGCCGCCATGTTGAGGTCATTGTGCCTGTTATCCTTAGAAAAATTTTCGATTTCTTGAAGCATTTCTTCTTTGGTCAAGTTGTGGTATGTCGATGTAGGCAACTTCATTTTATAGAAAAGATTCTTCAAGTTCTGGACGTCTTTTTCGGTACCTTTTCTTTCTTTCAATTTAGTATTGCCGTCAAATATACGGAAATTGAAAATGAGGGCGAGACCGACGAAATCTGTGTCGGAATTGTTCATTGGATATTTTTCTAGTGGGATGTCTTCGGATTTGAATATGTAATGGTAGATGTTGGATTGCACTAATTTTCTACTAGGCTGGGGTGTTTCATCGGAGACTAGTTTTACATCCTGCTGCACGTTTCCTGTAATAGAAGGCTGAGGACTTGACGGTTTAGTCTGTGTAGACTTTGAGCATGACTGCTTCTGTAAATCTAAGCTCTTGCTCGCTGAATTTTTCGACCTTCTATTCCTGTCTTTGGGTTCTTTTACAGTCTCTTTTTCTGATGACTTCCTTTTTCTGTTGCTATTTCTTTTTGGTGGAACTACTATTTCATCGCCACTTCTCGAATTTGCCGGTGTGACAAACTCGTTTTCAAACGTTTCTTTAGAATTTTCTTCATTATCTTCTTTTTTTGATTCGCCCGGCATTGCATAAGTACGCACAAAGCTTACTTGTATGTCCGCACTTACTACCAAAATGTCAATTTGATAGAATTTGGAATTTGTTAGGAAAACAGCAAAAATATATATAGCAGCTGACGTATGCACTATGCAGTGTTACTTGGGATGTTCAAGCCGGCCGGCTCAAAAGTCAAAACCAACCCCAACCGTTCTACGGCCGTTGTCCCGGAACGACGCTCCGCTTAGCTAGCTATCGTTTAGCACCCTTTGAGGGTGCTCACACATATGACGTCGTAGAGAGCATAAATCTGATTATGTTTGCTACCACCAACTGTCTTGTCTTGTCGTTACATACTAGAAACGCTAGAAACAGACTGTAGAATGTAGATGACTGAATTAAAATTTCTTAGCTTGGATCGTTTGGGTCAAGTAAATGGAATTAGATTGCAGGATTAAAATTGGAATGTCTCACGCAAAATACATATTACATACATACAGTTCCTTCAATTTTGAATTTTGATCAAAGCTTGCATTATAAAAAGCGGCAATTTCTTTCCGTTCATTTGTACATATTTCAAGTGGTGCGAATCAAGTCCGAACGAGGTTCGAACGAAGCGAGCTCCGTCTACTTTCAAAAGTTATTTTTTGCGCCAAAAGAAAAAAAAATCCCTATCAGAATTACAATTCAGTCTCTACGATTTTGAACTCAAATATCAATAGGTAAATACAAGTAACAAGAGGTGTCCTCGGTCCTCCTTTTTAGATGTGGCACAGTCTATTATTTCATGGAAAGTCCGAACAAATTCTGATACATATTTATAAAAGGAAATGAGTGAATGTAAATCAAATCCTACGATCGAATTTCAATCCCATCCTAAAAACCACAATATCGTGCCTGAATCGAGTGCGATCGAAGGCCAGTTGAAAGCCTTTGCCTTAGATCCGACATTCGACTTCGAGATCCTTTTTGATCATTCAGTTCCGAAAACATTAGGGTTGCTTCATCTCAGAGTTCTGAAAGTTCTAAGAAAAACAATATTAGGTACCTAACTATAGCAGTGTGTTTTAGTACATCCTTTTGTAATTACTAATTACCTCTTAACACTTTTAGCAATATGTAAAGATATCTGGAATTTTGAATTGTCGTCGTCCTGACGAGCGACGATGATTTAGGTTGGATTTTAGCTCCATATTTCACGACAAGATGTTGTCAAACAAGTGGATCATGTAGATCTGCCAGGTGGCATTTCCACGACAAGATGTTGTCAAACAAGTGGATCATGTAGATCTGCCAGGTGGCATTTCAACTCAATCGATCTTCCATGATGTTTGAGGCCACCCGGAAGCCTCCCAAGGGCGGTGTCTTACTTGTCGCATCCTCTTTTCATTGGCCTGAAATAGAGGCCCCACAGCCTTTAGCTTCAACGGTGAACGGGCTTTCATTTTCCCGTTGCCAAGCTTTCTAAACTCCGCCCATTTCCTCGACTACCACGGAGGTTCGGATGCTTTCCCTATCTGCTTCGGAGGACCGGATAATGGTTAGGAAGACGTTCTTCCTGCCATTTTGTGTTCCCCGGTGTTGGCGGAAGGAAGGGTAGGGAAAATACTGTTCCTGCTAGCATACTCTAGTAAAACATAACCTATTAACTTGTCAGATTCATTGAGAAAACCGGACAACGGCTCAGGAACCTCCGGACACCGGAATCAGAATCAGGAGATGACCTCTCAACAGCCTCCCTTACAGCCTCAACAGAATACGCGACATCACCACCCCGCTGAGGCTCCTTCGACTCCTGCAGACCAAGTAAGTCAAAGGGTTTTATACTAATGAGTTGACACGCGGCGTTTTGCTAGACCAACATATCGCCTTACAGAGTCAATATGAGGTGGAACATCACCGTGAATTGGTCCAGGGACAACATAATGACGAGGTTTTTCGCCACAATAGGCAACAAGGTAAACCTAATTTGATTCAAGTTAGAGGGAACATTTTTCTAAAGATTAAATAGTTTTTCCCGATTTTCTGCAAAATCCGGCCCTGATTAGTTCATCGGCCGCCGCCGCAGCGGCAGCTGCAGCAGCGGCCGTCGTAGTTAATCACGCTACTGGCGTCGCGGAGGCCGGGGGTTCTTGGATAAACGAAGGTAAAAAGATTGTTGCTATGACCCTATTCAATGTTCCCCTGCTACTGCATCATCATATAAAATGCCATCTCCCGATGCTTTTGAAGTTGTTTGCAATCATTTGCATTTGACACATTTTGATTTCGGAAAAATTGTACTCAGGAGTCAAAACGGAGCCACCACACTCGCCATCTAACATGATGCTTCACCACCCCAACCAACATCAAGGAGGAACTGCAGACCATTTTAATCTTCTGGAGCAAGCCAGCAGCGGTGGGCATCAACATCAAGGATACTATCATCATAATCGAAACATGGAGTGGGATAGCGCTCAATTTTACCATACAGAATTACGGTATCAGCATCAGCAACCCATTCACCAAAATGATTTCAGACATCATCGAGAAAGTACTACTCGTGGAAATAAAGAGGTGACACTAGCATCTCATCGGGAAAATGAAAGGTAGATTTTTCTCATTTGGGGGAGTGCAAGTGACATAAAAGGGAATTCTTCAATTGTTACAGAAGTCATCGAAGCTTTGTTGAAGCTCCTTCATTCGAGTCCATCGCGACTAATGGGTTCTTGAGCGAACAACAGCAGCAGCAGCAAGAACAGCAAGGAACTCCACCACAAAGAGAAGTCAAAGCAGAACCGAGGGAGGTATCCTCCTCCGGTAATCATCACCATCATCATCTATCGCAACAAGGTACGTAGCTAACAATCTTTGGATTATTCATGAGGTTTTAACCAGTTGTGCTGATGAGGAACGTTGGTTGACACATCTTGAGCATAAAAGAGAGTCAATTGAGCATTGCTAACGCTCGTTAATGCATTCTACCACTATCAATTGTGGCGCTAAATGTCAAGTAGATTAGTCACGCTCTTACTGTGCGCTATGGAAAGTAGCAGCCACTTTTTCATGTTTGTCTATCATCTCTAGCCTGAAGGGAGGATTGAACTCACAAATGCTCTGGCAACGTGCAGCTTTCTAATTTTGAAAAGGGAAAAAATATTCGGATTTTCAAAATCTGCTTTAAGAGTATCCCATCATTGTTTGCACATTAGTCGACATGATGTCAGATTGGAGGAGGATGAGTTCCCTGGAGGCCATTCGCCAACGGAAGCACAAGCTCGACTAACCTCTCACCGGACATTAATTTTTCAACGGTAAAGAGACTCGACTACTCATATCAAGACTCATGAGAACAAGGGGGGAACTCGAGAGGAGCTGCTTTCATATCATGAAATCAATGCTCAAAAAAACATGTATTATACTCTGCAATAGAGTAGAGCCCATTTATAGATTCGTCACGGATAGTTGTCTACTATTGTACATCTGCTCACTTTTGAGCACCTGTTTTTCGGTTTGGTCCTCAACTTTGGATATCACTATTGCAGGTGAAAGCTCGCATCACCAAGGACATCATCACAAAAGTCGGTGGCCCATGTCTTCTCGCTCTATTAGTGCCACTCCCATGGGACCAACTTACCATCGCCGTGGATCCTTGCAGCTTTGGCAGTTCCTTTTAGCCCTTTTGAACGATCCGGCCAATCAAGCCGCCATTGTTTGGACCGGTAGAGGGATGGAGTTCAAACTCATAGAACCCGAAGAAGTGAGTTGAAAATTCAATTTTCGGATTAGATTATCATTCTCAGCTTTCTTATCAAAATGTTAACTAGATTTTTCTGCTATTCTTGCATACCAATGAGCTTAGACAACTTCTTATTTCCTGAGCTCCTTTCTAGGTTGCGCGACGATGGGGTGTGCAGAAAAATCGACCCGCTATGAACTATGACAAATTGAGCCGATCTCTCAGATACTACTACGAAAAAGGAATCATGCAAAAAGTGGCGGGTGAGCGATACGTTTACAAATTCGTCTGCGATCCAGACGCCCTATTTCAAATGGCACTGGCAGAAAATCATAGAACGGCTTTGAAAATGGAGGCCAATTGTATTGCCGCTGTTAGCGCCAATCAACCTGAAACGCCGGATTATGCTGCCGCCGCTGCTGCTAGCGTCGGATTTCCTGAGCAAGCCAGTAACCGGTGTAGGCATCAATACAGCGACATGTTGAACCAAGTCTACACATCGCATTTACATGCCCAATTGAACGTCCAGGGCCAAGGTAAAGCCGGACAAGTCTTTGCCAATCCGGCGGCGGCCCAACAACAGTTCGGTGAAGAATATTCGGCAGGACACTCATTTGACCATTTGGCTATGACCAAAGAGCCGAAATCGGTGAATAACAATAATTTGGAAAGCAATGAAGCTGACAAGGATCGATCAAGGAGTACTTCGACTTCGGCCACAGCTGCTACTCAACAAATAATTCCTGAATATCATCCACCCTATTTGTCACAGATACGAACAGCATCCACAGTAGCCAAATGTGAAAGGAAATCCGAGACAAAAATTGGTAATGACAGCAGCAGAGAGAATGGTTGCAAAAAAGCCAAAGAACAAGAAGCTGAAAATCAGAAATCCGCAACAGATGCTTCTGCTTTGAGTTTTATTCATTAGAGTCGAATTGTTAGATGTTTGTTTTTTTCTTTTTGCCAGCACCCTTATTGATCGTTGAATAAAATCATGCATGTGTGTTTTCAATCCTCAATCTAAAAAAAACTGGATTTAAAAAGAATGTTTTTCTATGAATCATGCATAGAACACGGTCCGGAATTGTACACTCCACGTACACTTTCAAAGTTTTCCAAAAGAACCGATAGATGGTGCCAAGGCTTTCTCTAAAAGTCCTTCTCATGGCCAAAGAAAGCCTAGCAGAGCCTCCTATAAGGATCACTGCAGACTTTCTCTATCTGCATCTTCTTCTCTCCTTTCGGCTCTCTCTATTGTCGACAGGCCAAGTGCCAATACATTTCAGTATCTGGTGGTAGCTATCAAAGTTGTTGCCTCATCCTCCTCTCCTTCTTTCCTGTGCTGCTACATGGCAGCCTGGATAAATGCCAACATTACCACAAACCAGAGGGCGGCAGCTTGGTTTTGTACCTCTACTAAAGACTTTATTTTCTTTATGAAAGTTTCCTTTATGATATCAGCTTCCACGTACTCGCAGTTGGAGTACAAAGAAAGAAAGAGTGGTGCACATAAGTAGATTCCCACTCAATAGAAATCCAATTCAATCGCAATGCAAGAAGGGTAAAATTCAAGGAAATTAGTCTACTTTAGAGCCTTGCTAAGGTAGAAACTAGAAAGAAGGCATTTTCCGACCCATTTCTCCCTCTCCTGATTAGATTGGAAGCGACTGCAGCAGCGACTGCAGCAGCTCAGTGATTGAAAGTTCCACTTTTCAAAAGGATGTTTGTCTAAATACTTCCCCAACAACCTTGGATACTTCTTGGCGACTCCAACTGTGTTGCGGCTTGGCCTTACTGTGTGTGACAGTGTATCGGAGTCACTAGAAGCAAACCACAGGACTCTGACTACTACTTCACCTTCTTCCTTGAGGCCCTACTGCATGCTGTTTTAGTGTATGGAAAATGCATCTCAGAGATCTACTTCTCTAGCTAGCTAGAGCTAGAGCTGCTTTTGAGCATGCAGCAGCAGCTGAAGAAGAAGAAGCAAAGCATTTCTAGAATGCAAATTAGGACTCTTTGTATTCAAAGCGTAAATGAGCAAAAGTTTGACGCTTAAAACTACTGCTCATTCTATGAGGGTCAGGAATGAGCCTCAGGAAAATAGCATCGCCTAAAGCAAAGATGAGGTCACATCTGCCCAGATGAGTAAAAGTGGGGGATTTTTTAATTACAACAAAAGCCATATTTGCCTTCTTTTTTTCTTGCCTCCATCCTCCGAGACTTCCAGACGAAAATGGGCACAGCTTTCCTTTAATCCAAGCTGGACTAGCTAGCGTTTTTTCTTTCCTCCTCAGCTTTCAATAGGCCATAACTTTCATTAGCTCAGAGCCGAATACATTTACATGCATTACAGTAGTAATACTGTAGAAAAGCAGTACACTTTCTTCAACATGATCGCGTCTCCTTAGTCTCTTAGAGTGTATTGGCTTACAAATACAGTACAAAATACTACTATTATGTATGCAACAACTGAAAAGTACTACAGGTTAAGCCTTCTTTCTTCCGCTATAAAGTAAAGAAGGGCGATCATTGCATAGGAAATCTAGTGGAAAGTGTCCTCCTCCTCGTATAAATTGGATTGTCTAATATCTCGACATAAAAGTATTGGGAGGAGAGGACCTACACCTCATGCAAGCAGCCCTTGGAGTCTAACCTTTTGGTCTTTTTATTACGCTGTGTTTCTTGAAGTAGTCGTTCTATAGTAAGTACAAAGCAGTACAAAAGGCAAGGAGACCTTTTTTTTCTTATCGGTGATACTGTGTAGTACATACTCGTATTATTGCCATTGTATAGTATTGTACTGAAGGAGACAGGCACAGACGGTTGTGTCTGCGGCGACAATAAGGACACTACACTATGACTTGATTTTATCTTAGGGGGAAGTATGGAACAGCCAGTAGCCACTATGTACTTTGTACTAGTAAGGAAGCAGTCACGAAAAGGGTCGTCGTCGTTTCGCTCGAGCTCTGGCACAAGGGCGAAGAAGTAAGCAGAAGTAGCAACTGAAAGTTTAGCCACCAAAAGTTTTGTTACACACTGTAATGTAAGAAGAAAGCTATGGTAGATCAGCAGCCCTGTACACGATTAGTCAAGGTCAGTATGCAGCAGCATTCATTCATTATGTACTGGTGGTCGTCTAGATTATATATAGCTTGGCAGTAATCATTTTAGCTAGTCTGCGTAAGAAGAGCTTCTAAAGCTAGGCCACCACCATGCCTAACGTGCTTTCTCTCCAAAATGCTATCTTTCGGCCTATTTGGTCACACAAACGTGACTTTAACATGGCTTCTGAAAATAGATAGTGGATACTGAAATGCAAGGAGCTGGGGGCAAGAGTAGGTGAAAAGGAGAGGACTACTTTACTACATCTAGGTCAAAAAACGCTGAATTTCATTGGTGTCTAGTATGGGTTTTTCCTCCAGTCTACTTACTACATACTCTCGGCCGTTTTGTAGGCTAAAAGCATACATGTAGTACTGAAGACTGAACGGAAAGCGGCCTCTACTGAGCTCCATCCACTACTACTATGTCAATTCTGGGCAAAATACGTTTTGGGAACTATTTATGGTCCATTTCGTTGGTCTATGTATGGCTATGAGAGCAGAGAAGGATCGTTACCGCCATCATCATTATAAGCCTACTAGCTTTCAATAATGGAACAGCAACAACTCTAGGAGGAGAACAAAACAATACAAATTGTCTTTTAGTGCGCAGCCAGCAAAAAACCTTTGCTCTGGGCTGTCTCAGAAAGTTCCCGACGTGTTTTTTGTGGCCTAAAGCAAACTTTGATAATAGTGGGCTAATGATAATCCGAAACTCGATACCATAATGTATTTGTGCCGGGCCTGGAATACGTATCAGTATTCAGTACGAATGATAGTACGTTAACACAAAATTGGATGATACAACATGTGTCCTAACTCAATTTGTACAGTTGCTTTACATACTCCATTTGGTAAATACAACAGTACTGTGAATGGATGTCGAGCTGAGAGAGTGAAAAGAAAGATGAAAAAAAGGTTTTGTAAAAGCCTCCTCAGCACTTTTCAAGAATTCTCAGACAGACACTCGACGTCGACCACAACTATCATTTTGATGAACTAGCAAAAGGAAAAGGCAAAAACTTGAACTACTACATAGCCTACATAGTATTTCCGTTGGCATGGCTTATCTGACCAGTGACCCTGTCGTTTCTCCTCTGCCTTTGGGCAGTCATGCGTCCCATGGGACTTGACAAGGAAAAGCCAGAAAGCCTGAATCCGGCATGTATCTGGCTGTAGGACATGATGATGATGCGATGATAATCAAATCAAGGGCCAGGGCAATGTGGCCATAGAAGTGCGTAATAATGGAAAGAGATACGTGTACATTAAGTGAAAAAAGGCTTACAGTTGCCCCTTTCATGTCTGAAAATCACCAGGCAATGTTGCGAGAAAGTAATATTTCTAGAGGAGGAGAAGGGGGCTTCACTGGCAACTAGGCAGCCAGTCAATCATCAGCATATCTAGAAGACGTTTCTAATGGAAAGCCGATGGGAAATTGGCCCTCATTTTTATGCCTGATGGAAGTTACTTAGATGTCGAAGATGTGTGCTTTTACTAAATGTGTTCCACTTACGTAGAGAAAAAGAGAAAGCAATGTTTGATAAGAAGAATACATTATACACATTCTTTGTTTTTTCGTCCTTGGTTTTCTTCCTGTGCTCACAGAGCCGTATTGACAATTGACAGGCTCTGCTGCTTTCCTACTGTCCTCCTCTCACATAGTCTAAAAGTTTTGTCTTTTTCCTGTCGAACTTTGGCTGGTGTTGGTGTCGTCCTAAGACGAGGTTGTCTGCTGAATAAAAATGTGAAAATATGTGTGCTTTGTGTATATGACTTTTCCGACTTTTGTGGAAGGAATATGAGATGCAGTAGTGGTGCCAGTGGTGAACTGCGGCGTTGCTTCGTTGCCTTTAGTGGTCGACCTCTAGCAGCAAAGAAGAACTAAGAAGAAGATGGCCCAAGAAGTTTCAAACAAACCTCAGGATAGACTTCTAGCAGAGGAGATGATGACAGAAGTCGTCGGGATTGTAGGACGAAAGTTGAAAGTAGTGTGTGATCCGTCAAAGCATTTGTTCCCCTCGGGCTTTGGCGTGTTGACATTCCACTTGGCACAGGCCACTGGGACACTAATATGTCAATATGATGTGAGGATGTTTTTCTGTGTCACACCCACTCTACTTTTTGTCAGACTATTGGTATTGGTCATAGTCCGTTGGATCATCCAACCATCCGACCGTAGAGTCCTTCATATATCCACTCAAGTCAGCCGCCTTTTCCATTTCCCCCACTTTTTGATGTCGAGCTAGGCACCTTCTTCTCCAAAAAATAGGCAGAGCAGCTAGGCAGCAGCAGGCAGCTTGGATATTTCACTCTAGTGTTTCCCCAAGAGAGCGACGACTTTGGTGCAGTTTCTACATGGATGAAGTTGAAATTAATTTTTTCTTCAGCCTGCTTTCTTACAGCAGCAGTCTTCCCATCCATCCAAACTGTTTCCAGGACCTACTTTCCAAGGCTAATAAAAGGGCAGCAGGAAAATTATCATCGCATGTTTGGTCAGTGTTAGTGATCACTTTACTCGTGGTAATAAAGAGAGTAGCGGTAGACCAAATATTGGACAACTTGATACATTAAAGTATCAGGCAACAACGCAACTTTTGGTTAACAGCATAATAGCCTGAGCAAGCAAAGTAAAGACTGAGGAGGCGGCGGAGGCAGCAACAGTGATTCCATTAGTGCATGCCATAAAAAATGGGTGAAAAGTTTTTACTACTCTTCTTCTCGTACTCATAGACTTATTAGGCCTAGCTTTGAGCCTCCATCCCAAAAGTGACAGCTGAAGAAGAGAGCTGGTTGTTGCTAATCTAACATCTGAGTAGGAGTAGTTTGAGAACCTAATCTCTCTTAATGGCAGGCAAGGAAGCTTCTACCATGACTCTATCCTCTCCTCCTCCTCCGCCCAAAAAACTTTTGTGGAACCTGAAAATTGTGTGAGCTTCTGCTCTTTTCTTTCTAGCTAGCTAGAGATGGAGTAGAGGAGAAGCAACTTTGTCTGTCGTATCTCTTTTACTGAAACATGACCAGGAGACAAACATCCATCTTAAAGAAACGAGAGAAACTCTTTTGTCTGTTCTTTCTGACTCTCACTCGTCTCGTCTACCTTTGGTTTCCATTAATTTAACTCAAAAGAAAGACAACAGACAGAGAAAAAGAAAGCAAAATCATTCATTCTTCTTATACTTCATTGCGGCATTGTTTTCTTTATTTTCATTTTAGAAGTTCTGGCTTTAATATTTTGTTTTTTTGTTCAGATGATTTTTGGAAGGCATAATCTTTGTTCATATGCAACGATAAGTCGATAACAATTATTTAGCAAGACCAGATCAGATGATGATTATTTTTTGTTTGAAAGGAGAAAGGAGTTTTCAAAAAGATGTTTTTCAAGTGTTGATCAAGGTGGGGATTTTACAATGGTTTGACTGTTCCGAACTGATTTCAGGGATCGGGAGGGTAGTAGTAGTAGGAGGAGTAATGATAACATACTGCAAATGCTGGTTTTGATGTTTTAGTTAGTATTATAGTAGATGATGATGCGAGTTCAAGAAATATCACAAATGCTACCTACAATATGGATTGAGGAGGGAGGGACAAAAACAGTCGCGAGGATAGATAATATTTTCCGATAAAGGAGAGAATTCTGATGTCGTCCTGGAATTGTGGAAAAACGAAGTTGATATATTGATGATAGTAGTATAGTGTCAGAGCCACCTTTCCATCTAAATGAGATTTTCTTTCTGCAGCTGTGATCTTCTACGGCAGCGGAGCAATACTTGTGATGCAACACTCTACTCTATCTAAGAGTAGCAATAGCAACAAGGCAAGAAAAATGGGCCTATTCTGGAATCTAGATGGAAAAGGGGACCAAGCATTACATTGCAAAGGGAGGGAGATTGAAGATGAAGAAAGAAAGGAAGAAAAATGCCTACTTTTTGAAAGAAAAGACAAAAGTTTAAAACTTCTGATGCCGACCCCATGATAAATAATAAGCAGGAGTTGCATCAGGGGGCTATATAGACCCTACCTACACTTTACAGAAGAGAGGAGAGATTTCCTTTCATCGTTCTTTCGTTGTACTTGCTTGCTGGCTTGGCATAGATGCCGAGCAGGAGGAGGGTGCTTTTTATGTTGAAAATCGATATCATGGCTCAAACGGATGCATTCTGTAGCAGTAGTAGTGTAATAGAGAGAAAGAGAGAAGAAAAAAGGAAATATATGTTGCCCGCATGCTCGTTGCAACTTTGCATCATCATGAGGGCTTTTGATTTTTTTACACCACCGTATTACATAGTCCAACAAACAATTTACATATTTTTTACACAAGCTGATTGAAGGGAAAAAACTGTAGCATCTGTCCTGTTGTTTGTTTTCATGTTTTGTTTTAATAATAATATGCTATGTAGCAATAATGATGATCATAGAAAAAATTTGTTGTGCTCTTCTTATTCGTTTCATGGTTGGGCTTTTAGGAGGTTAAATTTCTTTGCATGGCTTTGAGAAAAAACGACAAAAGAGAGAGCTTGCTGGCAAGTAGTCCATTGAGGGTGAGAGAAAGAGACCAAAAAACTTTTTAAAAGTTGGATGATAATATTATTATTGTGTTATTAAAAGTGTGTGTCGTGAGCACCCATCGTGTATAGAGCTTTTCTTCTTGATTCAATGACCAAAGCCACATTTTGAGTAGGCCTTTTGCTTGGCATTGGCAATAACAGAAGGGAGGAAGAATTAGAAACATTGGTTAAAACTATGGATGGATTTTTAACCCCTAGCAATACTAACAAGGAAGAAAAATTTGAACTTGGAAATAACATTTGGTTGTTTCGTTTAGTGGTGCAGCGCAACACGAGCACTAGTAGTAGTCGATGAGAACACTCTACATGACTGGATGAATTTCATGTGACCTCTGAAAAGTAGAAAAAGAAGGGGATAGTTTTAGTTATACAGTTCGTTTCGTTTTTTTATATATAAACCTGAGTTTGTGTTCAAAATGCATTTTCCGACTACTTTTTTGCAACCTGCCTCTACTTTGAAAACTGGGAGAAATCAAGTAGGAAATCAATCCCAGTTGCTCGATAGATATCAGTCACGGACTATGGCAACAGCACAGGAACACAATTAGGCAGCGTCGTAGCAGTCATACTAGAAGGCAGCAGCACACGACAGTATTCGCACGACTATTATAAAGGCTTTAACCAAAAAAAACTGCAACCCCACGAGAAGTTGCGTGTCACACACAGTATAGTGTATAATAGTATATCCATACTAATTTTGCAAGGAGAGCTGCACTAATGCTTTCCTTTCCTTTACATTTCTCAAAAGATGATCTGTGGTCTATCTCATTTCGCTTGCTTCTTACTTATGTAACTTTGTATTAGAATACATACCTTTGGCATAACATAATGAATGAACACAAGGCGTTGTTTTTTCAGTCATCGTCGTCGTCATCATCATCATCGTCCGGCACAAAAAGCTCGTTCTCTTCCAAAAAGGCCGCCATTTTTTGACTAACCCAAGCCCCGATACTGAGCCCGGTGATCACAGTGAGGAACACTTTGAGCAGACCCAGTCGCGTCTCGCGTTTGGGCTCTTCCAAGTAGGCTCCGGAAGGACGAGTCACATTGCCATGTGTATTTGTCGACATGAATCGCCTTTGAACCGGGGGTGTAAAGGTCACTGCCGCCGAAATCTTGCCGGCGTGCACTGGCGTACTAGGTGGGCCTGGCGGCGTTGCACGGACAACTACTGCATGCTGCGAGTTCCCCCGGCTGCTGGAGGCCGATGAAGCCCTCCATGGCCTTCGGCCTCCTCGGAGGAGCAGCGAGGGCCTGCTGGTCAGGGCCATTCTGCTAGTCACATCCTAGTATTAATTCTTGGACTTGACACACCAGCGGCCTTTCCTCGACTGAAGCAATTGTGTGAAAGTATGCATTAGAGTCACTTCATTAGGGGAGAGTGCAGACTCTAGCAGTATCCAGATCCCTGATATCCTCTATCCCTGCAATGAATAAGACATAGGATAGTAGCACCTAAGTGCACTCAATCATTTAGTCGATTCATTTATTTTCATGATACCTGATCACCTCGGATTAGAAGATTATAATCCGGATGACTAATTTCGTCGTCAGATATACCCAAACCGTTTTGATTTTATTTTTTCCCAGCCATAAAAAAGAGGCCTTCTTGGCCTGCTGCCAAAGGCTGTATTTTGTGCTCGGCTTACTTTGATAGAAGAAAATCCGAATTTATCGCTGCACGAATGTGGGATGATAGTTTGACGCTACTCTTGCCAGAACAGAACTGTAGTATGCATGCTGAAGCGCTGCTTTTGCTTCTACTGCTGCTGCTGCTGTGCTGCCTCTATGGAGGCCATAGTAAGCTTTGCCGGAGCAAAAAGAAGACCGAGTAGGAGCCTTTCTTGAGCCCTCCAAAAATCGATGCCTAGCTTGCTTCCATGCTGAACTGCAGCAGCCTTAGCGTTCGCTCGCCAGCAGTACTAGTATAGCTGCACGCCTTCTTCCTTCTTCTCGGCACTCTCACTAGTACTACTGTAGTCGTGGAGCACCACGAGCACCACTACTACTATGAGTAGGACTTCTACTGGAGGCCGTAGCCGCACCACTACTATTGCTGTCCTATCCACGTAACTTCTCGTAAAGGAGAATTCCCCCCCAAAAGACATAAATGGGGCTCTTATTTCACTGATGACGACAGAACCAAGAAGCTGACTTGACTTGCTTGATGGTATCTGACTGCTCTATTGGGTGGCCAACGTTGTCAACGGTCTTCTGGATGTGACTTGATTTACAAAGTCCCCAGAGAGATTAGGAACTTTTTCGCGCTCTTCTGAGCATGCTTCTATCTTATTCTGTTCTGCTTGGCCTTTGGAAGGAAGGTTGCGTGTTTATGCTGCTCAGAGTTCCAGCATAATAATGACCTGAACAAAAGAACTTAAAAAAAACTAGACACTGTTGCACACATTCAATAGCGATAAGAAGAAGGAGTGTTCCGTTGCCTTCCAGATAGTTACTTTAAAAGTTCTTTTTTTAAACAACACTTGTCAAATGCTGATACTCAATTTCTCTCTTCTGGTTTTGACAAATGGTGTTTGGAATAGTAGCAGAAGTATATATGTCTTCACTGTTTGTGACAGTCGCTTTTCAAATGGAAACGTTGGAAAACTCGGTAAACTTTCCATTCCTTTTGAACCCACCTTTTTGACACACTGAGGATATACACCGTGGAATGTGATTATGACCTCCAATATGGATTCCTTTCCGTGTAAAGCAATTCGGTTACAGCACACACTCGAAAGCCGCAGGAACGCTTTTAACCTTTATCGAATGTGGTACATTTCCTACTAATCCCACTGCGAGATAAAATGGGCTGCAAAGAGGGCGCTCAGCTTTTACAAAGCAAATACTGAGAGTCAGGCCGTTTGGGACGGCCTCTAGCGTTGCAAAATAAAGGTAAAAGTGGGAACTGGGAAACTGAGAAGTAAAGGAAGTAGTGTACTGAGTAGTCGGTAGAATAGTGAGTAGTGCAGCTCTAGAGTCCAGCTTGATTCTACTCAACCTCAGCAGTTCCGGAACGCTTTACTTCCAAATTCTCAGCAAAGCGTAAGTCGAACTCATATTCACAAATCACAAGTCACAAGCGTCACAAGTGGAAGTGGGAATTTAACCTGATTTTCCAATCCAAGCTGCAACAACGTCTCTTGTGACTCACCCAATTTTTCACCGTGGGCCATCGTCCTTATTGTTATTGTGATGGTGATTTTGATCTTGGCAGGGCTTGGAATTTACTTCTACAACTTGGTGATTCACCTCCCCATAATTTTTGGACCAATAGTATGAGATATGATGCTACACCCAACCTCAGTGGTGAAGACACCGAATGTTTGTGATGGGCATCAAAGTGCTTTGGTGTTCTATAGACACCAATACACCACAAAAGCAGAGCATGTCAGGAATTTTGATCCTCACCATGACAAGGCAGCAACAGGTCCTGCTCAAGGGTCCGGATCTTAAAGAAGACATTTCAGAAAACGATATCCGAAGAACGAAGATACTTCCAAAAGTTTGGAAATGTGACAAATGCTACAACCAAACTTGGAAATCCTCGATTTGGAAAGATTTTCACTAGAAAAATATTTTCTCTACTTGGGACATCTGAAGATTGTATGATCAAAGAAAGACACCCGTGGCCGTGGCCTATCATAGAGGAAAACACTGCATCCGGATCCAACTGATGGGTGGCGACCACCCCCTATGCCTGACTCCGAGGAATTGGCCTCTATAGGTCGGCGGGGTACTGTGATAGAATTTCTCCAACTGCCTTGTCCTTACCAAGAGCAGTGTGCCTACAATGGAAATTTTGCTGAAATACCAATCCACAAGATATCGAGAAGATTCAAGAGACGTACTTGGACCGTTGAGGCGGTCAAATGACCCAAATATTTCGAAAGTTCATAAGAGTAGTCAATTGTCTTGCTGCTGAATCTTCAGATTCTGAAGATATAGAAGAAGGATTAGTTTGGAAAAGGGTGTTGCTTTTGGCAACAGGAGTTTGTGGTGGTGGCAGTAATCTAGATATTGTTGGCCCTACAAATCTTTTTAAAATAAAGCTTTTTTGAAGGATGCAACACTCCGCTCCTTGTGGTCCTAGTCCTGCTTAAATTCCTTGGGCAGTCCTCTGCTGGAATTCCTTCTCTAAAGGAGCTGTCACAAGCTGTCACATTATCAAGCACAATATAGTTTAGGTAAAACAATGCATACAAATTGCACTTTTTAGCCTTTCCAATTATTTTCATTATTTTTCTGTGCGCATTTACGCGCAAAGAGGTAAGAGAGCAAATTACGCGTATTTTTTCATTTTTCCGTGCATTTTAGAACAGCTGACGATTACGTAAGGTTGTCCATCTTGCTTTTGTGATACAGCAGTGGCAAGTTTCAGGCCTTTTTGATAATCTTTTGGCGACTTTTGTCTTCGATCAATTTGAAACGATTAGAGAGTGGATTAAAAACGTAAATAAGAGCAAATCAAGTGACATTTCCTCAAAAGTTCTCTATGAAAAATGTAACCTGTTTCACATCAAAGACAAAACTTGTCCAAGGGTAAGAATTCTCGATTTCCTTATATATTGAAAAAGTAGTCAATCAACTGTAAGCTGAGATTTAAGAAAGAATCACGTGTCACCTTGACACATTACTCTTCGGTACATCACAAGTTGAACATTTGTTAAACATGGTAACCTAAATAGGCAGAATGCCAAATCTTGATTTGATATTTTTCTAATTCTTTAGGAAATCTTGCGTGTGTTGCAACGAAGGTACAGAAGCTCGACACGGCTTTGCCTGAGAGGACATCAATGGCTCATGATGTCACATCATCTGCTGAAATACCAGATTCATCCCAGGTATGTCTTACAACTCTCCATTTCAATTGAACACTGATTTTGAATTCCATTTTTATTCATAGCTCTACCGACAAATGGTGGCTACCGCAGCTGCAGGTGCAATGGGAGGTGCCTTAGCCAAAACGACGGTGGCACCCCTAGAGCGCACAAAAATCTACTTCCAAACGCATCCGGAACGCAGATATCGTATCAAAGGTGCCCTCAGATACTTGAAGAAATTATACAGCCAGGATGGAGTCTTGAGCCTTTGGCGGGGCAATTCTGCCAACATGGTCAGAGTCATTCCATATGCTGCCATTCAATTCACGTCTCACGAGCAATACAAGAGGCTTTTGGGGGTAGCAAATCGTCATTCTGGCAAAAGTCCGGAAGATAAGCATCTTCGACACTTTTTGGCTGGAGCCATGGCAGGTACGACAAGTCAAGCTATGACGTACCCTTTGGATCGAGCCAGAGCTGTCATGGCAGTGACCCATGTTGGAGAGTATCGCAACATCTTTCACGTCTTCACCAAGATATTGGAGCGTGAAGGATTCTTAGCATTGTATCGTGGATTGTCACCTACGATGATTGGCATCATTCCCTATGCTGGAATATCCTTTAGTACCTATGAAATGCTCATGCGGAAATGGACTGAAAGGCTAAAGCAACAGGGTCAAGATGGCGACCCAACTCATGTGCAAAAATTGGTCTCTGGAGGTTGTGCGGGTCTCATTGGTCAAGCCTCAGCTTATCCCCTGGATATTGTCCGGAGGAGGATGCAAACAGCCACTCAAATGGGCATTGAGAGCAGCAGATACAGTAGCATTACTGGCACGCTGAAAATAATTGTTGAGAAAGAAGGCTTTCGAAAAGGCCTTTACAAAGGCTACAGCATGAATTGCATCAAAGGTCCCATCACATCCGGAATTTGTTTTATGACTTATGAACACTTCAAAAAATTCTGGAACACATTGCTGCTGAAATAATGGTGCCTTCAACCCACAATGTCATGAGCTTCCAACGTCCAATGCAAGAAATTCAAGCTGTGTAGAGCATTTTAGTAGAAGATTGATTTACTATAAATAAAACTGTTATAGCCAAAATAGTAGAGAACGAAATAATGAAAGGGCAGAGTCCAATTTCTATTGTTTTTATTTACACAAGCACAAGCACACAAAAAGTTTTGCTTTCTTTTCCTGTAGATACACACACTGGTGGTCGATGCTGATGATGCGTTTTTATTGGATCATGTTGTAATTTAGTGCATAGCGCAAAGTCCAAAATTCAATTCTAAGGCCATCTACACAAGTTGTTTCAATGATTTTTTTTGTTTATCGCAGCTCTGTAAGCTTGATGAAAGATGATGAGAAATGTAAGGAGAAGAAAATTGCACTAAATAGTAGCCCTAATGAATTGAATTTTGGTTTTAAGACTACGCACTGATTTAAAAGGGATGATCGAAGCGGGGGGAAGGTATAACGATGATTTTCTTGCAGAGAAATATGATTGGTTGTGAGAGAAACAATCCACGAACAAAAAAATCCTACAATTTTACATGAGAAAGAGGTTTGGAGGATAGCAGCGAAAAGTAATCAAACATCCTTGCAAATTCTTTGTTTTTCGGTTTAGTAAGTAGAGACTGAACAAGAGGAGTAGTCCTGCTTCATCGCGTTCTGTACATACATGTGGATCTCGCATAGGAGAGTGGTAGTAGTTGATTCGTAAGGAGGGAGGGCATCTTCTTCTTCTATAATTTTTTCAAGAAATGGAATGAACCAAACATTAAGATTAAGCAAAGGTGGTTTTGCAACGTGGTGTGGTATACCATCATCCTTTTTTGTTTTTTGCACATTAGCTACTGTGTAATTTTTTTTTTCTTCGTTTTTTTTCAACGTCTTCTTTAGTAGTAATAGTAGGGGGTAGTTGTTTTTATATCAGGGGCTCAAGACAATGTGGGAGGGCTCTTTTTCATCTTCTTCTCTTGTTTTAAAGTTGGGTTGTGAGGAGACAATTAGGAGAGAGACAAGCAGCAAAGCTATGCAGTAGCGAAGCCCTTTTTTCGTTATAGGCGATAAACTATGATCTGGCAACGCTGTTTAGTTTGCTGCTTTAGCGAAAAAAATTTACACTACGACTTCTTTTTCGCTTCGATTAGTTGCGAAGCTTGGATAATTGGGTTCTATATCTTCTGCACTTTGCTGGCCACCACTACGGGATTAGATTTCCGGATTTCTTCAGCACCAAGCTCTTTGTAATCAAACGTGCATTCGTGCTTATCACTGTAACGATGTATTGAGCAGAACAACCCTCCGCATCGGCATGTGAATCCTGCAATAATTGATAGGAATTAGCATTGATATTACACTACTGGGACTCGACTTCTTTAACAAATGTCAAATAACTTACCTGTCAAACCAACTTTCTTCTTGCAGCTCATACATCGGTTTTTCTTTTTCTTTCCGCTTTCTTTGTGGCCGTCACTGTCCTCCGGATTGGCGTTAGGGGCCGGGGATTCGCTACTTGCGACTGCCATACCCTCCAGCTCTGACTCACTTCTCTGTAAACAGAACAATCGTTTAAACGGATTCTTTCTAAACTTCATTGTGACGACGACGACTAAAGTCAATTTTCTTGATTAGATGCCAATTGTTCTTCACTATTAATTTTGGCTACTTCAAATTCAACGTAGCAATTTGACGAGATTTTTAAAACTTTTTGACGTTTATATTCACGTGTCTTCAAAACTTAAATTAATTGGCTTACCTTTTCAGTCTGCTGTGCTGAGGGTAAAATGACGGTAGGTTGTGCAGTATCTACCGAGGTCGTTTTGGCTGGACTAGATTCCTCGATGGAAAGGGAGGCCATGTGCGTATTGGCAGATCCCGTAGGTGCCAAAGAAGCCGGCATGCCCGTGGGTGGCTGTTGCTTCTTCTTTATCATGTCTTTGTAACAGACCGAGCAGAGGCCGTCCGTGCCATTATTTGAATAAAAGCCGCACCCGTTGCGGCATAACACCGGATGTTGCTCCATTTGGTTCGATTCCTGATCCATTGTTAATTTGTGGAAAAGCTGCAAGAAAAGATAAGAGTTAAGACTAATTGCGAATTACGATCATGACGCTCAAAGTAAGACCGGATTAGCAAAATTCTTTAATGAACGCGAAATCCTTACAAAAGCTGCGGCGGATAAGGGACCGCCCAATTTAACAAAGGTTCGAAACGCAAAAATTGATAAACTATAGAATTTTCTCGATGAGATGTCAACGATATTCACTGATGATTTTCTTTCTTTCCAAAAACTGTGATATGGTGAATTGGCGAATTTTTCTAGAGGCGATTTTCAGCATAAAACAACAGCTGACTGAAAGCTAAACAAACGACTCAAAATTGAGAAGAATCAACTAGGCGTTACATACGACATGCTGAATCGAAATATGCTAATTTTATCTCAAAAATGCCCAAATCCGCAAAAACAGGAAGATGATTGTTCTGAAAGTACCCATTTTTATTGATGAGAATTTTGCTAAGAAAGATCAGGTCAGTATCACAGATATCCTCGTTCAACAAAGTAAAGCAGCGATTCAATATTCCTAATCACGAAAGTCCCGTCACTTTTAAAGGTAAGAATTCGTTTTCCAATATGTAGAGAGACGACCGAGGAGCATATCGAACATTCTAGACGAGAAGCTAGCATGACTCAAAAACAGATTCTTACTATAACAGTGTTACATTGAAGCATGATGCAAAACCCTGCTGCTCTTCACAAACGTGAGGGCTCGGTCACATTTTGTTAAGCTTGCATTTATCTTACTTCTATGAACTGAACCTTACGATTACGTGCTAAGTTTGCACTCATATATCATGAACTCTTACAAAAGATTTTTTTCCACTTTTTATTTGCTGATTATGTATGGCGGTACAGAAATCTTTTTGCGACCTTTTTTGCGAGGGAATCCTCTTTGTTGAACTAAGAGGAACTAGAATGTGCAGCGAGCAGAGGGCACTGTACGTAGTCAAGGCCACTTGATTTTATACAGTCCTAGCAGCTTGGAACAGCTGTTTTTCAACAACACTACCTTTGTTGACTCTTTTTTCTAACCATTGGAAAACAAAGCAAAGGTTGAAAATTGTCTAAAAACTAGTTTTACTCTTTTGCTGTTATTCCTGTTATTCATACAAGAACACATTGCAGTGGCCGTTGTAATTGTTTTACTGAAGGTCCTGAGAAAGGCCGGGTAGAGCTCTCATTCCCACTGCAACATTATGACTCTAGTACTACATTACATAACTACTTAGACGGTATTAAGGCTTTGCACCTTGGTATTCTTGAAGCTGCTTAGTGCTTCCTTTTTCCTACCTCAGCCAATGAATGACAAAAGGCTTATATCAAATCCCATGACTCACGACAATTTTCTAACAAAAGATGTCTTGCTTGGATAGCCTCTTAGTGAGGAAGATGTTGCTTACCAAACTAAACCGATTCCAGAATGCTATTGCACACTTCTTTTTAAAAGATTTTTATAAGATCTTCTTCTTGTCACTGCTTCTAGTCAACTGGGTTTGAGCTTCTATCAGCTGCGCGCTTCATATAAGATAAGGAGAGACGCCACGCATCAACGCAACATCAGCTGAATTTTCTTACAGCGTGGGGAAAAACTATTAGGTCATAAAATGAGACACAGAGTATTATTGAAAAAAGTTCTAACCTACATTTTACTGCTTAGAATTTTAAGAGAAGTGACACAAAAAAGTGAGAGTCCTGAAATATTCTATGTAGGCACGACAACCTTTTTGATCTAGATGAATGCAGCATTGGTAAAATTATACACATTTCGTTTTCAGCCATGATTTTTTCGCAGTCGGAAAATTCCGACATTGATACTTGGCCTCAAGCCAATCAAGTTTGTCTTTGTCCTCTACAAAAGCAAGAAAGTCAATGTGCAAAGTAGATCTACGCAATTTGTTGCTCTTTGTTTGTGAAGACTAAGGGGTCAGGGTTTTTCCAAACTTAGACTAAACATTTCAGGCACCTACTTACATAAAATAATAATCTGACACTTTTCTTTACGACTACCGATCAAAATAATTGCCTTGAAAAAATGGCCGTTGAGTCATGTGGTACAAACTATGAGTCACTCCCTTTCAAGATAACACTGTGCTATTATTGAAATCTACAAGAGTTTTGCGTAGGCCTTTCAAGTAGTACGTGTTGCTTTTGAAGTTTTTAGGTGCGCATATACATATCTGTGGCAGCTCAGGCAGAATATCAGCAGGAGCAGCTACTCATATTGCAGAGAAAAACGTTTCGTAAGCAAAGCACAAAGTCTACTTACTACAAGCTTTTTCTAGTATCAGCAGTCAAAAAACAAGTTGCAAGGCTACAACGCAATAATGGCCGGGACCTTTACAGACAACATCTACAGCAGAGGACAAGTAGCTGCTGTATGCAAAACGTTTGGATTTTGCAAATGAAGCCCTAAAAAGATTTAGAAAGGAAATAGACAGACGTCATGAATCGTTATCACCGATTTGTAACCTTTCAGCTGCTCTGCTCAGATTTCAAACACCAAAATGAATGCCATATGCTGTTTTTAGGGGGAGTTCTTAATTGGAATCATAAATGCAAATTCACTTTTAATGATGATTAACGACCTTATTTTTCGGAATCTTTTATCCAAAATCGATTATAAGCTGTCTTATATAAAGTTGTAGAAATAGATGGATCCTTCGTTAGCTTACACGAATCCATGGTGAGCTTTTAAAGTGTTTTTTCCCAAGCAATACTAGTCTATTTTTGGTCTTCCTAGGGGGTCAAATTGGGCTTATAGTTAAAAATGCATTCGCATAAAGGCTGATGAATTTTGCAAGCGGTCCAAGTCCAAGATGGAGTTTCAGTCATTAGAAAGTTGTGGTAGGTTTTGAAAGGCTAAAGGCCTGAGGGCTCTTACCTGGAAGATTTCAGGTCTTGAAAAACCAGAGGCGTCTCAGTAATTTTCTGGCTAGACACTAGCAAGCGGGCAGGCTAGAAGCAGGGCTGGCTTGGGCCAAGGCCAACTTTTGAATTTGGACTTTAGAGGGTCTTCTTAGGATCTATGGGCACTAGAATGCCTACACACAGGCTCTATGGGCTAGCCTGCTACCCTTGAGACCAGATTTTGAGGTCTTTTTTGACCTCAGAGTAGCCAGGAAAGCTGGACAAAAATGGAGTCTATGAACAAAAGCTGGCAGCAGCCAAAGCTGAGCAAGAACTGAGCCAAAGCTGCTTCTCAGCTGGTCACGCCTCGCATTCGCTCTACCTGGACCCCCGTCACAAAAGAGAGGACTTTGACCCGGCACGACTAGGATGACATCGTAATGCAAAAAGCGTTACCAGCCCAAGCAAAAAATCACCCATAATCAATACCAAGTGAGCCTGCAATAATTCTACAATGGCCACCTTTGTTCCAGTTACACTTTTTTAACCCAGGAACATTTTTCATTCAACAATTCCTGACGAATAAGTTATCTTTCAATGATTAAATTGAGAGGTGTCAAATATCACCATTTTGCAAGCCAAGATTTCCTCATTTTACAGATTTTTCATCATATTTAACTTTTTCAACCTCTTGAGGTTTTGAATAAAATACATCTTTTGAAGTATTTCTTCAACAAAAAGTGGGGAATGTCAACGAAAAAGCTCATTTGCAGTCTCTTTGTTTGAAAATGTAATATCTACACAAAATTGACAGGGGCATTTTTTGAGAGTATTTGGCTCTTTTTCCAACTATTTCGACAATGCTTCCAAATGACAAAGCCAAGCTCAGCTGTGGAAAAAAAAGTTATGAGTTGCTGGCGTGGCACGCCATTACGCGCACGCCTGTGCGCACGCCAGCTGATATGTGATGAGGGTCTTTAAACTTTTGGCTCAGATGACGCGTGAGGCTGATGTGGAAGGGAGATCCATTCGAATTAGGGGCGGGAAAATAGGCACTCTAATGATTCACATTCTTCTTTCATCATATTGTGAAAATGATCAAAAAATCAGATATTTTCATTTCATTTCTAAGAAATGAGGTTTTGAGGGCAGTTTGGTTGCACTTTCATGTCTAAATAGAGAATCCTATGCAAAAGTCCAAAAGAAGAAGGAGAATACTTTTAAAATAGACTCTTGAGTACTATTGATAAGATACACTTTGATGCACTTTTTTACTTGATGCATCAATCGAAAAATTAGGTTAAGTTGGCATTGACCTTCTCTTGTTTCTGCAGCATCATAAGGAATTAGTACACAGAGGAGGAATAAAAGATGTAAAGTGCAAAAAGGTCTCTTTGTTAGCTTGGTCACTTTGTGCAAGCAGTCAGTGTTATAGGTGAGGCAGGCTTGGATAGATCTTTCCGTCATTTCCATCACAAAAGCTATTATTCGATATTATGGGGAGGAGGACTCAGGAGGGGGACTCATCCTTGTTTGTGATGAGGAGGAGCGTCGGGCAGGTCAGAGAACTTTGTCAAGGTTCGCGGTAGTAAACACAGAAGGAAATGTGGTTCAAGGATATGAACAAAGCTGCTTAGATGCTGCGCGAGGGAATTCCCACAAAAAAGATCTCATACCTTCACCGCAATGTTTCTGTTCGTATGCCACGCAACCTGCGTATTTGAAAACGTTTCTTTGTCCATGAAGTCTTTGTCCTGGTGGAACCTGAATTGCGTCGCAAGGTTGAGTGATTTTGAGCATATTATTTTGCGATTCAAATTCGATGATAGGCACAAGAAGTATGAAATGAAATGACTTCAGAAATAAGACTTTATTTACATCAAAAGGGAGAACATAAATAGTGTGAAACGTGTAGTCAGAGTGTATCACAGTCTTCGCAAAATACACGCTTGATTATAGAATAATATGGTTATGTCTTGCAACCATGCAACAAACTAGTGTCGTTGTGATAATGAATGGACTAGCATTTCAATAAAATATTTTTGACTTTTAAGGTGGTTGAATCCTTGATGAGGAGTAGGAGGGCAACAGCTGCCTTTTTTAATGCAAGTTTAGGCGCAAAGACACTTGATGATGATATGGTGATTAGGTGTGCGGGAGCGTTGATCACTGCTCGCAAAAATCATTTCACTAATGTGTGTCCATTGAAATAAGTCTTGGGATTTATGCCAGCGATGATGCCGAAGGCTGTTGTTGAGCAGCAGAAGCAGCAGCTTGTTGACCTCTATCATTGATGATAATGTCCTCATAAGGTTTGTTGGTAATGCGGGCACGCAGGCGAGGTAAAGCCCTCGTCCGGGTGACCATGTAAGTGAATCCCGTAATGACCAAAATTACAATGAGAACAGAAACAACTCCAGCTGCAACTGTACCTCCAGAGTTTCCTTCACCCACATGAGGTTGCGGAAGGGAATCTTTGACGAATCCGGATTCCTTAGCGGACGATAAAGGTTGGGTGGCAGTATTCTTATTGTTGTTTTCAGCCTTTTCTTTGGCGATCATTTCATCCTCTTCCTTGAGTGATAGGCAAGTCTGAAAAACAGAATTTTCAAGTGAGAAACTGAGATGTATTCCTATAGCCAATAAAGTTTCACGGTTGCTTTGCACCTTAGCTCCCTAGGCATTTTCTGCATCTGATACTTGATTAGGCAATAAAATTCAAATATGCAAGAATTATTCATATGCATTTCTGAGGAGAGTGAGAACTGAGAAGAACTTCTTTTTACAAACGTGATATTCATTTAAAGTAGAAGGTCAAGTCTACACTCCAGTGCGTGTGCTTTGCTTTATTAGTTCACTTACCCCGTCGTCTTGCTTATCAAAACCTTGCAAGCACTGGCACCTGCCCATGTTATCGTCGGGGTGTAATTGTACACAGATTTGATTATCGCCACAACCGAAGAGCTCGTTGATGTTGCAAAAAGAGTCGGCTGCAGGTTTGAGATCGGCGATTTGATTGGTGCATTTAGGAACTGGAAAGAGAAAAATCATTGACATGAATGAAGGAGATGATGATGATTGCTTAGGGATGGATGGGGCTACTACTACTGATGCAAATGGCAGCATCCTAACCGCAAAAGAAGCAGAACCAACCATTAAGGAAATCAAGAACAGACTGCTATTAGGCATAGGTATTCTGAATATAATAGTGTGCTTCGTTTTTTCCCCTAATTGCTGGATATGGAGTTCATCCTACACTCCTACTGAAATGGTAATTGGCATCAGGGGCATAAGCAATTAATCAAAATTCTCTTGAAGCAATTAATAGTCTGCGGGGGCTACGTGACCTAGAATCAATTAGAGTGTAGAAAACTTCCTGAAAACATCCATTTTTTGGTTGAGAATCCCAGATGTGACTACTAAAAGTAGATGTTATCTATAGACGACCTTTTGATGCACTGATGATGCTCATAGAATTTCAAACTCAATAAGAAAAGAAGGATCAGGAAATGGCCTTCAAGAATGATCAGAAAAAGAAATTATTATTCTTGAAATAGTGGCCATCAAGTTATAATTACACTCGTGCTGTTGAAAGGTCAAAACTCTACTATTGTTTTCAAAAAAGCGATTCGTAATTAGACATCTCTAATTACATGTCTTTTACACAAGGTGCGGAACAAATTCTAAACAGAATAGGCAACAATACATAGGCATATATGCCAAGGATTTCAAAACTAAGAAAGTCTAATTATCCATGAAGTTAATGCAAATAAACTCATTGAGTAGAGCTAGAGTGCAATCCGTGCATGTTGCAAGTATTTACATGTATATAACCCTTACCACGAAAGACGTCAATCATTATGAAAATTAACACTCAAGGTCACTATTTTTCTTGACCGCTCCTCTGCTGGCTCAAGCCTAAGCTTTGCAAAATATGCCGAAGGTTAATCTACCTACTACGACTATAACCAAGCCTGGCGAAAATGAAGAAACTCATCTGAAAGGTAATTGTTTGATGTTGTTATAAAGTCTACTGCTGACTGCTGATAAAAACGACCTTGCACATTCCTCCTGTAGGCACATCAAAGTTTTGGCTCAAGGGTGAAACAATGCTGACCTAAAGATAAATTCTTATTTTTTACTACACCTTACGAGACAGATTATATTCTGAACACTTGGCACTTTTTCCGGTTCTCAAGCTACACATCATTTAGACATAATTGATTTGGACTGACCTGGTATGGGAGTTTCGTCAAAGACTTTTCGTTTGAAGATGCAAGTCTTGTGGACACAAGCTTTGATAAAGAGTCCCATCGTCATTACGTTGTGATCTTCATGGTCTTCATTCATCTTGAGATGAACCTCGAGACGACCTTTGATCTCCTCTGTTTCTGAAGAAGGATGAACAGCGGAAGCTGGCAAAATGCTCGAGTTCAAAATAGCACCTGCAAAAAATAAGATATTGTCTTTTAATAAAACAATGTAGGTAGATAGAGGGTTCTTTTCCCTATCCTGCATTTAATCAACGTTTTGAGGAAACACTGTTGTAAATAGGTAAACCCACAAACGAGCAATCAAACTGCACGACGAAAACGGATATTCGTTTTACAACAGTCAAAAGCCGAGCTGTTATCTTTTTTTCTAGGAGACATAGACAACCTAAAGCAATAGTCAATCCATCTCAAAGACATGTTGTTATTCTTTTAGAGGGTCATTCCAAACCCAAATTCTAGGTCACATGGAATGTCTCGAAAAATAGGAGGCAGGAGCAGCACATTTCGAACATGCCTCCAACAATAGCGAAAAGAATCCGTCGTACTCTACGTTTCAAGTTCACAAGCTTAAGAGAAGCCCCTGTTATTTATCTTTCAAAATGGTTCCTGACTTTTTACCCCCAGGATAATCCAGTGTCACGCTACCACCTTAGTAGGTATTGCAATCCTTGTGATCTAATTATACTGAACTGAAGAAGGTTACGTTATGTATACTTTCGCTTACTCCAGAATACTCCTACGATCAAACAATGCGACAGCAGGAAATTGCAGGAATGCTAAACCCATGTTAGTCAAAACTGACGTTTCAATTTGTAACACCGTTGAAATCACGTGTCAAAACTGCTACTGCAATGTAAATGAGGTCACCTAAGGGCAAGAAAAGTGACCTAAAGATGCGATCAACCTTGAATTGGTTACACTCTCCTGTAAAATCTCTCATTTCCTCGCCTTTTTTCTCTCCATTGTGCGTAACGAAAGACTCAAAGGATCTGTGATGCCTTCCCTTTCAGCGTCATTAAGGAAAAACGGACCCAAATCATCAAGGTTTTTTTCAATTCGGTCTTTCTGTACTCATTGCAGACATTTTTTTACGTCGCATAAATTACATGTCATTAGACGGCAGTTTTTAAAGTTTGCACTTGACCCAGAAAATTGTAGTGCAAGGGTAAGATTTTTTGTGGCGCCCAGACCAGTTGAGCTATTGCGCAGAGCGCCGACAATGGGCTTGCGAAGTGATTTATCATGGAAAAACTGTGATGACCTCTAAAAATTAACCAGTAGGTGATGCCTAAAGTCTAAACATTGAATAGCCTCATTAATTCCCAAAATTGCAATGAGTGATTTACAGTTTGTAGGAGCAATCTACAATGTCAAGGATCATCTAGTAATCGAGATACTAAATCATACGGAAAACCACAGGCTGAAGTAGGAGCAAGTGGTCATAAAATAGTGGTTGAAGACAGTAGCCATTTTTTGCAAAATGTTTATTTCCCACTGGAAATGCTTGCATGTCCTGAGTAGAAAACAAGATCTTATCCTACCTTATCTCGTTATTACAGCCAAGCAAGATATTATGACTTTATTTTCAACCAATTTGAGAAGACTACGTAAAAAACTTCAATGAAACAAAGAACAGAGAAAATTGCAAGGTCTCAACTCTCAGGGAAAAAGACGTACAAGATTGTCATTAGAATTATGTCATAATGAGGAAAAATCCTGCTTGGTGGTGCACTAATTGTACCTCTACCTCGTTAATCAACTTCAAGCTTTCCCACTTTGATGTATCAAGTGCGAAGATTTCTGAATGTCTTCTACTTTCAAGCATTTTGATGGGTTGGTGAAATCGTTTGATGTTGTAATATTCTTTCCTTGATTTTGTCTCTTTGAACTTCCGTTTCGCGCAGCAGCAGCAGTAGTATGATCTCGACCACGATTTCCCATGCCGCGAGGAAACTCTGTTAACAGTAGGATCGTGGATTGTCGCCGCGAGGGAAAATGCCCTCCAAGGTCAACTAGAAGCAAGCGAAGGAGCTTTTTTACGCTCATTCATGACCACCAAATGACGCCTGAAACTATATCTAGTAGGTATCAACCGAGGAGAATTCCAATCTTATAAGGATTCTTTTCAAGAAAAAATAGTCCTAATGGTGATGGATTTCGGCCACTTCATGTCAAAAATTAGTCTCATTACTCTAGCAGGATGCATGATGTTGTGCTATGTATGGGAAAATTCAACAAGTCCTTATAAAGTCTTGACCTTTTCTGGTCTTTTACACACCTTTTAGCCGTATTTGGAGCATATTTTAGTAATCCTACAATTCTTAGAACAGCTACCTAATTTAGTGCTCTAGTACTATATTTGTAATAACAGAGAACTTTTCACCAATTGTAACTTTAGAAGCAATTCTTTGCCTTCAGCTATGAGATAATTTCAGACATTGTCTTCACGATAATATCCTAATTTCCTAATAGCACTTTGATGATGAAGAAACCACATAAACATTTCGCATGATGCCTACAAAATTGTCTTCAAACATACTACATCTATTGTCAGAGGAAAAGGTTTTTTTCGGCTCACACATGTTCTATTGAAGCGAAAACGAACATACAATGACCCAGCAAAAAGTTGGGCTTCTACTATTTAGTTTTTCTCGTGCTTTAGCCTACTGTGAGATAAAAAAGACGAATGATCCTACGGTGAGTGCTTGATTTTCAATGCCTTTTTTTTGCAATTTGACTTTGGCTAAAGAGAAAATATTAGATTTGAATATTACACAAAAAATAGTTTTGGAACAAGATGGCTTGGCAATAACCATAACTGCAAAGTAAAATGGATGAGTTGCAAAGCAAAAACATGACGGTTTCAAAATGGTGCGGATGCAAAGACAAAGGCCACCCTCATCTCAAGCTACAAAAGGTGCCTTACAATGGTCATCTTCTGTCCTGAAAAATTGTTTTTGCATGTTCATTTGTCGTTTCTATTTTCAAAATTGAAAAGAAACTTTTAAAACTTCATTTATTGCTACAGGAATCCTAAGAATTCTTTTTTATGTCCTTTAAAGGTCCAGGAAATCTTTTTTAAAGAGCTGTCAATTAATTTGATGAGAATTCCTTTTTTGGAAGGCTACTACTTGATCGTACCTAGTGGTTTCTTGAAAAGTTTCATCTGTCTGTGGGTAGTTGCAAATTGAAAAGAGAATTTCATACAGCACGCGAGATCATTTTAGATATGCTCCCTTGATAAAATTCCATTTTGATAATGGCTCTTTGTTTCTACTTTTTCTTTCTCTTCCTTTCAAGTGTAATCTACTCCTACTGAAGTGAAAATTGGACTTTGTTTTCGCCTCCTGAATTTTCCGTAGGAAGAGCACTGGTGCAGCTCGCATTTGGAATGTGTCAAAATGTTTCACTTGACTTGCCAACCCAGAAAGTAGTTTCTAAAATTGTCAACCCAAAAAGAGTACTTTCACCTTCTGCTTCTTCTTTGTTGGAGCCACAGTCGAGTCTACAAGTCCTAGATAGTAGTTAGGTAGACCAAAACTAAAAAGTGCAGCAGCCTACTCAAAAATATATGACCCAACAGTAAATCAATGCTTGACAACTGGTACTTGAATACTGATTTATTACATCCTAACCATGGATTTAACGAGGACATAAAGCAGGGAGTCTCCAAAAGTCTAAAGATTGTAGATTTTTCTAGTGATTTCAACGCGCGAATGGGACATTAGCAATGCAGCTCTACTGGCTATAATGTTGTAAGGTGTGAAACGACTTTGAAAACGCATCCTTATGGAACTTGTCCAAGTGGAAGTGATCGTTTTTGGACGCTGTTCAAATTGTGCGCATCTTTTCCTAATAAAGAACCTAAGCGAGCGCCAAAAAAGTGTCTCAGACACCAGATTTCACCTCAGGCATTCCCTCATGACATTGAAATGAAGACCGGAAATCGAAACTAGAGTTTCACTACTACTTTGCTTGCCTGGCCGCCTTTTATTTGCCGCTTGTTCAAAAAACGTTAATTCGTTTAGGGAAAAAAGGCATTAATCTCTTGACCACCAAGGAAGTGCCGACAAAATATCAAGTTATTATTGACAGCAGCGGCGAATCCTGCGACCTTGAGCTAATTGGATACGGATTAAAGTCGGTGAAAAAAATCACTCTGAGCACTAATACAACGCCCATTTCGGATCTGATGAGGCCCTTGGTTTCAAAAAATCTAATGGCCTTAAAAGGTCATGAAAATGTCACGAAAATAACATCATATGAAAGTCACGAAAATGCTACAAATTGACATTGAGACTTTGAGCACACAGTTAGTTAGCCCCTATTGAGCATTTTGGTCCGTAAAATTTGCGGCGCTGAGTTATGCCAGGACACATTTTCTACTTGGCTGTGTGGTGGTCAAACCTGAATGAAATGTAACACTAACGGTGAGGAGGACTAACTTTACGACAAAGATTAGAAGCCCAAAAAACTTGTCTGGAGTCCCAAGGAAAACGAGGTGACTTACCTGGTATTTCATAGTCGTTCCCATGAACAAAGATATGAGAGAAATTTTTGGCGTTAAATTGAGGCGCGTAGCCGAAAATCTTGACTCCTGGAGGATCTGAACAAGGCATTACTTGCAGCCCAAAGTCAATACCACGGTCCTGAAAAGAAAAAGATAAAAATGGCAATTGACATTGAGGTTGCAGAAACTATTCAGTGACTTCCAGTGAGAAAAGAAAAACCTTCAATTTTATTTTGTTTGAATTGTGCAGTAGGGTAAACCCAAAAAAATCAAAAGAAAAGGAAGGGCCTTGAGTTGGTAACTCGGTCATTTATTCGTGAGGAGCAGTCAAACAGACGACGGACAACAAAAGGATCAGGATGCTGCTTATTGAATTTCAATACCTTGATCAGGAGATCACAAAAAAGGAACCTCCAAAGTCTATTGGTTGGTGGTGAGCAAACGCCCGACAATGTGAAGATTAAGAAACTCATCAAAACCAATTCTCACTTTTGAACGACCTTAGAAAATAGCTTGAAGAAACCCGAGATGACAGAGTCTAAATGTAGAGCTTTAGCTCATTAGTTATCTAAATGAGGGTACCTAACATCATCATCATTAAGCTGACCTTCAAAAGTATTAGCTAGGAACAGAGCAATTTGCTCCATCTAAGTTTCATGTACTCCATACCGTTGACCCACATTTTCCAAATGCAAGGCTCAGAAGAACTCCCACCAGAAGGAAATCAGGGGTTCACCTCGACCATGATGACCACACATCAAAAGTGATTTTGAGGCTCATGTCATCTTACTGACGGACGAGCAAACTACAATGACGCTCAAGTTTTTACTCAAAGGTCGTAAGACCGCTAAGCTACTATGACTTGTGAGCACTACTATACTACCAAGGCATCCCTCTAAATCCACATATGGCTGAGTGAGCAATTTCGGTATCAATGGATGTTTACTTGGATGGAAATTACTCAATTTCCAAAGAATAAAACCTTGGTGATTTCGCTAGGGAACTACTTTTACGAGCACCTTTGTTTATATGCATCACGAGCTCCAATATACGAACCACTCTCAATATTTATGGTAGTGCAATACAGTAGGATTACTTCTTTTGATTGGTATCTACCATTTCGATATGTGTAACGTCACGAATTTTCATTTACTCGGTCAGTTTTGCCGCCAGAAAAGCATATGTGGGCCCTGCTACTCAGCTCTGGTGGACCCAGAGTGCCGACAAGCCTAACGGTTTCAAAACTCGTTGTTTTTATTGAGCTCTACCCATTTTCAAAAGGTCGAAACTTTCAAGTTCATTGCTGCAAGCTAAAGGTTGAAAAAGTTGGAGAAAAATGCTTTGCAGAAATCACCTGTGACACTGCACTTAGAAAATCATTAGCCTAGGCAAGTCTTCAAGAAGCGACTTAGCGGAAAGTTTCAAAAGGAAACAAGGATAGCAATTTCCTGGAGGGAGGGTGGATTATTACCTAAAATTTCTCTTTGGCTTGTGTCACCAAAGTTCTTAGTAATTTTCGTTTGAATACCGAACAAACTTGGGACAAAACAGGACACTAAACATCGTTTCCTTATCCTCTTTTTGAAGAGACCGCATTTGAGAAAAATTAATAATCATTAAAAATTCAAGGTTAATTTCAGTCGTGCTTTAACATTTTACAAGGTGACAAATGTATCTATAAGTTGGTTACACACGATTATAAGATTTGCATAGATGAGCTTTTGCATAGATGGCATTTAGATATTGCAAATAAGGTAATGATGTCAAGCCTAGAACATCCATTTTTCTCTCCATTTTTCCGGCACATTTGACTGTATAACAGTGGCGTCAAATTGACATGTTTTGACCTTCAAGGTCATCTGTGAAAACCTGCTCTTCGAGTTGTCACGAAAGTTTCATTTTCCATCAAAATGCTGTGCTTGAGAGATTTATATCTTTAACAGTGGGCTCACGAGAAGAGAGAGAGAGAAGAAAAGACAAAATGAACGAGCTCCTCCCTCTAATGCGAGAGTGGCCGTGGAAAAAGTAGTGGCCTTTTTTGCTTTGCTCCCTATTACAGGACCTAATTCACCTCGATTACGGCCCTGTTTTGTCACAATCCTCATTTCACGCGCATTAGCCTACTATGTTCCTACTGCACAAAGAGGAGTGCGGCGGAACTCTGTGATGTTGAAATGCATTTCACTTGTTGCACTTTTTTCGTAGTTGTCACCTCTTCTTGCACTATTCGTGCCTACTACTGCCTACATTCCAATTGTAAAACCACGTGTCATGGGCACCCATGATGATATAAGGTCATGCACAAAAACGACTGCTCTCATGTCTATTTTAGTAGCAAGCCAAGGGAAAAAGTCAAAACAATTTTGTTTTGTTGAAAGTAGAGTCTGAAGCAAAAACAGGTGGCCTTTGAAGTGTTGGAAGAGATGATTGTAATAAATGGTTCTCGTGTGCCAGCTACAATTTCCACCACAATTTGATATCAAAGCCACAAAAGACAGCAGCAGAGTCCGTCCAGTTGACCTTTTCCTCGTCACAATTCATGTCACCAGATCATTATGATTAATAACATTACTACGGATTTCTATTCATGTTCGATATGGACCTACTCAAAAGAAGTATGTGAGAACTTTCCCCCTCGGGAATTTTGTTTTCAAATGTATCATTATTACTGTATGAACTTCACTAGGACATACACAATTCGCACAGGAAACTTTTTCTCAAATTCGCAGAATTGTTCCTAACCTTGATTATTATGTAGCACTGCCATTAGGACATGTAAGTCTGTTACTGTACTACCATTTTTGACTTTACTTGGCACCTTTTTTACAATTATTCTTGACCACAAGGCTAATACAATTGTCAATTCTTCCTGAAAGCTTTGACATTCCAAAACTAAAACGATCCGCCCATCTCCATGTACGTAGTCCATGTCCCATGTTGATGTGACATGGCATCCTTTTTATTGTGCATTGGATTTAAATCTCAGGGTTAGGAAGGAATCAGGATAGGACACTAGTCATGTGCAATGCAAGGCCCTTTTGTTTGATAGTCCAAAATAGGTTGATACCAATCAAAGATTTTCTTACCTGATAAATGCCCTTACAGGAGAATCCTGTACAATCAGAATTAGTGGTGCAATTGGCATGACCCTGGTCTTGTAGGGGTAACGTTTTGTTTTCTAGTTTGGCCCACATTTGACACTCGGGCTTTTGCATCATATCCGCATCCATGCCATGGCCAAAACTTAGCACAGTGACCAGGAAAATGAAAGACCCTGTAAGCAAAAAGTTTTCATTAAGATTCTTCTGTGCTGCTGCTGAATCGCCATCCATAGCTTCAGAGATAGACTGACATTGATGGTCATTGAGGGTCACTGGTCAAAAAAGATCAAAAGTCATCAAAATGAGGAAATAGCAGCTCCTCTCAAAACACGCTAGTATTGAATTTGAAAACGAAGGGGAGGGAGCTAATTTTTGCCATCATATGTACACATTCATTCCTCGTGCAAAAAGAGCCAATTTCAGAAATAAGGAAATGTGATTGTTTTCTTAGATATGTTCATGTACTTCATGCCTCCAAGGCGTTGTCAAGATGTTATGAAGTCAGCAGTTCTCTATTCTCAACTCAATGTATGTACTCCATCAACAGTTTTGGCAAATCTGAACTGAAAGCAGGGGCATCACTTCAAAATGATAAATGGATTGTCCAATCAAGATAATAATGTACTCCACAAGGAACCGCGAAACCAATAAAGTTGCGGTCACCAAAAAACGTATCTAGAGGTCAGCTAGGCTAAGATAGCCGAAAAGAATGATATTTCATGTCATTTTGTGCACTGAGGTGTTTTCCGGTTTTCACATGATCACGAGTGAAGTGTATTGCACGAAGGTACGAAGGAGGAGTTTAGCTTGAGAAGCTATGAGAAGCAACTCTTTTGGTGGATGGTGGGGGCGCTCTCAACTTTCTAGCATGACCCTAGAAATCCACCTTTCAGCCCTTCAGGATCTCTAGAAATTCATCTCATTATCATACAATGTCACTCAATAATGACTCTACATAGGTAGATGGAGAAACTTGCTCCACGCCTCAAAAAGACCTCAGTTCCTTTTTTGGAAAACTTACTTTATGAAAATGCATGATGTGACTTTGCTGCTCCACCTAACATTAAAAGAAAATTGGCAATTTTCTAAAGATTTTTATTTGAGGGTTGGGGGTCCTAATTTAGTAGGTCTTTTAACCTTGAATTAAGTTTTATTTGGACGTTTCTTAAAATATTTGCCCTAACCACAACCTTTTGTTATCTTTCAAAGAAATCATAGGTGTCCAAAGTTGAGTACCAAGCTTAAAAGTATTGGCAATATAGACATTAACTTAGAATCAAATCTATTTTGACTTATGAGCAACCTACCATCAGGGCTTTTTCAAAAATGAAAGGAAATTTCACGATTTTTTAATCACCTGATTTCTACATGTCATATTAATTGATAACAGACCCCTGTAGAACTGTTTCAACATTCCAGCTAAAAACGATGATGCTGTCATTCAAACTATCATCAAACCAGTTGCATTTTTAGTGACCCCACATTTCACTTGTCTGTTTTCTGTCATGCCACGAAACATTCCAGTTTATTAAAGGGAGAACAAAAGCGTGAAATTCTTCTGATTTCCCTTACGATTTCACCAAATAATTTCCAACATTGATTTGCAACAGCACTTGAAAACTTACCCACTGAAATATGCATGGTTAATGTGTCAAGATGGTTTTGCTTGCCAATGGGTAAGACTTCCAACTTTCCCAAGTCACAGATTCATGACAAACTTCTCAAAAAAAATCTAAAGACATGAGCACACACACCGAAAGAAAAATATTGACTGAAGACTATTTTTCCGACGACTCGCTCGTCTCAGGACCCACAGCAGCAGAAAGTCAATGCGCGTACGCAACCCGACGCATTTGTTGACGCACGCCCGTATCCATATTTTCTAATATGCAAACACTTTATTCCTTCACTTAAGACTGTCACTTCTTAGGAAACTTGGACAACCAATTTTTGAATCGTTGATAATTATCGACGTAAATGTTGATTTTTTTACATAAAATACTTTCGGTGCAAAGCGCTTTAAGAAGTAAATATTTGTTGTTATTTTGATTGTTCCTTTTTGGGGTAACGGACCACGAAAGAAATGGGCTTCAGAAGTTATCATAAATTAAAGCTTTTTAGATTTTCTAAAATACAAAATAATTAAGCAAGTATTTCGTCGATGGAAATTTGATTAATCAATTTTTAAGACTTTTGTTAGAATTTAAGAATCTTTCTTGGTGCGTCTATAACATTTTAATATTTTCAATTTGAATTTCAGGTTCATCAGCCCAGAAAACAACGAAATTCGGCAAAAGAATCGTGAATGTGCAACTTTCAAATTCTGAAAGAACTTATCAAAGATGCCTGTTCATAAAGTAGCCAACGATGCCGACTTCACTGAAAAGCTCAACCAAGGTGGAACCAAACTGATAGTGGTGGACTTTAGTGCAGCTTGGTAAATGATTTTTTAATTGTCCGCAATAGAATTGCCATTTTTTTGAAAGTTTGAAAAAACATTTTTAAAATTCAGATCTTTTGGATTTTCTAAACAATTTAATGTACTATCCTTCTAGGTGTGGACCATGTAAAAATATTGCTCCATACCTTGAAGAGTTGTCCAACACTTATGCCAACGCGCATTTTCTAAACGTTGACGTTGATGAATGTCAGGAGACGGCTGCCTCGTATGGCATAACTGCTATGCCTACTTTTATTTTTCTCCGGAATAAGACCAGACTGGCCTTAGTCAAAGGAGCTGATAAAGCTGGTTTGGAAGCTAAAATCAAGCAATTTTACACTGACGCCAGTCAAGATGAAGAAGTTGGAGTCAAAGGAATGGTAAGCAAAACAAAATCAAGGACTCACGGTTACTATTAGAAATGACAAGCGAATTGACAAGTGGCTGATTTTATTTGCAGATGGATTTGAGCTCCTTTTTGGAAAAGAATAAATGTGAATGCTTGAATGAAGATGACGATCATCCTTACGCTCATTGCTTGACATCCGGTGGAGGTTACTTGGCCTCAGACTGCGATGAGCAATTGATCCTTTCCTTGACTTTCAATCAGAGTGTCAAAATCCATTCCTTGAAAGTCAAAGCTCCAGCTGACAAAGGTCCCAAAACTGTGAGGATTTTTCAAAATCAGCCCAACACCTTGGACTTTGATAAGGCCGACTCTATGCTATCGGTGCAAGACATCGAGTAAGTCCTTTTTGAGTGCATCTTGCAAAGTACTAATAAAATTCCTTGCAGAATAACTCCTGAGCAATTAGATGGTTCACCAATTAGTCTGAAGTTCGTGAAGTTCCAAAACGTGCAGAATTTGCAGTTTTTCTTCAAGGATAACCAATCGGGAGACGACGTGACCCAAATCGACTATTTGAGCATCATTGGAACACCCATAAGCACCACAAACATGTCTGACTTCAAACGTGTGGCTGGCAAGAAGGGAGAGAGTCATAATTAATTAATTATTTCAGATAATAAAAATTCCATTGCAACCGAACCCTTACAAACTGTACCAAAGTCTATATTTATGTCCAGAAATTACGTAGATTGCTGTTGGCCTTTTTTGAATCGAAAATTCAAGTTTTTTTCTAAACATTTTTTTCAACATCAAAAATGAATATTCTGGGCAAAGAATTGATTCTTGTCCCAGTGTGCCTTATATTTTGTGCTTTTGTTTGTTGCATTGCATTCTATTCTATTGCAAAATCGTAGTTTTACTGCAAAATTGCAAGCGAACCGGACGTTGTTCCGTTTTTGCGAAAGGCTTGCCCTACGTACTTACTAACTTGTGCATGTACTCCGCTGGTGAGTGAGAAAATAGAGTACACTTGGCAGCAGGACGGCAGAACAGATCAGGAGCTAGTTCATAACTTGTTTCGTAGTCTTGCACGTTTTTGTACAGGCGAGTTGCCAGTGGAGGTGGAAGAGAGCGAAGGATGGTGTGCGTGCACTATACTACAGAGTACAGAGTACAATGCCACCAGGGTCTCAATAAGGTTTCGTGCCATAACTTATGATGGTTGCGGTAATGATGCTTTATCGAATGGCTGAATAATCATATCCATTCTTATTTCTTACCCAAGCTTTTGCAACTAATGAGGCATTCATTATTGGTTACTATCCCATCAGTATAGTCCAATTACCCTAGATAGAATAATGAATACATAAGTACTGAATACTGATAATTTTTGGATAGTATGTATTTTTTAGGTACCTAGATGAAAGTTTGATGACAAGTATCGATTTTGTATTAGTATGTCATGTTCTACAAGTCTTTGATGAAGAACTGAAACTAGGCTTCCAAGTTTGTTATTCCAACGGTCAATATCTTTTGACCAGTGCTTGTTTCTGCAACCGACGAAAGTTTCTGCTGTGCGTGTGCGTGGGGACATTTTCATTGACGAAGCTGACACGTGCAGACCATAAAACCTATTGCCTGGACCTTCTTTATCAACGTTTTGGCAGCAGAATGTATCTTACACGCTACTGCTTTGATACAAAATCTTCTTTTCTAAAGGAAACTTTTGGCCCACATATTAAGGCTAGTACATCAAAGGTTTTGATTGAGCAGTAGTGTCCAAGTCCAATTAAATTGCAAAGCACAGATAAAAGGGCCATGGGACCTTTTGTGAAAGTTGCGCGCTCGTAGTAGTGCTGCTTTCCATTTGGAGTCACGACGACTACAACCGCTAGCTGCCTCTAGAGTACGAGACAGTGTACACAGCTGTACCACAGAGGAGCAGAAGCAAGACAAGAAGCAAAGGGCTTTTCTTTTCAGTCACTCTCCAGATTCGGAGCCGGTAGGTCATCTCTAGAGCAATTGTAGTGCAAGCAAGCAGCGCAAGAACAGTTGTCTTGTCAATGCTTCGGTAGCCACACCCTACGCGTCTTTTCAACTAAGACAAAGAGACAAGTAAGTTTTGAAAAACTTCTTTAGAAAACTTTACTTAAAAGTGGGGAATTACTTATTCATTCAGTGTAGGAGGCTTTCTTTTCCGATGCAATGTTCCGCTTTTTTTGCCATGGCCTTTTAAGTCTTTCAAGCGTTGTCAAAAGCGCAAGTTTCTTGGGTAGTAGGATTTATAGACGATTTTATTTTCCAAGGGAAAAGGTCCATGCATTTTAAAATAGGCTCTCTATTCAAACTGATAGCTTTTTATTCACAAGCTCGTAAAACGTTTCCCATCGGATCGGGGGAAATATAATAGAGCAGATAGGGGAAAAGTTATCCGCATGGCACTCGTAGCACACGTAATACTAATCTTTGGCTAATTATCTTTTGCTTTATCAACAGCAGGTCGTATTATGCCTGTATGCATTAGATAGTCCTGATCCTACAGTGCATGAAAGCTTAGAAAGTAATCCAGAATCCTAATTTAGCTGGTTCGTTATCTCTATTCTCTAGCCTCCAATTACATATTTCCGTTGATTTTCTTTTGCAGGTCTCCTACTTCATTCACTGTAGTCCCAACTTTTTGGCTACTGCTTGCAAACGCAAAGAGAAAAAAAAAGTTATGACAACTTTCCAGTTCCAGCAGCAGTGGAGGTTCCTATAAGTTTGTCTCAAGCTCTCAAATAAAAATGGAAAAATCAATAGAATGCGAAGACGTTATTAAAAGTGTTCACGACATAGATGAAGACTCCATTCCCCTAGCTGATGATGATGCCTCAGCTGTCCTTGTGGAAGACACAGAAAACAGTGAAAATAGTGATAATGCTCGAACAAGGGCGATGAATAAATGGCGCAAAGGTCACGAGTCGCTGGACTCTATTCCTTCCATGATTTCAGACTCGCTGCCCACCTCAGCGGGTCCTTCCAGCCTCATTGGTATCACAGCCAGTCACGTAACTGAACAAATGACTCGCATGTGCTTTGATCCGGATTTCAGTCCAGATGAAGCCGAAGAAAAAGCCAGGCTGATATCCCAGGTAACTAAACTAAAGTTTTTTCATTTAGAAGAGAGTGGGGTAATCAATACCGATTAAGCATTAAGTAGAGAGTAAATACACTACTACTGTGTAGCCAGAGACTAGAGAGGTGGTGGAGGATCGTAATGCATTCGATGTATCAGAGATCGGGGATTCATTAATCACTAGAGGGTGCAAGTATCAGAGTAGGGGGAATTGTAGATCAAAGTGGGCCAAGCAAAATGTTGGCCAAGTGGAAATAAAAAAGAAAAAGCAGGCAAAAGTCGAAATGAGATTAGAGAACTCCTCTCTTCAGTAGTCGTCCTTTTTCCCAGATACAGACAGACACAGTAATGTAATCTCATAGATCAAAGCCCTATTGCTACTACTCTTGCGTACTTCCGCAGTTCCCCTTCGGGCAATAAGTAAGTAGAACTCTGTTTCTAAAAAATGAGGTAATAAAAATTCGTAAGCCTTTGTCAACTACATACAAAAGAATGAAAAGTCATTGGATTTTTTCGAAAGCTCAGCAGAAAGCTTTCAGCAATAGTCATGACTATGTTCACTACAGCCCATTACGAGGACCATAGAATACCTACCTTTTAAAGAGGGGCGCAACAAAAAGTCAATACATTTACAGAGTACACGGCATTAGGTATTTCATCCAAAGTTTGGAATAGAGATCTTAAAAATGGCATAGAACTATTTTCAGAAATATATTAGTTCAACAATTTGGTTCTAAACTCAATTTGAAATTTTCAATGGAGTAAAAGTATCCATTCTGAGAATGGCATTCTCAAGTGCTTTCATTAAAACAGAGGGAAAGATGAGCAAATTCGGCTAACTGTATGTGGGACTACACTAAGGTCTCTGGCCTCATCTCAAGGCCATTGAAAACTTTTCTTGCATACGAGCCTCACAAAAGAGGCCAACCAACTTTGTTAGCCTTCGTTTTCTTCTGGTCTTTCTCATGTTCATTTTTGGCTTTTCACAAACCAGTTGATAAAGTGCAAATAGCCTTTCATATTTCACGTCATTTGTCCTAGCCTGAAATGCATTTTTGTCGAGCGTGAAAGATCACAAAGGACAAACTGGCTTTGAATAAGTCTCATAACCATGTTATGATTTGGTATCAGCTTTACATTTTGAGCCTAACTGGAAGAAGAAGTATGACTGACTCTGCATCACCTGTGCATTCGGTGGAGAAATCACTGGTGCCTGAAAAATGCATCCGTTTTTTCTAGCGAGATCTATGCACAAAAGCCGACTCATATTGTTTAGAAAACAAGGTTGTCAATGTCACTCATAAAGCAAAGAAGTAATCGATCCTACATACTACTACTTTACGTACGTACATAACTGCACAGTTGTAATCATGTGTGTAATTACGACCACCGCCGCCTGCTGTTACCCTGCTTAGAACTACAACAATGTCAGTTAAGTACAGTCAACCACATGTAATACGTATTGGAGTTTCTTTGTGTAAAGCTAAAGGCATTTTAGAGCAAAAATGTTATGTCAATTTATTTAGAGCGCTGCTGCTTAAAAAAGAGCGGAAAACGCGTCTTTTGCAGACATCCGGAATGCCAAAAAAAGGGCAACAGCAAAACTTTGATGCTTTTGCCCTACTTTTAGCCCAAGTCTAAGTAAGTAGTACTGCAGTCTAACTCAAGCCTTTTCTGCAAAAAGAATGGCCAAAAAGTCTAAAAGTAAATTGCCAAAGGAGAGTACATTGTACAAAATGTTCACAGTGGGATACATCTAAATTGCCAATCTCGCAACCCAAGGTCCCTACTGGGCCCTCTGAAGGTTGTGAATAGCCCAATGTATAGCCAGGATATATATTTTTTTTGCCTACACTCTACTTCATTCATGTTGCGGCATTTCCAAAGTTTCCTGTAGCACAGGAAATTGGCTTTCTCCTTGCTATACCAGCAGATCAAGTAAGGAGGAGGAGGCAGAATGCCTCCGACGTCGTTTTCTTATAAAGAGACGGGGGAGCAAAATTTGTAGTAGGCAGAAAAGCGAATATTGCCTTTGGAAATGTATGACGTAGCACAAAAAGAAGAAGGGAAAGAAGAGCAGCAGCAAGGTCTTCAAGTTTCTAGTAGACTATAGTAAAAACAAGGTGGTCACAAAAACAACTCCCTGCCTCCTCGCTAAACAAACATGCATTACTACTGCCACTGCCAGTAGCTCCCTAACTTGATCAGCTTTGAGCTGAAGAAGTTTTTCTCTAAGAAGACCACAAGAGAGACACTAAACTGACATGACCAGTGCAGACCCCCATCTCCTCCACCAAACTTGACATGACATTAGCTAGATTAAAAGAGAGATGGAAGACACAAAAAAGTTGAGACACTTTGCTGTTGAATTAGAGTTTGTGTAAATGTAGAAAGAGGCCCTCGCCTTCTTCTTCTTCTTTGAGTTTAGTCGTGTCGTTTTATCCATTCATTCTATCCCTCTCTTGAGATGGGGGAATGTGTAAACATGTCACACAAAGAGTGGGCCTACTATTAAATCCATTCCAGTCCTTCGTAGCACCGCCTTTCTCAATATCAGGTTCTTGGGATTTGGGAATAGAACCAAACTTTACACCTCTATGTATTCGACTAACTTTGTATTCCTTAGAAAATCGATGACATTGAAAGCAGAAATACAAATTGAGTAAGGAAATGTTTTTGAGATTGTTGGATAATAATGTGAATGATGATTGATGGTCCTTATTCAGTGACTCTTCAATCTTCTTTGAGGCTGTTTCCTGCAAAGAAATGTCATTGACGATGAGGCCTCTTCAAAGGCCTTGACATCCAAGAAGGGAAATAAATTGGGCCTCATTCATCTAAGTCCATTAAGGCACCATGCAGCAGTTCTTTGCTGCTGATGCTGAAAAGCCATTGCACTGACTACTTCTTCTTCTCTCTCTCTTTTCAGGTCCTAGAACTTCAGAATACACTTGACGACCTGACAAATCGAGTGGATTCCGTCAAAGAAGAAAACTTGAAACTTCGCTCAGAAAACAGTGTGTTAGGACAATACATTGAAAATCTGATGCAAGCCAGTGCTGTATTTCAAACTGTCAGTCCCAAGAGCGGCAGGAAAGAGATCAGTAGCCAACCTGGTAGCTCATCCGGTGCAGGGGGTGCAGGTGCCATGGCTAGTTCTAGTACGGTCGGCACCAATTTGGGATCTGTCATACGTTGTACAACTCGAGCTGTGAGAGGAGCCCAGGGAACTTCCCATCCATAATCGTTATCTATGGTCGAACATTAAGGGAAGAGAAAGCAGTGCCAGAGAAGCAGCAGTAGCCCATGGGACTTTCATTTCTTTCAAATCCTTTTTGTGCAATAGTAGGCCTGAAAAACGAATTTCCTATTTTCTGATGTGTCCTCCTCTATTGTAAAACAAAATGAAAGAGCAGCCAAGTTTTGAGTTTTCCCATAGGATTTGAAAAGCCTTGTGGTAAGGGAATAAGGGAAATGGCTCTAGTAGCCAAAGCTTTCTCAAATATTCAGCCTTACTTCTTTTTGAAGCTTCCCTTCTTTTTTTCTTTTTTGACTTGCTCTTTTTTCATTTCACGATCGATAGTTTTGGCTACCACTGCTATACCTACTCATGTTCTGCTCTATTACCCAAGAGATCGATTTCCAAAGTGCATCTTCTATTATGCACTTTTATCCTATGCCTACTCTCTATTTTGACAATTTACGCGCATAAAGCCATTTTTGCTTGTTGCCAAAGAAATCAATAAAGTTTTAATGTTGCTCATCAATCCTTTTACATTTTTTTGCACTACTGCCAAGCCTACTAAACTACGTCAAAAGCAGGGAAAGGCTCCCTTAAGGCACTTTGCAGAATTGCAACTTCAACCTTCATCAAGCTAGTTCATTAACCAAGTTTTCGTCTTACCGTGAAATTGCAATTTTTGTACTACAGGTAGTACATAGCAACGAGAAAACAACAACAAAATTACTAACATAATTTTCAGGCATATTTTTTTAAGGCGGAAAAAAGTTGCTGACGTATCACACTCAAAATAAGTCTTCTCTGGTTTCGGGTGTATCAGGCCTTGTTAATGGGACGATTGAGAAAATCACAACAGTCATCCAGAACATCATCCCACTCATAATCACAGGATTCATATTCCATAGGTCGGGTTCGAATCCAGGCGAAACCACTACTTTTGAAGAATATCTTTCTAAGTTTATTTTGTAAACAAGTTGGTATAACAGGGCCTGGGTGTGTGTAAGTTTGTATGTAGTGCAAAAGCTTCCAAAGAATATAAAGAAAGCTGTCTAGTACTTCTGAGGAGGAGAAAGGATACAGATACAATAACAGATACATCCGATACATCACTAAGGAGACCTTGATGTGTACAATGGTTCGCTACCTCTATATAGTAGATATCACTACCAACCGTTTTCCTGCGCAAATAGCTTTTATGATCAGGATAAAAAAGTAAAGTCACTTTATTTTCCCCTCTGTTTTCATGTCTACTAGCCATAAATCTACAAGAACAAGACAGGTGGAGCAATAAAAAGAAAAGATCTTCTCCTCCAAATGGATTTAGAGTGTCGACACAATAAGTAAAGGTTTTTTTCGAGGTCTGCAAAAAAGTGAAAGCCCTTCTGCTTTCTCATTTCAAAAATTGATGGCGCCACATACAGGAAGCAAAGGAAAGAACAATTTTGCTCCAACCTTGCGGAGAGTTATAAATGAATGTGTTGAACGTAGAATGTTCAGAAAGAAAGGTGCTTTTTAAAAAACTAATGAGAAAATAGTACGTTACAATGATCAGTAGCATCATTCATGAAGAACTCAATTTCTGTAGTTTCTCAATAGTTTTACAATGCACTTTTCTAGGGAAGCAAAAGTACTTTCAAGTCAGGATGCATTTCTGCTTGCGCAGTATTACTAAAAGGCCTCTTTTCTGAGATAACTAAAAGATTCCTACCTTTTTCCTTCCAACATAATATGCGCAGTGTGAAAAAAGGAAACTTCTCGAACGAAAAGTTCAGGAGGTAGATAGGCAGGAAAAAGGCATCTCTATCTCAAAATGAGACTACTACTCCAAAGACGAAGACGAGGACGACGACCAGGTGCCTGACATTTAGGTCGATTTGTTACGAAAATAGTCTAAGAAGAAAAGAACAGCAATAGTGGAAAGCTTCTTCTTTTTTGCTTCGCTGGTTATTAGAGTATTTCTCTCGGGACCACTTTTTATGAGAGGCAGAGCCTTCTTTTTTGTGTGTTACAATATCGCAAGTACAGTAGAAGCACATCTGTGCTACTCTCCTTTCTCATAGCAATATCCATATCTGACCATAGAAGCACTCTAGTGAGTACATTAGGAAGAAAAAAACCGCGGCTACTGCCTTCTTTTTTATATCTCCTCTAAACGCAATATGGCTATATCTAAAGGGTGTGGAAATTGTTTGCCCAGTAGAGAGGAGCAGTTCCAATAGCTTCAAGGAGGAGGCCCTGTACATCTCCAATAAAGCCACAAATGGGATCGTTAGCAGAAAAACGACTAGAACTAACACCATCTAAAGAAAGGAAGCAAGGATAGCACTTCAAGTGATATTAAAAAAATAGCCTTGAAAAATGACTCCACTTATGTTTCTTGGCTGGATAATAAAAGTGCCCCCTTTTTTTAGAGAAATGCAGGCTAAGAAATATGGTTCAAGTTTATGGGATAGCCACACTCATTTTGGTGTAAACTGCAAAATTATGCGAAAGGTCTAGAATTTTTTGTAGGCCTAAGTTTCAGCAAGATCATGTGGTGGTCTACTTCTTCTGGTGGGGCCTGTTTAGAAAGAAGGACTGTTGCACTGCGAAAAACAGAAGGAAAGTATTCTTATGAGCAGCTCAAAAGTGCACTACTTTCCTACTAATTTCAACTTTTCCTTTCTTCATGCCAGCACTATTATTAGGTGGCTCGGGGCGCGGATATGGCCGATGTGTTCCAATGCATCATCCACTTACCAAAGCATTTTGTGCATGGAAAGGCTTTGGCAAGGCCTTATCTAGGCTGCTGGAGGAGTTGGAGAAGAAAGGCTTCCGCCGAGGCTTCATTCTAAGTAATTTTGTATTCCTCTTTCGTTCCCTTTTGATTCTCGCCATACTTTCATATGAATGCAAATGTAGAACAGGATGCCTTATCCAATTTGGTTCAAAAGCACATGCCTATATTCATTCTTCGGAATCTGAAACAATCTATCTTGTAAATGTAAAACATGACGTAGAATGAATGCATTCATCATTGCATTGATTTCAATATCGTTGCCGAAGCATTCACTAGGCGCAAAGATATTCAATCTTGATCTCGCAACCTTTCACTTGAATGCTGAGTTCAGAGTTCAGGGCAACGGGCCCGCTCTTCTCATTTGTCCAGAATCCGCCGAATTTAATTTTGTCATTTGTAAACATTCGAAAAATTCGTCAAAATGGCATCGTGTTTTGAAGATTTGAGCAAAGCTGTGGCAGAAATTAGTGGGATAGCATCGAGAAGCGAACCAAGGGGTCGCTGGTTCGAATCCCGGTGGTGCCATTTTTTTGGATTTTTTTTTTTGTAATATTTTTCGAAGTTTTTTATGCGAAAAAAGTTTTGTATGCAAACCGACGAAATATGCAGAGAAAACGCGAAAAAACGTTAAAAAATGAGTTTTCAGTTAATTTGAGGTTCGCAAAAAATGAAACAGGTGGCGCTGAGCGTCATTTTCAGAATTTGTTGTTTTGATGGGCGCATTTTGATCTCGGAAAATCGTTTTGATCTTCTCATTTGTCCAGAATCCGCCGAATTTTAATTTTGTCATTTGTAAACATTCGAAAAATTAGTCAAAATGGCATCGTGTTTTGAAGATTTGAGCAAAGCTGTGGCAGAAATACGAAGCGATTTAGTTTGTCAAATATGTGGTGATTTCGCAAGACCTGGAAAAAGACAATGGTATCGGTGTTTGAATATGCACCAAATATGTCAAAAATGCAAAACGATTAGCGAAGAAAATGGGAAGTGTTCTTGCGGACAAACCATTTCAAATGAATATTGCAAGATGACTGAAAAATGGCTGAGTGTGAAAGGCCAAAAGTTCAATTGCATCAATACGAAACTTGGTTGTAGAGAAACTATGGATGAAGATGCGTTGGAGGAACACGAGTCTGAATGTATTTACCGTTCAGTTCCATGTCCTGTAGGTCTGGAGAGGGAATTTGCTGGATCTGTTGTGACTTTTCAAGATGTTGTTCAGATCCTAGAAAAAAGAAAAGAAGGTATGGCTGAAGGGGAACTGAAATCAGCCAAGATGAGTGAAAATTTGCTTTTCGACAATGACTGCGCTTTCACTCCAATCAGATTTGGTGTCAACCAGAGAATGTTTTTATTGTGTGGATTTGTTAAAGACGGGATAATGTATCGTTGGATTCACATAATTGGAACACGGAATGAAGCCAAACACTTTTCCTATACTTACAAACACGTTGGAGAGAATGCTACAAACACGTTTGAAGGAAAAGTTGCTGCTATCGATGACACTTTCGAAGATGTCTTTGGAGCCGGAAAGTGCTTTGCTTATCCTCATAAGGCTTTTGTTTCTCAGTTTGTGGATGAAAACCTAGAGTTTAAAGTTTCCCTCAAAATCCGAAATCTGAAGGAAGAAGTCAAGGATGAGAATTACGAATCTGGAATTTCTGAAGACGACGATGAAAATGACGATTCAAAATAATATGTTGCAATAAAGGTCATCTGCATCCGGATTCCGGAACGTCATATCTTCCAACTTTATTTATTTTATAAAAGCATTGAACGTTTCTTATTTTGTGATTCTGAGATATTTTTTGCTCAATTTCTATCCAATACTTGTTAGAACGCTCTGTAGGGTTTTCAATAAAGGGTACACAGTAAAGTACAAAGTGAGCAAGTTCCAAAAAGGATCTTGAAAATTAGGTGTTTTTACGGTTTTTACGTGTTAGTGAGCGAGGTAACTCATTAGACTCCATTACACGAGAAAAAGATGGCACCATAATTGATGTGAGAATTTGGTGAGAATTAGGGGTTCCAGAAAAGTACGTTCGTACTTCAAATTCCTTGGACTTCAGTCTTTGTTTGTGAATTGCGATATCAAGAAGAACATCTTATCAAATGAGAAATTGATCAATGCTTTGAAGAAGAAAAAAATCCGCTACTACAGAATTCCCACGGCATTCAAAATCCAATTTTTGGTCAAATCTTTAACCGATTTCAAATTCCAGTGATTTTTTTTTAAGCGCGAGCTCAAGCTGCTCGCGCTTCTACATCTTTGTTTTTNTTTTTTTTTTTTTTTTTTTTTTTTTTTTTTTTTTTTTTTTTTTTTTTTTTTTTTTTGCAAAGACTTGTTACAGCCCATTTCATACCTTACTGCCATCAATCTTTCACTGTAAGTGCAGGAAATCCGCAAAATTAATGATTTAAACTCCGCTTGTAGCACATTTGATGCATTGATGCAACTAGCATGACAAAATCTTGATCACTCTAGCAGAGCTTTTAAAAGGCTTGCAGCAGCAATGTTGAAAGGTGGCACGATGCGTAATCTAAGCTTGTAAATATGCCCCTTATGATAAAGCAGCATGAACAAACTGCATTTTTGCAACCTTTTATTGCTGGGATATTTTGCGAGACACTCATAAGTAAGTAAAGTACTCCTGCTAATTTCAATTGTAATTTCACGGTGTGTGACAAGTTCCTTTTAGACTTGAATGCCTTATAGATCTGTCAAGCAAAGCGGACAAAGAAGGTGACGACTAATGCATTACAATTGCATCAGTGGTCTACTACTTGTGGTTTTTTCAAGACTGATGTAGTAGTCATAATAAACCACGTGACATGCAGACTTACAGTCAAGGACTATCCTTGCCTTGCACACTAAAAATGAGATCTAGTGAGATTTATGAGGAAAATGGTTGAACATCAAGTCAGGTGACACTTTGAATTACCTTCACATTTCACAAACATAAGGAGGAGAAGAAGAACCCCCTGCTATTCTTGAAAAAGAATGCAAAAAAATATGATGGTGGGATAATTATGGTCGACTTGAATTTGCTAATCTACAATCAATCTTGATTACTATCGAACAAAAAAGACCATAATTTTTATAGTGCTTTAGGTTACTGCTGACTTCTAAAAAATCAGATTATTATTATACCTACGTAAGATCAGGAAAGATTTTGAAGGAAATGTCGTTCCTGATCAAGTTTTATTTTTGTAAAATGTGAAAGGCCGTACAAATGTACTTGTTGCGTTGAAGCATTTTCAAAGTCAGATCATTTATGTAGGCAAAGGATTTTCCCAACCAGATGCCCTTTTACTGCATGAAAAAGTATTGCATCGCCGAACATATAGCATTTGAAGAAGGTACTACAAAGAAGTATAACCGCTTTTTGAATTGGCATCCATATTGCCCATCTTATCTAACTTAGCTTAATCTAACCAAATCTACGCTCGCTTGCACCTAACTCCTGCGGAGAGCAACCGTAGACTATGGAAATACACTGGATTCTTTAATGTGCTGCAGAGCTGAGTTAGGTTAATTGAAGTTAGGTTAGGTTAGGTAAGCGAATCCCGTGAATGGACTGCATTTATGCAGGCTTGCGGAGAGGGACGCAAAGATATTGTCCAAATGTCCAATTACTTCTTGACATTCACTGAAACAATAATATTGAGAAGAAGTACTTGAAGCGTGATTGACAAAGGTTTTATGGCATTCTCAGTAGCTAATTATGGTCAGAAGCTGTTTAAAAGTGCCGCGTCATCCTTACCAAAAACAAATGTTAACTCTGATACATACACCACCCCTCATCTCAGAATTTACGATTCAGTAACGTTGACATTTGAAAAGCTGGTTCAACTATCAAAAGTGTGCAAATTGGCTCCTATTCATAGCACTTTTGCATACATTTCGAGCAAATTGAAGCCTTTCGTTCAGATGTCTGTCAGTTGTCACTAGATAGCTGCTGTCATTCTGTAAAAAAGGGCAACTTTTTTTCAGTTCAGCAAAATTAACCTTCAGATCAAGTGGAACCAATCGCATTCTTCTCACTTTGTACATATATTCGTTAGAATTTGCATTTAGACAATTTTTAGGATGCTGCTGCAAAGCTAAAGCCGATCCTTTGTATACCAGAAAATGGTTCTTCTTCTTCTCCATATTTAGAAAATGAGAGGAGTTTTGTCAAAAAGAAGAACGTGATTGCAGCATCACATAAAGCCTATTTTTGCTGCTCACTGAATGTCAAGACCTACAAAGAAGCCCTTGAAACTAAGTTAGGCTTCAAGTGAGCAAACTTCTCTCACCACGAAAATAATGGCGGGATGATGAGAGGACAAAAATGTCAGTCAGAGCACTCATTTTTTGCCACCCTAATTGTGTCATGACTGAAAACCGCAGCTACTTATTCATCAGTTCGACCTGCGCAACCCAAAGTAGCCTTGCGCGCAGTGCGCACCCACTGAAAAACTTGAAGTTCAAGCTATCATTTCTCATCATCTTATTTCTGCCTGATGAAAATCTGATAGTTGGGCGTGACATGTTTGACCCTTTATTTCTTGACTTTAGAATCCTTCTAAAGCCTATCATCAAAGCCTGTGTAATTAAAGAGCAGAGTAAGGCCATAGTTGCCATTTTGAATTTGAGAAATATCTCGCTTTGACTTTTTTTGACACTGCTCTATTCTTTGCATACACAGACCAAAGTCATATCGAAATCTTTGAGTGGTCCAGATAACTTGCGTTGGGATCTATTCATTTGCAAAAGTGCCCGCTTGATGGGATTTTTGCAAGGTATGCAGAAGGAGGCGGCTACTTTGAAAGTCCTTTTTTGATGGCAATGACTCGATACATTCCAATTCGATTCAAAATTGAAAAGAATTAGATTAGATGATGATTTTGATATCGTTCCTGACTACTCACATTCAATTTGTGGTTTGTGGATTGAGGTAGTAGCTAGGAGAACCAAGTGTGCTTCATAATTGCTTGTGAGTCGATAAATTCTCTGTTTTTGACTGCATCCATTTGTAATTATTGATTTTTAAGGCGGGGCCAGTCTTTTAGGCTTTAACTGCAATTCCCTCCCCTACAAAATCAGCTGAACAATTGAACTATGGAATACCAATTTCTTCCCAAAAAATGAAGTACAATTATAATTGCCGCTTTGGTTACACAAGCGGCACCAAAACAATCATGTGAGGACGTGTCTGTCTGTTTTAAGAGGAGTAAAGAATTGAACAAATTAAGTCGGGACGGTGAAGCAGCGTTCATTAAAATTGTTCCATGGGATTTTCAGTATGGTTTCCTTTATCCTACAATCTTGTAATTATTGAGCTACTACCAACCTGGCCTTTTAAAGCTGCCCAAAAATAAGAGCGGCGGCGGCATAGAGTGTAATAGCACTCCATAAAGTTCCACTTTTTAGTAGGTGGGGGCTCTGAAAGATGATTTAGTTATTGAGCGTCTTTATGAACCAAAAATGGTAACAACAGAGCACCAGACCGTAGTGTTATTACTACAAGTACAATTAGGATAATTGCATAACAACCTTCTTTCTAAATCTTGATTCTTGAATCAGAGGAGACATAAATTTCAATTTCAGTCAAGGTTTTTGCGTCTATTTAAATGATAAATCTTTTTGGTTTGTCTATTGCCCTATCAATTTTGAGTTATCCAGTTATCCCAATAATTTCAAAAATGTAGATTTAATTTGCATGTGGTCTATTAGCTAGTAAGACAAACGTAACGAATGTAGAAATAGTTTCCAATAAATCAGAAGACACAGTGTGTGTTCCCAAGTGAACAACCTACCAATTTTCAAATCTTTAAAGTATCTTTGCAATTTTAGCGGAAACACGCGGCATTATTACAAGATAGGCCGTATCGAAAAGAGCTCGCGAAAAAGTCTCAAAGTGGCTGTTATACGCCCGTCGTCCGTCCGTCTATGGAGACTCTCAGGCTCGCGTCTGAGGGTACATAGTGTAGCATTATGGCTTGTGTAATGTAAAAACTTGCTTTGCTATGGAGGAGCGTCGAGCTCGTCTTTCAAAGCTTCGTTCCAAGCCCCGGCTTCAATCGGCTTCATCCTTATCTTCAGTCGGGTTTTGCCGATCCCCAGAGTCACACCGTGTTCTTTCTGAAAATAAATCTCAGGCAAGATGGCCATCAAAGTAAGAATTATTTCACGCTTTTCAATCATCTTTTTTTTATATTCGTAATTCTTTGCCTGATAATATTCGTCCTTGATTTCCTGGTCTTTTCTTCATTGAAATGACGGCGACGCTCCCTATTTACAATTTGTACCTAATCTAAAAGAATCTAAGAAAAAAAGATTTTTTTGTGTTAAAACACACCAAAAAATCTTAATTACAGCGCGTATGCTTCGTTAAGTTTCATAATGAGATTGAAAAACAAAACGGAGTCCTTTTTATGGTCAACTTTCTGGTTGGTGTCATGAAGTAATTAGATCATCGTGTTCTGGCGATTAGAAGGATGCTTTACAAGCTTTTTTGCCAGCAAAATTCTGCTCTCAAAGGAAACTCTAAATCACCTCATTTTAGCGATGATTAATGGCTAATTAATCCATTAGACTAATGTGCAAAAAAGAATTAAAGTGACGCAATTTTCTTTGTACAAAATTAATTGGAAGAGGAGGTGGAGGGTAAAGAGGGTTTCAAGAGGATAAAAAAGAAGGAATCACAAAAAGTCTGTTAGGTGTGACCTCTAGTGCACGAAAGGGCTTCAAGTTCAAAAGAGGGGATCCTTGCATTCAACGAGGAGGTTATTTTTGATGAGCATAACCTTTCAAAGGTCTTTTTTGTTTTGTATAGTTACTTGAAATCAAGATTGATCAAATGCTTCATTTATACTGGATCATTAATCACTTTGACACGAGTGTCATTTTCCAGGGTGATTTCAACGAGCGTAGGGACACCTTCGTCATTAACGTTAACAAAATACTCGCGTTTTTAATGACAGTCCCCTGAATTTATTTAAGCCCTCCAGTCAATTCGTAAACAAGGACTGATTTCTTGTAATTATAAAGCGGATAAACGTACGTTACGTTTTAGCTAATGTGGGTTTGATACATAATAGCAGACAAAAAGCTTTACGTAGTACACCACGCATGACTGATTTTTATAATCAGATGGGAGGATTTATTATTACTAGAATCCAGATGTACACTTCTCAAACCAATCTTTTTTTTTTTGTATACTACGTGTGACCAGATTTTCAAAAATAGATAAAGAATCTGTTGACATGTGCCCTTATATGGTCAACTAAAACTTTGTTGTTGCTCTATTTCTTACAGCAATTGATCGCTTTGTGCCTGATGGTTTTTGTCGCCATAGTTCATGCCGAAGCCGAAGCTGAAGCTGATGCCGATGCTGATGCATTCTATGGTTTCTACGGGGGACATCATGGCTACTACGGTGGTCACCACAACCGTTTTTACGGTCACCATCCTTACGGTGGTTACCGTCGTTCTTATCACCACTACAAGCCTTCCTACTACAAGAAACCTTATAGTCCTTACTACAAACCCGCTCCTCCTGCTCCCGCTCCCATAGTGAAAGCCGCTCCCGCTCCTCCCGCTCCTTATGTGAAATCAGTTCCTGCTACTCCAGTGAAACCATACGTGAAACCAGTGCATCATGCTGCCCCAATTCATCCCAATCTGAGAGCAGTTGCACCTGCACCCGCTCCCGCTCCCGCTCCTTCTACTGTCTACGAAGAACCCATTGAGTACCAACAACAAGTCTACGCCGAACCTCCAAGTGCTCCAGTTTTGAAAGCTTATGAGGCCGTGCCTGACTTGCCTTTGCCCGCTCAAGAAGCCTATGAGGCCCCCGTTGAAGCCCCCGCACCAATTGCCGCACCCAAGCCCATCGCTTACGAGACCCCCGCTGTCGTTCAGGTCAGTGTACTCACTCTACATACCGTTCATGATGTTATGATTTGAATTGAATTGGAGGAAGATGTGCCATCTTTTTAAAGTTGATTGTTTGCTGATTGGGCCTAGTCTTGGGAATCTCAGTCATCCTTGATTGATTCGATTGCAGGTTTTTCAACTCCAATACCTACTTTGTTTCAAAAACAAGGATGCACAGATAAGGAGGAGACTAGCCGTTAGAATGATTGATTATTATGCACATTTCCATACAAAATTGTCAACTTTCCATGTTTGACACGAGCGCATGCAGCGCGAAAATTCAAGAGCCTGAAGCGAAAAGGAAAATTATGTTAGCAAGTTTTTACTTTGATAACAGGACGTCTCACGGCATGAAAAATCTTTTATCACGAAGTGTTTTGACATTCTTTTTGTTTACGAGATATGTACATAGGCCTTTTTAGAAAACATTACAATTGAATTATCATAAAACCAATGCACTTCAATGCAAAACCATCTTTTTAGTGTGCAAGCGCAGTTTGCCAGTAGTTCAAGTTCATCCGTCAAGCTTTTTATGGAAATGCTTTTTTAAAAGTCACTATTACGTGTGTGTGTGTGTGGCGTGGAGCTAGAACCAAATTGGAACCAAAAATAACCCCAAAAAAAGTATTTGGGTAGCCCATTTTTCACCAAATGCATCGCATACATAATATTGCCAGAGACCAATTTTCAGTATTTTTTTTCCGATTTTTATAGGCTCCCGTGCCTGCTGCACCCGCCCCTGGAGTGCATGCCACCCAATACCACGCCCAAGACGAATTTGGAAATGTGATCTATGGCTACAGCAACCCTAACTCCGCTAAGACCGAACAACGCGATGCCTACGGCAATGTTGTCGGTGCCTACTCGTACGACGACGGTACTGGCTACCCCAAGCATGTATCTTACGTTGCTGACGACTTCGGCTTCAGGATCACGTCGGCCAACAACTTACCCGTCGCTCATGTTTAGAGGCTTATTAAGTAAATTGTGACAAGTGTGACTGAAGAAGCGCAAGATGTGATTCATACTTTTTCCGTGAGAGAACCCGACGACTCCTCCTTCTTTGTTTTACTTCATACGTCCTTTTTACCATGAAGAAAAGTTCAAATCTATCCATTTTTACTTTGAAAGCCATAGTGTACGGTACAGTTTTATAAAGGCATGAACAATACTTTTTTACTATTCGGCAAAATAAACTCTCTGCATTTTCTTAACTTTTATTTTGTTTCTATCCTTCGGTACATATAAACGCACGTGATTCGCCTGGGGTCTTGAAGCACTTGAAACGTGAGACACTAAAACTCTGAACTCGAACCATACATAGATGACGTGCGCGTGCCTCTCTAAGAAAGGCGAAGAACGTAGATGTCTTTTTGAAATTTATGCTTATTTGAAGTGTCCAAAATAATGAGAATTTTGTACACCCAAGTTGCACCCAATTTAGGCCTTAATTACATGGTGCAATTATAATGAGGAGACCTGAATGTTTAGTTGAACCATTACCACTAAATACAGGTGTATAAAATGAAGGGTACATACTGCATGGTCGTTGTTTATAGCATAATTACAGATGATGATGATATACCATAAGTAAGCAAAGACAAATGTATCATGTCGCTGATGCTGCTATGTGCATCGTCCAGAAAGTGCATAAACGATGTGAAAGAACGGAACGAAACGTTATTGAAAATGTGCCCAAAGCCAAAAATTGTCGGTATGTACTCAAATACGTAAATGTGGTCCACAAAAAACAATTCGTGTTATGTTTTCCCACGGCCACCGAATTTGCCTCTATCAAAATGGTATTACACCAAAGTACATTTGGTCTTACCGCATTTGTGCTCTAGTATGGCACAATATTTAACATTTACGTAAGAATTTATTGGAGCAATGTTTATGCAGGATGTGGTGATGCTTGCGTCTTGATCGTGGACTTGGTCAACACGTATGGAACAATAGCAGCATTATCTTGATTGTGCAGAAATGGAGTACATACACCGTAGTCATCAAAAAGTCGTAGGATAATGGGTTGAAGAGTGTTTATTATGCATTCAAGCGTCTGAAAAAATACACTACTCATTATGTCATCAAAGCTTGTACCCTTTACGAGGGTTTGAATAGAAGTCCGTACATCACGACGCAAGCATTTTTTGCGCGAAAAAATCCTAACCTTGCCAAAAGCTTAGCTAGTTTTAATACTTTTTGTCATGCTATAATTACTTTTGTTGATACAAAAATTACGTGATTCAATTCACCTCGACGTGTATTCTCAGTGGGTGGTAAATAGTTTTTTTTGTCTTTTTGATCGTCGTCGTTGCGGAACTTGGAACTTTTCGTAAAATTCTCATCCCTGACTTTACGCCATCTAGTATATGCAATTACAATTGAATCGTGTCGAAGACGAAGAAGAAGCCGGCTGCCTTGGTAGACAAAACGGCTATGCCCAAAAATAGCGGGCATAACAGCCCCGCCAACGCTTGGAAGCATCATTTAGACTCATCTTAGAAATTATGCACCAAAGGGACGCAAATATATCATCGACAGTCACGCAACAATGAACTGAAAGGAAAGAATCCTTGGAAGATTTTCAGGTGTAATTTTGATTCTGGTATTTGCTCTACTCGTTTTCCTTTGGGATTTTGCTAAGCATGACTAGTGAAAAGTGACAAAGTTTACGAGGCAAAAACACGAAATAAGAGCTTATTGTTGTGAGATGTGCCTAAGATCATTACTTACTGTGTCTGATGAGTTTATGAGGGCTTTTAGATAAGAATCACACCTATAAAAGTCGACGCAATAAGACGCGACCCCGCCGAGCAGCAGCTTCTTCGTGTAAATCCTTGAGAATCTCTCGTCACTTTTTAAAGGCAGCAGCATCACTTGCAGTTCGTGAAGAAGATGATCCCCAAGCCTAAGTTTGTGTACAAAGACCAGCCAATCGTCGGTAATCTAAGCAAGGCGTGGTACCTACGGAGTATGGAGTCCTCAAGGGAGTTTCTGACCCATGACCCCTACCAAATGGAGACGTGCGTTTGTACTTCAAGTCGGAAATCATTGAAAATTGGAATGTAAAATGAGAGAAGGCAGAGCAATAAAAATATGGACTAGAAAATTTTAGAATTCTTCTAGCTTCCATTTGGTTTTTTGGCTCACTAGTTCTTTGACGCAAGATGGATGGATTCTGATAAAAATGTCTACAATTGGCAGCCTAAGAAAAGAATTGGGAGCCTTGAAATGCAACGCAAGCTTTTTGAGTTTTTTTCCATTATTCTTCAAATTCCATGAATTTCTTGGTTACCAAGATCTTAGGCTGAAATCGTACCTATATTTGACCACCCGCGCAGCCAGGTTACGCCCCAATTACTTTTACTTAAGTATTATTTTACGACTTCTGCAAAAGTACAAAAAGAGGCCCCATGGCATAGATATTGGGACAAAACTCAATTTACTACATGGGTGCTGACACATTTGGTATTCATTAGAGAGCTTTGACCATCACCATCTGATTTTATGTCGTTTTTAGGGCGGCATGGGCGGCATCTAGTTATAAATTCAATTGTTGTTAGGTACAAAAATGACCCCTTAGGGCTTAGGTAGAGGCAGGGACATCAGTTTTCCTTGACATTTTACTATGGGGTTTTGAACAAAAACTAGACCTATAAAAGGGTAAACAAAGTTGCTTGATTAGGTAGTTTGATTGCCTTGGTATTCGGACTATGCCTTTAAAAAGATTTATTGGGTTGATTTTTCAAGATTTTGACCGTATCCAATAATCTGCTGACTTTTACGACGTCTGGGTTGTTTAATGAGTGGAAATTGAAATGTCATCAGTGTACTGCAGTGCCCGTAGGCAGAGGTGGGGTCAATCAGTATTCAGTTTGTGTTCTTTTTGACCTTTCAATTTTAGATTTTTGAACGAGAGGGTAATACCATCATCAAGTTTGATAAGGTCGGATTCCTTGAATTTTTTAGTAACGATGTCGAAGAGTTGAAATAACTCAAAATTGTCGTTTATGTTTCTACAAAAGACTAGATAAGCTCTCAGTGACTTTTACGAGTTAGTGACGAAGACTGGTTTTTAATAAAAGTATACCAACCCCCTTAGGCAGGGGTTGGACCAATTGGTTTGACTTTTTCTTCACGCTCCAGTTTTGCATTTTGAAAAAAATTACACTTTAATTACAAAGTGTTGACTTCTGGGCGTTGTTTTGACCACCGTATCTTTTTGCATCACGACGTCTGGTTTTCACAAAGGAATATGTATTGGGGTAAATGTCATCAGGTGCAAATACAACCCTCTAAGGCATCAAAGTCTTGGAAAGGGCAGGTGGCCCAAGCACTTTACTTTTGGGGAACTCCTTGACATATTCCACTTTTGCAATTTGTAAAGTAGATTAGCCAAAATTGAACAAAGACAAGTGTCTTGCTCTAAATAAAGGGTAATCAAGCCAGTTTCTATGCTTGATTACCATAAGAATTATTCGTCTATAAAAAATATTTCGTGTCTATTTATCGTAAAAGGACTTTTTGAAATCGTCAAATGATAGGTTTTAAAGTGCCTGAATTTTCGAGAGAGACAAAAGAACGTAATGATGAAATTACTAATAGCTAATATCTAATGATCATCTCATATAAAAACTTTTTATGGTTTGTTTTTTTCATACATGTTTCAGCAGAAACACAAAAAGTTTAAAGACTCAATTTTCATTTTTGGCTCGGCACCTCACACTGATATTTCCTTGATATTATTTTTAAGATGGATTACGTATGAAGCTTGCTCAATGCTACAAAAAAGTGCTTTGCCTACTTGACGAGTAAAGTCTAAAAAGTCTACTCAAAATGTCATGAAAAGTGGGGGAATACAAAATAATGACACTGACACATGAAAAGGAACTTTTTATTCGCACGTGCAACTTGATGACATTTTGGTTGTAAGGGGACTCTTTTGAAAACTGGATCCTTCCTGTTCCATGACAACAAACTGAATAGCGTAAAGAATCAGTAAATACTTCTCTCTTTTGCTCTCATAGATCTTTCAATTTTTCGGTAGCCTTTACTGCAAAGTTGGCCTCGTTTAAACCATATAATCAAGGTCCATTTTGATGCTGCTTTACTAAAGTGCTTTGATTTTTATTGCACTCTTTTACAACTTTGCAATGGATATGAAAAGTGTATCAAGTCTGACAGACAGCTATCATCACTCTTCATTCATTTTGCAACGGCATTCATTCATTGAATTCATGAAATTCATAGCCAATAACCAAATATGGAGAAATCATGCATTAAATCTTTGAACTTTTTAAAAGATTTTCCGTTGGGAGTTCATGGCCCAAGTATATACTGCAAAAAGAAGATGAAGAAGAGTTGTTGGAGATGACAGAGATAAAAATTGCATCTCGAGAAGCCTTGAATAAAGTTACGGTCTACTACGTACGTAAGTAACGTACTACGTGTGAGCCGTGGTAGCTCAAAAACTCTTATTTGTTTTACTTTTAATAGCTTTTTATACTGCAATTCTTCACGGGAGCTTTGTTGCTTGTAATTGGGGCAGAGGGCGAACATCCGTTCAACAACACATCATTAGATTCCTGCTGATGTGAAGATCAGAAGAAGAAGAGCTACTGAACCATTTGGTGATGAGTTTTAGGAGTTCTACCTTGAAATGAAAGTGACACCTAAACCAGCAGCAGCACTTGACACTCATTGCTCATCAACTGCATGAACTTGCAAGCTCATCACTTAAAAACTTTGAGTGGAAATGAACCTAGTCGTGCATATATGCAAAAAGTTAAATAGGGTCTATTTTTGCCCTGTCATGTTAAATCATTTACTTTCAGATGCATTTTCAGCTGCTTCAGGATTGAAAGCTACTCGTTAAGCTTATCTACTTGAAATCATGCTTCGCATATGGTCCTGAGTTCGGTGAGCTCGAGCAATGAGTCATAAGACAAGATGAGTCGAATAATCATAGCCATTTTTTTGTCAACGGTCGAGTCATTTTTGTAGGATTCTTTTCAGTTCACTTTAGATGTTTATCAGGTCACCATCATTCCCGGATTTTGTTGCTTTAGAAGAGCAGCAGTGTTTTTCTATGCGCTATGTGATTCTTATCAAAAATTCATTAAAACATTCCTGCAGCAGCCAAAAATGGACTTGGTAAGTAGCCTTATTGTGAGAAAACCAAAACTATGCTGACGAATTTTTGGCATCCGACACTACTAAGAAGACTTTGAGAGCTGCTGTCGAGCCCATCCTCTTTTGCTACTACTTCTGATGATGATGCTTTGCTTCGCCCAAGATTATTTATTGAAAGTGTCAACCGAGGGGCGACGGTACCGAAAAATATCAAGGCTTTGAAAGTTCCTGCATCCGATTGGGAAGTAGTGCAGTCATCTTCGTAGAGTGTGGTTGTTTTAGACATCGTAAATAACAAAGTTTCCTGTAATTCCATTACTTTGTAATTATCTGGCTCACATCTCTAATAAAAGAAGAATGATACCTTTTATTTGCCTACTAGACAAGCTTATTTTATGTACCCATAAAAGTTGACAAATATGGTTCCATTTCCTTTGTTTTCCCAACGTTTTGTCACGATGATGGTTTACGAAGGACACGGCGATTTTCATTTCATCTCAGTATTATATAGTTCAAAACTAGTAGAATTTTCGATTTCTGCTATAGTTAAGAAAACTGAGGCATTTTCCATGGTTTTGACCATTTTGCAGATGTTCGAAACTTGACAATGAACCCCAGAGTAGTGATGCAGGAGATGAGCTTGAGTGGCAGAGCATCAGCATTAGAAACAGTCACGTTTTAACTTTTCAAAGCAGTCTTGTCAACATGTAACTATAGGAATGAAAAGTGAGTCATTATTTGTTACTTCATGATGGCTCTTAGAGGTTCATGCTAGGTTGAGGACTCAGAAGGCTTCATATCAAATCTCTAAACCTTGACATTTGTTGATGAAGATCGATCAAACTCAAGCCTCCCCCTCAGAAGCTGAGCTGCTGTACCAAATAGGGTCAAAATTAGAAGAAGGAAAAGAGTTCTTTCAAGGAAACTGACGTACTCGGCTTCAAATAAGTCATGCACAAAATTGCCCTCGCTCATTTCAGCGAATGCAATCATGATTGTAGCTACATAATACGAAAGGCTAAACTCATTTTTCATTCCATTTGTCAAGACAACTCTTTTTCCTATGAAATTAAAGTGTATGAAGAGTTGAAATTAAAATTCGATGCGAGCTGGAGAAGAATGCATTGAAATGTCTAAGTACATTAAAGCATATCACCTTGCAATTGCATTATATTGAAGCTGAAGCACATATGAAATGGAATGCACTTTTAATACTAGTGATTAAAGACAGCTAATTGTTATCTCTGTGTTGGTAAATAGAGCTGAAGAAATGGTTGAAGCACGAATTACATCTGGTATTGTGTATCAGTTGTAAAAAGAAAAATATTTCGACCTTCTTGCTTTAAATCTTTGATTGTTTGAACATGAATTGCCGTCTATAACCATCAAAAATACCTTCTCTTATAATAATGGTTGATGGTCAACTTGAAGACCATCATGGCCAACCCTCGGATCCATCGACTAATTATGAATGCAAATAGGCTTAAATTGAAAGAATCTTGTGAGGTCCAACATACAGCGAGATTAATGAGGAACACTCTTACATCACACTCTTCTGATGTCGCCCCTGCCTTAATAGACCTTGAAACCATGTAACAATAGAAGCCTTTGAAATTCATGCAATGATCTTTTTTATTATGGCCTACAGAGCAAGAGGATTTGATGTACTTGGCACTGCTGATGCGCTGTCAATAATGCATTCCTGCCTGATGCAAAGTGGTATGCGGATTTTCCCATGTGTATCAAGGTCTAACTAATAAAACTTTTCATCAAATTAACGTCCAATTACATTCAATTAGACGGGCACATAAGTCACATTAGCTTGTCACACAAAAGCCAAAGGCTTGAAAGAAATGCCGCTAGCGAAATGTCGAGACTTTGAACATTATTTCTTTGCAAAAAATCATCTATTCTATTTGTATAGAACCACAGTTTTCAAATGTTTGCAGTTACATTATCTTGTCGTGCAAATCTCGGAAAAAAGTTCATTTTGCTGCAGCATTGTTTTTCTGTGTTGTTCTTCCATGCATCCTTTAACACCATAGAACTCATCCCATTCATGCTACAATGGTGTTTGCCTCGGATATGTCTTTGTTTACACCATCTTTTCCAAGTCGAAGAAGAAGAAGAAGAATGCCAGGTTACGCCTGTCCATATTTCACGAAATCCTTATTGCATTCAATAGAATGCGCTGCGCTGCATTTTATCCTTTAGCAAAAAATTACTTCAATTGGTCACCCAGGGCATTGAGAACAACTTGAGAAGAGTTTTCAGAAGTGATCGGGAATCCTTGAAGACGTTAACCTCTCCTCAGTAGGTGGGGGAAGTAGTCGTGAACGTTCACTGATTGCCATTTTATTGAAAGAAGGCCACAATGGATAAAAAAACCAGCAAAAAGTCACATTTTTTGTATTGCTTAGAGTGAAGCTGGAGAGGACTGGTCGCTTGCTTCTCTCGCGACATTTTGGTAATGATTTTAGCCACCGTGAAGGTTAGTTTATGCTTTGGCATCCCGGATAAAAGGTAAAAGTAATATTGGCAATAAAGTCAAGTCATCGACTCTTTAGTAAGCAAAGGTCATAACCAGAGACTCCAGCTTTGAACTCTTTACTTTGAATTCTAAACACGACAAAAGGCATTTTGGGACTGCAACAAGCAACAGCAACCACCATAGAGATGTGGTTTCGGTATGACGCCCATTATCTTTTTAAAGGTCAAGCCAGGATTAATAATCAAGCTTCAGCTCTGCTGAAATGGTTTTGAAAATTAATGAGGATAGAGGGCAGAGCAAGAGTAGCAACAACATTATCCATAATCCAGTTTTGATTCTAAAGTGGGCTTCTTTCTTCCAGTGTTAAAAGCAAGAACTTGGATACTATAAGGTCATCATTCTCATTGCAATGCTGCATAAGTTAGGCCTACTATATAGCCCAGCCCTCATATCTGGTAGAGTCCGCTATGTATAACATTAGACTGTAATGGGTGTCGAAAAGATGATGAGTGACCTGCGATGCAATTTGGCAAAACAAAGCAGTGCTCAGACATAATGAGACAATTTTCAGATTCAGACCAGCCTCTTTTTCAACTGATGATGCTAAGTACATAAAAGATGCACTGGGGAATTCTTGACAGAGAATGTTGCAACCTGCAGTTGCACTAAGTAATAAAATCATGCGTGAAATTCTAGTCTTCAACGTTCCTCATCATGATGCACTCCCCTACTTTTACCTCCTGCTATTGTGCACGAGTTCTAAAAGTCTTCAGATTTTGATCTTGACCTTCAACGGAAGGAAGAGGAGTCAGGATGACAAATGAAGTGATTGACATTTATTTTCCAGCATCAACCAAGAACCAGCAGCAAAAAGTACGATTACCTTAACTGCCTCTTTTCGTTTTGTGCGAAAAACGCCACAACCACATTTTCATCATCATGCGAGATGATGAATCTATGGAGAAGGGGGAGAAGGCTCATAAAGCACTTTTTGTCTATTCAATTTCCTTTGGTCAGAGCAAATGTAGCATGAAATTTGCTCTTTTTTTTTGAAAAATTATGCATGGATTAAAGAGATGTCCGAAATTGCCATGTGTATTTTTGAAAATGGATGAGCTTGAAGAGAATGATGTACGAGGCATTTGCCTATTGCATACTTTTGAAGGCATTGAAGGGCATTAATCATTGAATCTTCTAGGCTATCCTATTTCAATTGCTGGCTGGATGGACACAACTCAATTCCAATTTTCGAACTATTTCTAGGCTTTAGATCTCCCAAAATCTGAAGATTGAGTTTCAGAGGAAAAAACGTTTTCAAGAATTCCTGCAGAGTGATTTTTGGACTACCTAAATCACTTTCCTATCTTCTGTTATCACTAAGTAAACTATTTGTCTTAAAAAATAATGCTTGACTGTCGCGTTGCTAAGCAACCTGAAGGCTCAAAATTGGGTTTTATGACTTCACTACCTACAATTAGTTTCATATTTCGTGTTCCCATCAAAGCTGTATAAATAGGTACAATAGGGTGGGTCCGAATTCAAATAGTTGGCGGAATCAACCGGATTCACTCATCCTGGGCTGGGGAGGTCCTTCTCAATTTTGAGGCTACTTTTGAACTCCCAGACATTGATTTGGAGAATAGAATTTCAATTTCAACTCAATTTGACGACCTCAAAAAATCGACCTCCAGTACTGCGAGCCCAAAACTTGGAGGCTGTGTGCTGTTTGGTGCTGTAAGCTACAGACCTCCAATTGGGCTCAAAATGTTCATGAGGACCTCCCCTAGTCCAGGATGAGTGAATCCGGTTGATTCTGCCAACTATTTGAATTCGGGCCCACCCTAAGGTACATACATAGTTTATTTTTTCTGACAAAAAAAAATCAGTACTACAATGCCTTTAGGCATTTTGTTTTTTATGAATATCACAACTCAATTTAGTATACGTTTGTAGTAACCTTATATAAAAAATGTGCGTCGACTTTTCTTATCTTATGAGCCTTTCAAAATTTTGCTCCACTCTTTATTGTTACAAACTTGACAGTTGACATTTCAATTTCAAAGTAAACAATCAATCATTGGCACCCCAAACCACATTGGGCATTAAAGTTGGAACAATTTACAAGCCCAACGTTCAGCTAAAGTTGATCTGAGAGGAGGTTGTTTGACAAAATCTTCTCTGCATTTTGGACACGTTTTCAATGCTGGAACTTTGCAATTTTGGCAGAAAAGATGTGCATTAGAACAAGCGTAAATCTTTTTGGGAGGTGTCATTTCGATGAGACAAATTGGACACTCCATTTCCTCCAAGACAAGTTCTGCTACCTGTTCTTTATCAATAGCAATCACATCAACATTGGCAATAAATTCTTCGGGTTGTGAGCTGTAAAAAAAAATCGATGATGATAGTCGACATAAAAATTGTTTGGTTTACCACTTTACCACTTTTCTTTGCAACTGTTTGGGAGTATTTGCTCATCTTCAATCAAATCCAATTTGTCATGATCGAAATCTAAAAAGTCTTTGTCAACTTCATCATTTTCAACATGAAGTCTTGAACGGATGAAATCATCCATTAGTTTTTCTGAATTGTCATGTAAATCAATCAAATCCATAGTGACTGAACTGGAAGAAATCTTTGCTATGACTAAGAATCTTACATAGTGTTACAAATCGAAATGTAACAAAACGCATACTCAGAAACTACACAAGCTGATATTTGTTTTAGGTAATTCTACGGACTCGATGGTTAGGTTGTGTATAGATTGGTAAGGTTAAGTTATCATCTGCAGAGTCTGTAGAGTGTGAAGTCTATGAGGCTGCGTTTTACTTCCACCCTCCGAAATGAAGCCTTTTTAGTGCGAAGCTTCGGAAGCTTCTAGGAGGCGTTTTTGTCCTTTCCTTTGTGTTAGATTCTATGGCCGGCAATGACTAATTTTTATCACTTTGGCAATAACGATAGTGTTGTCAGAAATGGTTTTACTAGATACTATTTTTATGAACTATTTTATACTGCTTGATTAGGCATGAAATGCACCACATAAGTAGCCCTAAATGAGGAGGCCTTCTACTCTACATAATAGTATTTTTAGTATGTGATAATTAGCTAGAGAGCGCAGCGTACTACTATCCTTTGATCAGCAGGACCACCCTTGATTATTTAGTAGGCATGAAAATTGCTAAAAGACTCAGACAGTGGATTTTGAAAAGCGCCACACACCACCTCCTGCAAGCAAAACGCATAAATCAAGAACAACTAGAGTCTAAAGCTACCTTTTCAAGTTGCAATTAGCCGAGGCAAGCATAGAAATGTGCTTAAAGGGTAGATGCATAGATGGCATTTTGAGCACATGTCATACGGATAAACCTATTTTGAGTATTTTGATAAGTTGGTCCATCACCTAAAACAATTACAGCTACCGATTAGTTTACCACGTTTTTCAAATATCTTTCGTGAGATGATTGTGATGCATATAGAAAGAAAGAACGAGATTTAGAGATGAATGATTTTAGAATGTTGCGTTTTCACTTTTCAGTTCCAATGTATAGTTTTGGAAATGCGGGAAAATACGCAAGATGTCGTTTAAATAACGTCACCACAATCCCTACAAATAAGCATCTCTGATTATGATGATGGACTCACTATTAATCTTGTACACATATAAATTCCCAATTTATGCTTACAATTACTACGTGGGTACTGGGTATTAATCTTTAAATTTTTCTAGTGAGTAGGTAATGACAATGTAACCTATTAGGAAATTATATGTAGGAAGAAATTAGTACTCCATCCGAAGTGAGTATAATCAACAACCTTGGCTAACAGCTGTTATAGAAGAAAGCCTAATCAGCATCGGAATCCTAACGAACTTTAACGATCTGCAGTTCATTCTGAGTTTTGAAGCCACCAGAATAAGATGAAAGCTATTCTGCTACTCCTAAACATCTTTCTAATTCAAGCATTTGAATTTGAAAAGGATTCCGGATTTGATGGTATCGACGATCGAATGGTTGAAAACAATGGAATGAAAAACTGGACAAATCTTGAGACGCAAATGAAGGACATGTTCAAAATGAATCATAAAATCATGGAGAATTTGAGAACGTTGAAAAATATGGAAAGGCAAAAGATGGCGCAAAATCGACAAATTAAATACCTAAGAAAATGGGGAAACTACCACAAAATGAAAAGAAATCATTGCGAAAGTAGAAATCAAAAAATGCAAGGGCAAATCCAAGCTTTCCGAATGATGGGTGGCAAGATCATGCAAATGATGCGTCTACCAAAAATGAACAAGACAACGAATTAATGACCAAAGAAGATCAAAGACATATTGAAAATGCAAAATAAAATATTTCTGCTGCTGCTGATTGAACAAACTAAAAAGTTTTACAGTTCCTACGATGTTTGAAAATATGAAGTGAGAATTTTTTAGTGATTTTCAAACACTGTGGAATTGAACATTCTTTAATTTAAAGCACAATCAACCCAAGTGATAAGGCTTTGCGCCAGAAAATTTGTCCAAATTAATTTCCAACGTTATTGTAAAAGTGAGACTATTTTAGTAATTTTCAAACACTGTGGAATTGAACATTATTTAATTTAGTCTTAGAGTAGGGATTCTAAAACATCTGGTTTACATATTTCTAAGACATCTAGCGGTTTATTTAAAGGATTAGATCAGTTAAAATCCGAGAATTCTTCAAATTTTCACCTGGTGATGCTAGATGCGAATTCGGCGTTTCTTTGCGCTTGCAGTAACCGGAGTAAATGGACAGATGCTGATTGACCTTCTTCTTTACTATTTTCAATCAAAATGTCATCAAATGACAGAACAGCAAATTTTAGTGAAGGATTTGTCAGTTGTTGAGCGTCTACCCTTGGGTTAGGATGGCAACAAAATCGTTAGAGTTGAAGAGTTCTCCACCAAGCCCAAAATTATGGGGTTCATGGAGTTCATGGCTACTCAGGAAAACAATCAGAATAACAATCGTGTGTTTTTTGGCAATACTTGTCCTGTATTATCAAAGACTTGTGTTAAGTTTTGGTTTTGTCTGCATGGCTAATAATGAACAAAATATTACCAATTCTTTTGGGGTAAGTAATCCAGAGCATTGGAACGCCGCGCTCCGCGGAGCGCAACTCCGAAAACGGACCCGGAGCGCTAATTTGTACAAAATGCAAAATTTTTCAGGAATAATCAGCAAAAATAGTTGAATTTTGGCACCAAAAATGAATCTGAATTAGCCAAATGCTCTTGATTATGGATTTTTTAACTTTTGAGATGATTTTAGAGTGGTGTATATTAAAGCAGTAAATATCTACTGCTTTAGGTGTATATCTTGAAATAATACATTAAAAAAACTCGCGCTTAAAAATTGGGCGGAGCGCAACCCGGAGCGCAACTCCGAAAACTCAGCGGAGCGCGGCCAGAGCGCAACTCCGGTTTTTGCCGGAGCGCTAATGCTCTGAAGTAATCAATCATCACGAGACTTGTCCAGAAGAATAAACCATTTTACAACTTTTTCTTGTGTTTCAGGATGTGGAAGATTGGGGTAAAGAATTGCAAGGGCATGCGTTAGGTGCAATTTTTTATGGTCACTTACTTACACCGATTATGGCTGGAAGGTTTTCGGACAAAAATGGTGCAAAATTAGGGATTGTTTTAGGCACTGGTTTGATGTCACTTTGCACTATTTTGACACCCTTTGCTATGCGGATACATCATGGATTTGTCATTGGGATCAGAGTTATCCAAGGGGTGATGTCGGGCATGGCTATTCCAAGCATCTACAAACTATTAGTTGTCTGGACGGCTCCAGAAGAACGAACCGCCTTCATGAGTGCCGTTTTGAGCGCGGAAGCATTGGCTTCGGTGTTTACCCCTTTATTATCCGGATATTTGTGCCAAATTGAATATGAACATGGATGGCCAATACTATTTTATGTGCCAGGATTTGCAGGATTGATTTTGACTATTTTTCTGTATTTTATGATCCGCAATAAGCCTTCAGATCATCCGGAAATCAGTGAAGAAGAAAAGGATTACTTAATGCAATTTCAAACCATCAAATCTGGAAATGCTAAACTTCCAGTGTGTGAAATGTTGAAATCTTTACCCTTTCATGTCTTGTGGATCACTCATGTTGCTTTCAACTGGTGTTTGTATCTGACTGCTGTCAATTTACCCTTATTTATTGGAGAAGCATATAAAAAGGACATTACAGAAACTGCAAGGTATTCTGCCATTCCTTGGATTGGCATGTCCGTTTTAGGCCTAATAATTGGGAACTTATTTGATAAGCTGTCAGGCAAAAATATCTGTTCCAAAACCAACTTGAGGAAAGCATTCAATTCATTGGGATTTTTTATCCCAGCTATATGTACTTTTGGCCTTCATTTACCTTGTGAAAATAACCTCACTGGAGCCATAGTCCTGATCACAGTGATGATGAGTTCATTGCAATTTGCACAGATGGGTGGATTTTTCTTGTCACACAATGACTTGGTTGGACAACATACAGGATTGGTATTTGGAATTACCAATACCTTGAGCCAAGTTCCAGGAATTGTCACTCCCCTTTTAGTTGGATACCTAACACCTGATGTAAGTACATTTCAAAAAAACTCAAAAAGGCAAAAAAAAAAAAATCGTGAAATCAAAATCTAGTTGTGAAATAATGTTTGATTTTGAATTTCCCACCATAAACAAACCTGCCAAAAAGACAAAAGTTAAAATAAGGAAGAAAGTAATAAGTATGCTTTATTTTTACAGGAATCTCTAGATCAATGGCTCACAGTTTATGACATATCTGGTGCTGTATGCTTAGTTGGTGGTATAATCTATCTTTTTGGAGGCTCTAGTGAACTCCAACAATGGGCCAGAAATGATCCTTCTTCAAATGATACACCAGATACAGAAAAGATGATATTGGATCCAGAAATGTTTGCTGAAAAAGAGTATTCATATTCAACGTCATCGTCTTCTTCTTCATCATCACATTCACAGCATCAATGGCCAAGTAATATGCAAAAACAAGATGGAAGAATACTCTTTGTCGATACAGTCACTCAACCCTTCAACTTTTCTGACCGCATGATTGAGCTAAATTCATACGATTATAAAGACCATAGAGATATGTTGTACTAATGAGAAAAAAGTTTTATTTAGTAAAAAACATACATCATTCATTTTTGTTGAATTTTACATCATTTTGTTTGTCTGCTATTCTCTACACAAAAAAGGACAATCACTAGTTGTATTTTACATTGGCTTGTGTATCACAAAAACTGCTGCCATCAATAATTCTTGTTGCTTCTTCATATTTGAAAACCGAAACCCCTTCTTACAGATGGAATGCTTATTTGTATAATTAATTGGAGGGTTTTGTATACACACTTCACTTTGCTTGCAAAAATGGCTTCATTTGGAAAGACAGTTTGTAAATGCGGTTTTGCTGTAGAGAATTTGTTTTTTCCTTGCGTTTTTTAAAGACTAGATGTATTGTGGTCTCTTTGGAAGACAAGTCTACATCTTCTGCTAAAAAAATGAATTTACAATAATTCATCACCCTAAAAATTGTGCTACAATAACATAAAAAAGTAGGTAGGTGTCTTTTTCGATCCCTCATCAAGCTGTTAGTTCGGCCCATCTGGACTCAAAATGACTTCTCATGGCATGTCCAGCTTTGCCTACAGGCGAATCATCTTCATTGAATCTTTCACAATTGGAGAAGATCAATCTGACATCATCTACAAACTCATCTCTGAATTTGTATACGTTCTTTTCACATTTGTTCTTAATGGTAGTGATATCCATAGGTGACTTGATGACCTTTTTGTAGGTTGGAAATTGTTTGGTGTTGACTGGAAACATGAATGGCCAAGCATGTTCTTGAGCTTCCATTTCAGATATCAAAGTATGGCAAATGGTCAAATCTTTGTCCATTTTACTCATTTTCCTTTTCTTAGGCGGAGGTGGATGACTACTGCCATTTTTCTCTTCTTTTGGCTCTTCTGGTACATCAGGTGGCGCCACTGGTTCTTCAGCCACTTCTTCGACTTTTTCCGGTTCGGTAGTAGCTGGACTGTTGGCATTGGTCTGTTCTGGACTCTCGTCAGAGTCTGCATTATGTAACAGGTGAGTGGGAGGACCTTTTTTGCGTGACTTGGATTTTTTGGGACCTTTTTGGTTACATCCTGGACATTGCCATTTTCCACGAGGAACCTGCAAAGTCATTGACAATGAAATGATATGGATTTTTTTTTTCACAGACTGGGACATTTAAAAAATGGAATGGAACGTTCAAAGCGTAGCACATCAGCAATATGATAGGAAGAAGCTAAAAGCAAAAAGCCCTTTATACTAACCTTGCGGACTTTTTTCGCTGCCGCAATAACCTTTTTTAAGAAATAAAAGTGCCATCTTGAGAATTGTGAACTATATGTGAAAAAGTTATATTTGCTTACCTTGGACAAAGGTGGACTTAGGCAAGAAATGTGGTATGCTCTGGGACAAGTGATGCATTCAATAAGATTCTTGCCCTCCTGTTTACCACATACCAGACAATGCTTGAGACCAGTGGCCTTATTTATGCATTCATAGCAGTACCAATCACCATCTGGAATGTTGGTCAAACTGGGCTTGAAACAGTAGGTATGGTAGCCTTTGTCACATCCATCACATAAAAGAAGAGAGTCCTCGTTGTCTCCATTGTTGCACAGCTGACAATAAGCTTTCATGATTGATTTTTGCCACGCAATACTTGTCTCCAGGACATAAAAAGCCATAGCTAACTGAGCGGCTGTTTTGGCATTTTTGACACCTTCTCTCCAAAATTGCAAGCCTCTGGGAATTGACTTTTGAGGGGTATTGGGACTTTCTTCCTCTTCTCCATCCTCCTCTTCCTGATTCTCATTCTCATTGGTTTCATCCAGACTTTCGTCTGGCTTTTTGGTCATGGAATTTTCAATGGTTTGTAGGTTGACTTTGTTGGCACTTCCTAAGGGTGCTTTAAGGTACCTTCGCTCAATATTCAACTCTAAATCCATTAGTCTTTCTCTGGCTTCTTCAACAGGATTAGTAGCTTCTGGACCATATTCATCCTTCAAGTCCACTTCCCCTTCATTGTACAAGCAAGCAGGTCTAAAAGTCCTCTTGTCAACATCTTCTTTGTTAGGTACTTTCCAACCAGGCACTTGCATTGAAGCTGCCGCAACTTTGTCTTCCAAGGCTTCGACTTGCTCCAGAATGTACTTGTCGACTCGCAAAGCCACTTCTTTAGACCAATGACCTTTGGGATCTGGCATTGGATGTTCTCCATCTAAATCTTCATAGCCTTCCGGAGGTTCCATAGTCATATGATCAGGCAATTGCTTCTTGGCAACATCTCTTAGAAGGTCAAAGTTTCTTTTGATTGAAGATAGCAAATGTTGTTCTCTGGCTCCTCTGATGTTCAAATTAGCCTCCAACTTGTTGACATCATCAGCTTCTGACAGTCTCCACCAACCGTGACACTTGTCTTGGGGAACAGGATTCCTAAATTGTTCTAAATCAATGGATCTGAGCTCTTCAAGTTTAGCTTCTAAAGCATTGATTTGTGGCGTGATTGAATCAACACAGAACGAATTTTCTTTGGCTTCGATAAACTTGGCTTGATGATCTATTGGGTTGCCCAGTGGTAGGATAGAAAACCATGGTTTCTCACTGATGGTTGAAGGGTAAGACGATTGTTGATCTTTTGGTGTAATGGTCACAGCTCCATTCAACACTACTGGACTCAAAGTCATGTTCAAGCTGGATGAGTGATTGAACATGTTCAATTTCTCCCCATTGGCTGTCACTTTGGGCAAGAATTTCACATCTGAGCCTGCGTTCACTTTTGGTGTCACGAGAATTTCATTGCTCAATTTAGCCAATGCTTCTTTAGTTTCATCAGGTTCATCTTTGACATTCTCCTTATTGACTTCTTCTTCATTGTCATCAATCTCCATCTCTTCTTCTTCATCGTCATTCTGATCTCCTTCAGATTTGATCTCTGACTGATTTTCAGACTCTTCCTTGACCTCATGACCATTCTCCTCAGAACCTTTTTCTCTGACTTCTGACCTGTCATCCTCGTCAAAATGAGGCATTCCAGAAGTTTCAAGCTTCCAAGGTTCGGCAGATTCCAATGCTTCCACATAAATTCCGCCAGCAAACGCAAAGTGATGATACCTTCTTCTGTACCTGTCTTGTCCAAGATCATTGACTCTGACACGATTGCTAATGAAAGCCAATTCATCCCTTTTCTTAACCAATTTCCTGGCCGTTTTGTCAATCTTCTTTTGCAGCTCCTCCGGAGTCAATTTTTCATCTTCTGCATTCTCCTTTTGTAAATCTACAGCATTAGCAGTATTGTCATGGGGAGTTTCAGTTTCCATGTCTTCTTCAGGTACTTCAGCAACTTTCTTTTTACCACTTCGAGTATTCTTCTTTTTGTTTTTCCCACCCTTCTTTGTATCTTGTTCGGAAATCTCGGATACATCATCTTTTGTATCATCACCATTCTCAGTAACTTCTTCAGTAACTTGTTCTGGTGCTATTAGATTGACTTGAGATCTGGCCTTCTTGGCTTGAATGATTTTGAGCCTTTTCAAATGAGCCTCAACTTCCCACTTATCCTTCTTGACTCTTCCCACATTTTCAACGTTGTCATCAATTTGTTTCATGATCCGTTTGTTTCCCAACAGCTCGTTACAAATGAAAGACACCAATTCAGTTTTGTCTGTAGGATTTAAACATAAAAATGATTTGTCTTGGACCATCTGTGCATACTTGAATCCTCTGGTTTTCTTTAGCAGCTCATTGTACTCTTCAATCTTTTCCGGAGTGTACTGAGTTTCTCTTCGAGGATCTTTGGCATGTAGCATTTCAGGTGGATTAGAATTATGCATGATTTTGACTTCAGCTTGGCCTCTGGCAGTTAAGTAAATCTTGAGTATTTCCGAGATGTTGGTGTTAGTAATATCCGCTTGTCTGAGATTTTGGCCTAAGATAGTCAATTGCTTGAGAAAGAAGGGGATGCCTGGGTCCTCAGTGGCACAAATCACTAGATGGATGACTACTGAAAGCAATTCTTCTTCGGCTTCTTGATCGTACAGAAAAGCAGCCTGGAAAATAGATAAATAGATGTCCAAAGTTCGTAACGATAATAGTTCGATAGAATTTAGTACCTGTAATGAATCTAAGGTAGGCAAGGAGTCCATGTCAAAGCCTAGACAGTCACCAAAATTGTGCAAGAATTCGTAGATCATCAGAGTGTTGGCAAAGGCTTCTCCAGATAGTCTTAAACCTTGAATTCTTTTGAGTTCTGGCATTTCTTTATGGTCATCTAAAGACATGTCCTCGATAGGTTTTCTCATTTCCGTGATCACTTCCACTTCTAGCCTTTTTTGTTCCATTCGTTTTTCTCTCTCACGCTCGGACTTTAAGCGCATGTCTTCTCTTTTGCGTTCACGCTCATCTGAGCGTTTTTTCGCCTCCAATTGCTTCATCAAGATCATGTGTTGCTTACGTCTTTCTCGTTCCTGCAAAGAGTTCAATATCTTTTAGAAAACCTTTATTTTATTTTTGCCATTTTTTTTGGGGTGGATAGAGCAGAGCACAGTGAGCAAAATTGTCAATTTTTAAGCTCATTGTGTCTTGCAATGGACAAGAATTGTTAGTAATAGTACATGAAAAATCTCATAATTATTGTTAGGAAATAAACTGTCACCAATTAGATTGGTACATACCATGGTTTGGTGATACAACAGTTGCTCATACTGTTTGGCCTACAAGAAAAAAGAGAAGAAAAACAAAACAAAAATTGAGAAAAATTCGAACTAAAAATCTAGTGCGTTATGAAGTAGTGTGCATGGCGGACTTACCTGTTCTTTGATGAGCGCATTATGCTGCCGTTTCTGTTCTCTTTCTTGGATTTTTCGCAGTTGTTCTTCCTGTTTTTGCCTTTGAATTTCTTCATGTCGTCGACGTTTGGCAGCTTCTTTTTCTTTGATTTTTTCAAGCCTTTCAGCCTCGGCTAAAATCCTGCAAAAGAGAATCAGAAACTAGATTTCCAAAGGTCATGTTGAGGACAATTCAAGCTCTACAAACCTTAATGCTTCTTGTTGCAACCTCAAATTAGCTGCTTGATCATCGTGACCTCCAGATGAGCGCATTTGCATTTCAGCTTGCATTTTCAGCAACGCTTCAGCCATGCCAGTTTGACCTCCAGCCCCTAACAAGGCTGCCATGGCCGCTGCATTGATAGCCGCCTGATTTGAAGCAGACGCAGCGGCAGCAGCACTTTGTGACTGATTTTTTTGTGTTGAAGATGAAGTTGTTTCAGAAGCGGAATTTTTGGATTTGCTTGTGGAGCTTCCGCGTCTCCGAGGTTTCCATCCATTTTCCCTACGTAATTTGTCAATGTCTTCGTACATCTCTTTTTCCGTGAGCCTGGCGTACTTTTCTTCGCCGTTGGTACTGTCCCTCATGCCAGTGGGCTTGAGAAAGTCACCGATGAAGACCTTGGTGCTGAAGCTGAAGTGTTCGCGGTGCAGACTTTTCACGCCTTTCTTTTCAAGATACTGTAATTCAAAAGAAGAAGGGAACTTAGCAAAAACTGCAAATCAAGCCTTTTTTGACCACGCGAGCTTATTGTAATATGCGGTGCAAGAAATCGAGGTCCTTGGTTTTCTTGATTTTCTTGTGTTTCTTGATTTGCTTATTAGGATTCTTGAGTTTCTCGTCAATCTTGAGATCTAAAATCGCGGACAGCCCTTAAACTAATTTTTTTCAGTCTTGTGTTCTTTTGACAAACTTACCCGCATAATATCAGGATACTGTTTGAATTTCTTTCCACAAGGAGCATAATAAAGTACATCTCCGCGTATTCCAGATTTGGAGTATTCTCTGACAGTGATTTCCCGTTTCCAACCCATTTTCAATGGACAACGCAACTCTTCGGTTTCGACTGTAGCATATTTTCCGTAGGCACGACCTGCAGCACCTGAAACAATTAAAAATGTCAATCAAACATTTGGGGTCAGAAACCGAAACTACTACGCTTTGCAACAACCAAATCAATGTAAAACACAAAAACGACATCTTTCTGGGGACAACGAAATAAATGTGTGCGACAACAAAAAAAGTAAGGTAGTAACAGAAAGGCTAAAGCCTACAATATGTATACCGTAGCATGCATTGAAACAAAGGAAAAATAAAAATGACGCTACTGCTCCTACTGCTGCTACTCTACAGAAAACGACATAGAAGGTGTGCCTGACATAGCGTACAATTGTTAGAAAGTTGCTTTGAGTTTGACTGCTCCTGCTGCTGCTTTGTGTCTTTTGAAGATTGTGTTGTTACTACGTCATTAGTTCGATCAACCGAATTCTTGGATTCACTACCGTCATCGCTTTCGGAACCGCTCACTGTGCCGGACGCATTATTTCGTAGTTCTTCATGATGATTTAGACTTTGGTCACTAAGATTACGGATTTCTGGGGTCTCAGAGACAGTTTTGATTTTGAGCTTTCCATCTTCAACTGTTGACGTCACAGAGCCTTCATCGCCAGATTGTGAACTGTAATGAAGTTAAAAAATGATTCAATAGATAAATGTGATGATGAGAAAATGTGTTTAAGAATACCTTTGATCTGGTTTGTAGCCTCTGAAAATGGGTTCAATAGTTAACTCCGGCTTAGACTCTGAATTCGATTCGTTATGATGTGAAGTTCCGCCGGTAGCAAATCTAGAGGCCGCCAATAAATTAGCCACCGTATTCTTGCTCAATTTGCTTGAATCCATTCCAGCCGACGCCGCAGCAGAATTCTTCTTTCTGCTCTGTTTTTTGTTGCCACCGCTACTGCTAGAGTCTGAAGTAGCAAAGGAGGCCGCCGAGGCAGCAGAGGCCGCTGCAGCAGTACTGCCCATGGCCTTCAGCTTGTTCATCAGTAGGGCTGCTTGCATCGCGGAGAAACTCTGTGAATCCAGACGACTTTCCAAAGCTGCCGCCAATTGTTGCTGACGAATTTGTTCGGCCAAAAACACACCGGATAATGCTTGAGCTGAAATCAGAAGCAAGGAAAGTGTCATTAACACTAATTCATCTCATTAATTTTAAGGAGGTACCAAAAAGGTACTGAGGATATTTCAACAATTCAGGTTTTTGTTAGAAATCGGGTTGAGTGTTGTCTTCTCTATTGCAAGATATAATGTATTCTTGCATGGAGACAGACAATCCAAATTTTGGTAGGTTCTAAAGAGCTACTGCTTTCTTGGCTTTTTAGCCTTACTTCTAGAGCATAAATCAAAAGGATAGTAGACAAGAGAAGAAGAAGGAGGAGAGCTGAGTTGCTGTAGAAGGAAACTCACAAGCGTAGTATTCTTGAGGGATCTTGGAGCCACCGATCGATTTGCTGGTGTATAAGGATGCTGAGGAGGCTTCTCCAGTACCGACGCCACTAGCCTCTGAGGCTGCTGCTGCACTCGCAGTTGAGGCTCCTTGCTCAGAAATGGGACTACTCATGAAAGGAGGCGCAAAAGACTTGGTAGAAAGGTTCAAAGCTCCCCCTTCAGCAGAACTAGCACTGACCGAAGAAGACTTAGGAGTCGAACTTTTAGGCATGAAAGGCGAAGAAGAACCATTGGCAGTTGAAGCAGGAATTTTGGTGATCTCTACACGGTCCACTGCGGGGGATGCGCGGTCTTCGGAGCTCTTGGTAGAACCAGGACGTTTCCGCTCAATGGTTAGACAGGAAGGTATGGCTGGAGGAGTCGATTCACCCGAAGAATTGGACACATTAGCAGCCAAATGCGCGTAGTCCACACTGCTCAAATTGGGGTCCAAAGAAATGGTCTTTTTGCGGCCTCGGGTACTGTTGCCGGGCTCTTTGGCTCCCGTCGTACTGGAAGTACGTTTGAATTCGTCATAGTTGGGAACCAAACCCTGAGCCGCCAAGGCGGCGTAAGCTTGTGGATCACGCGCCGCACTCTGGATTCGCGTTAGGTACTCTTGCGCTGCCAACTGCGAGGCCATGGCCCACCATTGATTGAGACCAGTGGCGGCCGCCGTAGCGGAAGCATTGGATGCTGAATAAGCCGAGGCCGCCGAGGCTCCATAGTTGGAACCCGAAGCTGACATGCCATACAAAGCTAACAAGGCTGCGGGGTCGTAGCCTGCTGCCGCCGCCGCAGCGGCACTCGCTGCACCGGACGAGGCTTCTTTTCTTTCTTTACTCATTGTGTTGTTGTCTTCATGTTGTGTCTGAAAAATGCAGAATTCGTTAGAATAAACACGCGAGTCGCACGACATGAGTTACTTAGCAGCATAGTAAAGGAAACTTTGTCATTCAGTTTTTAAATTTTTGACGCAGTGCTGCACGAAAAAATAATTCAAGCGTCATCAGTCTTCAAGTTGGTCAGAACAGCCTCGCATCCTCATCACCCCTAAGCTAAGGCACGTGGAAAGGAAAGAAGAAGAAGAAGAAGATGATTTTTGGAGTAGCTTTCTTTCCCTTTGTTTCTGGTTGCGCTGCTGCTGCTGCTGCTAAGACTACTTCTACTGCCCCCCAATTCTGCAGACTGCTGCAGTAGTGCCACTACTACTCTAGCGGTGCTGCTGTTAGAGAAGAAGCCAAAGAAGAGCTCGAGGAAAATGTCGGTTGCCAGTAGGAGGGCTGCTGCTGCTGCTGTTACAGTGTGTGGTGCTCACTGCCAGTGCCACAGCAGTGCTATTGCGACGACGAACAGCAGCAGCAGAACAGAGTATAACGCTGCTGCTGCTTGCTGTGTGTGCTTCTCTGTGCCAACTCCCCTACTTTTGGATTTTCACAGAATTTTTTCTCATCCAGCTTTCCTGTCTGTTACTTCTTCTTTTGATGCTTTTAGAAAACGGATAAAGTAGTAAAGATGGAAAAGATGTAAATCGCTGCTCATTACGATGAATGAATGTAGATCGAGATGTAGTTTCGCAGCTCATTAGACCCGAATTAACCATTCATTCCTATTTCATCTGAGTTCTGACAAATACTGAAAAAGAAACTAATCGTTGCTCTCATTTTGATTGGAGTGGAATGTGGATCCATTTAGTTGTATGGCTTTTACTTTCATGCCTTTTCTATTTATGTCTGGTTACTTTTCCAGATGAACTTTTACTAAGGCTTTCTTGTTCATGATACAATGATGCTACTCTAGCAAATCGATATGTCATGTACAGCACTCTTCTGTTGTCAGCTAATGCACTAGAAGATGAAATGACGAAAAACATTCTGCTAGTGCTATTGCAGAAGAACAGCAGCAGTGGCGGTAGAACTACAGCAGCACCTGGACTAAAAGCTTCTACCTGCCTGCCTTCAACTTTTTCTAACTGAAAAGGGGACTCCAGGCTAAATCCACCATTTCCATTACCATGCTTCTGCAGTTCTGCTGATGCCCATTTTTCATAACGTTTAAAATGAGATGAAACAGAGGCTGTAAACTGAATAAAAAGCTTGCCAAATTGACCCCCCATGTTTACATTAGCAGATAGATAACTGTGTCACCTCCTCCTCCTCCTCCTTTGTTTCAAGATCTTTCAGAGTTTATTTAGACTACAAATATATCTGATTAGCCAGGCTCCTTAGTTCTTTCTTTTGCACTAGTTTGAAATTTTGCATGCAGTGCAGCAGCACATGATGATCTTGTGACACACAACTTTTGAATGACTCATGTTTCTTTCTTATCTTGAAAAAAACCTGAAGTGCTTGAAAAGCTGACGAGAACATCAGAAGATCTCTTTGTTTTGATTTTAGTGGCCTAAAAAAAGCAGCTTCTTTTCTGCTTGTAAAAATCAGGTCATATTTAGTGATGATGCACTTGAAGATGATGTTTTCCTGTTGCAGTACATATACTTTCTATCTTTCCCACGCAATTTTCTAGTACGAAAAGGTCAAAATCTGACCTTTATGCAACCTTACAGTTACTTCTAAATTCTGATAATCCTTCTCACCAATAACCTAATTGATGATACAAACTAATCAAGGATATGTAGATGGGATAGATGTCGTAAAATCCAAGAAAAACAACTTAATTACGCTAAAGATACGCGCGTCATGCAAAAATCTATGAAATGTCAACAAATCTTACCTCATAGGAATGAAAGTATGCGTCAGTCTATCACTCAAACACTTATTTCACACTACTGTAAACTTTTTAGGACTCGCAAGACCCCTTTTTCCAGGGGGGAGCCTAAAGGAGTGTAGATTGTAAATGATTTCAGTGCAAGATGCGGCGACCAACTGGCCCGATGTCTCTTTGGCTTTGTGCTGCTGTGCTGCTGCTGTGAGCTGACGCGCCAGCAGGACGAGAATGCCGGCTCTGCCCTATCAGCCAGAAAGGCCGAAACGGCCAGTATAAGAAGAAGAAAGCGCCTACTGCTCTATAGTACCCACAGCTGCTGCTACTTTAAAACATACTCAACAAAGCGAGGAGTAGAAGGGAAAAAAACGAAAGAGCCGCGACCAAAGGTTTCGATCTCGATGAATATTAGGGCTACAGAGACCGCAGACCCCTCATTTTTTCCGGAAAAAAGCGCCTGGAATAATTGCACTCAATATTAGGTCGGAAAAAAATTGTAGATTTTGAGATATCAGCAAATTTCTAATTTAGTTAACGGGTATATTTGAGGACAAATGGGATTTGACCAGATTTGGATGGCTGGAAATGAAAGTCCGGTGTGTAATAAGTTCTTTTGTGTTCATATCAAGAGTTTTTTTCTGCGTTTCTTAGAAGCAGACTCCAGACATCCTTTAGAGCACGGCAGCTAGCGGCATGAATGCTGCTATGTACAAAACTTTCCATTGAAAGGTTGCGTCGGTGTTGGTAGATTACGTTGCGTTGATATGCATTCTTTACCGTAGCATGCCACACTTCATCAACTTTTTTTTGGCAGTAGCACTTTCGCGGTTAAGCGACGATTTAGGCAATTAAAAGACTCAAATGACAGTGGAGACACTTAATGATTGCTGCTAGGACAATTAGAATGGTTTCTTTTGCGTGGCAACTTTCACTGTTTCTCCCTAATGTTGCGCTATATCAGTTACTTTTTCAACTCCTCTGTGATCACACATCATGACAGTTTTTTGGATCTATAATAGGTAAGGTTATAAGAACATGCAAAAACTCAGTTATATGTTTGCAGTAAGTAGATACATGCGTTATAAAACATACAATTCCTCTCATCACGATACATTAACTTTATTGCCGCCAATTATTAATATCTTTTTAAATATTGGCTTCTCATATAGACATCTCAATACCTTCAAGACATCAATTGGCAGTTAAAAATACTATGATATGAGCCCCTCTTTGCTTGTTAAGCAACAATATCGAATTCTACATTTTAGTAGATTCAGCTATAATATAATTGTTAGAATAGCTTTACAGAAAAATAAAGACCAGAAAAAGTGCACAAGTTGCACAAGTTTAATTGAGTACCTAATATCTATGGTTTTGGCATGAAGGTTTTGTTTGAAGGTAGAAATCCCTTCTCTACTTTTACTGATCCAGATAAAAATCAAAATGTGCACATTCGCAGATTATTTTTTAGGAAGTCACACATAAACGGTATCTACATATTATTGTACGTAAAGTATACATACATGTGGAAAACGCAACGATTATTTCGCGCAGGCATACTAAAATGCGGTATACATTTTCTTGCGTCATATCTTTGCACTTTAAAATTGCAGAAGACAAATGTGTTGAAGTAATGGTTTTCTTTTTCAGAATATTAATACCACTCTTCGTAATGATGCTATTAGTTGCCATTTCAAGTTCGAGGCCAATATACAATTATCATTTACAAAGTCGCCGATTATATGATCATCACACCGGATACAATAATTACGATTATGACTACTACGATTACAATGATAATCATCCATCTGCATCACAGCAACAAAGACAGATACAATTAGATACATTTACTGACTTGAACATAGCTGAACGAGTGTCTGGAGCTCTAGCCACACTTTCCATCATTGGTCTTTCATACTTGTCTTCTCGTTCAAGAACGGCAGATTTGCAATTACAAATCAACAGCTTAACAAATTCCGTCACCTCATTACAAAACTCAATTTATTCATTGCAATCACAAATATCCACCATATCAAGTACATCAGCATCTTCTTCAGGTGTATCTTCGGCAGTATTAGATTCTACTTGTAACACAGTAAGTATTTTACCATAAAGTTCAACTAAAGATACATTATCTGAAATGTATTACTATTGTTATCCTTACAGCTAAGAAGCATCACACAGTTGAGTGGAAACGTGGCTACAACAAGAGACATTTCAACGTATCTTAGAAGTCTGATTTTAATAGATGATCCAGTGTGTTCTTGAAATAAATAACTTTTTGCTTTATATGTTTCTAAGGTGGTTTAGAAACTGGACCATCATGGTATTTACTCAACCTTTTTTGTTTTAAATTAACAACTGACCTGGGTCCTGAGGCGTCTTTATCTTAGCATCAAATATGGTAGGCCGAGAAGAACGTGTTTTATAATCGTTTTGCTACTAGGCAGGTTTGGGTTCAAACTTTGGTTTTTCACAGTACAAATTTTGCTCTTGTCGAGGTAACACACTGCCTGTTAAAAATGCCACAATACAAGACTCGCGAAGAAGTGCAATTCGGTAAAAATATCTACCGAAATATTTACGAAGATACCGCTGGATACATTAGTGCACCACGATTGTTGATTGCTCATTGGAAAGGTTCAGTTATCCGTTTGATATGGAAAGATTTCCTGACTTTCATTGTCTTTTACGTGGGGTTGAGCATCCTCTACAGAAACATTTTATTTGACTTCCCTGAAGCTAAGGAAGGATTTGAAATTCTTTGTGTGTATTCCAATCGATTCAGTCAGCTCATTCCAATCACATTTTTGATTGGATTTTATGTTAGTTCCATTGTTAATCGTTGGTGGGACCAATTCATGACACTGCCTCGACCCGATAAATTGGCCCTAAAATTGGTCAATTTCTGCCCTGGAAATGATGATTTCAACAAAAACTTAAGACGAACTGTGATGCGATATGTCAACTTATCAACTGTATTGGTGTATCGGAATGTATCAACCAAAGCTGTCAAAAGGTTCCCGGATTATACCTCACTCGTCGATGCCAAGTTAATGTTGCCCAATGAAGTGGTCAGACTGGAAAAATGTGATGGAAAAACTCCTCACGAATCCACTTGGGCACCAATTTTGTGGGCAATGAAGTTGTTGACTAAAGCTAGACAAGAAGGCAAAATTACTGTTGAGGCCCCCATTTTTGCAAGATTGCAAAGTGAATTTGATGACATTGAAGCTGCCAATCGAAAAATTCTCAATTATGGATGGATCAATTTCCCTTTGGCTTACACCCAAGTGACAACCATGTGTGTTTATTTCTACTTTTTTGCTGCTTTGTTTGGAAGACAATATTTGATTCCAAATGAATATTCCATGAACATTTCCACCTTTCCCAATGTGAACGTTTCTTATGCCTCCAATGAACCATTCATCAACCATACTCCGGATTTATTTGTTCCTTTCTTCACCATGATTGAATTCTTTTGTTATGTGGGTTGGGTCAAAGTTGCTGAAACACTTTTGAATCCATTTGGAGATGATGATGAAGATTTCAAAATCAACTATTTGATTGATAGGAATTTACAAGTGTCCTACTTGATTGTGGATGAAGCTGATCAAGACATGGATATGGGCAATGATCCATTTTTGGAAGCTGGCATTGTGATACCAGATGAACTACCCTATCAAGATCCCAGATTGAGAGAGTTGAAAGGAGATAACTTGAGCAAAGCTAGCTCAATTACTAGTTTAGCTCATGCCACTAGTTCAATTCAACTGAACATTTTTCGAAGAAATAGAAGAAGATCCTCAGTTTCTGTCTCCATTCCTGAAAATAGTGGACAGCTTGAGAAGTTGAAAATTCCGAGAGTTTATGGACCAAAAGGCAAACATTTGAAACGAAGTGTGACAAGTATCTATCACTAATTATGAGAGTTTTTGTTGGTCAGTCATTTACAGTTGTGTCTTTTTGCGGCTAGAGGGAGATTTTTTAATTTTTTTTTTATTTCATGGACATTTAGTCGTTGATTTTACAGTAATGAGTTGCACCACCTGAGTGGCTCCCTCTAGCATCGTGAAAGGTAAACATAGATACTACTGAGCAGCAAATACTATTCACAATGGATTACTGTTGAATCTCTTGACGAGTTTGATACATTTGCGAGTCACAGTTATATGTGACAAGCCCTTTTCTGCATTTTCTTTGATACATTTGATCCATGGAGCAAAGCTTGCCACCTAAAATAATGATAGTAGATTGGTAAATGATAATATTTTAATGAATGAAAGACTAGAACAACATACTCTTTGCCAAAAAGCAGGAGCATTTCTATGGCCGCATCCAAGCGCTCCAGAATGGAATCCTGCTATAGTTTGTCCACTTAACTCGCCTGTAGTATCATCAATCTCTCCATTGATATACAATGGACCTCCACTATCTGCTGGACATGGACCCTGCAATATAATACCAATTGAGTATCGCTAACAATATAGGATATGAAATTGTCTTACTGAATAAATTCCACTTTTTTCATCTAAGATTCCCTTGGTGCACAACATTTGTTCATTGATGCCAAAAGGTAAAATTAACGCGTAATCATTGGCACTGATATTGAATCTCATCCATTCAGTACACTCATCATTACTCATGGTTTCCACTTTTGTTTCTAGCAAATATCCAGGAAGCTTGCCTTCTTCTGTTAACCCTATCCCTTGAACCAAAGCTTCTTGATTGGCAATGTCAAATTCTTCACTAAGACAAGGTGGAGAATCACCAAATATTTCGTAATCAAAAATCACTCTTTTGGCCAATTCAAAGACAGCAACGTCATAATACAATGATGGCCACACATACAATGGATACACAAACGATCTGTGAACCTCAAAGACTTCTTTGTATTCAGTGTTGTCTCTGATGACCACAGTTCGAGTCACTTCTTTTCCAGTATCTTGAAATTCAGCGATACAGTGAGCTGCTGTGAGGACAAACCGGTCACTTATCAAGGTTCCAGTGCATAAAGCTCCATTGTAATCATTTTTCTCCAGGATGTCTTTGTAGGTATATGGACGATCGTCAAAATTGGTTCTGTTCAAGGCTTGAGCATTGACAACATCCCTTTTTTTGCTTTCACCACAAGCTTTTGAAAGAAAAAATAATTTGTAGGTTAATGAAACACTCATGCAAAAATTGGAAGAAATAACTTACTGAAATCACTACGTTTCAGGTCAGTGTATTGTTTGGGCCCAACTTTTTGAATCTCTTGATTGAAAGGTGATCTGTAACCACAAGTACCACATGATTCTCTACAGTTGGAAACCATGAATTTTGGATAAACACTGCAAAGACCACTTCGGGTCCATTGCGGACAGTTGGCAAAATTATCCACACAATCGACGCATTTCTGACAAGACTTTGAGCAAGCAGTTTTCATGAATTCATAGCTTGAATGATTTGGGGAACAACTTTCGGGGTGGTCTTTGACCCATTTAGAACAGACTTCTGTATGATCTTGACATGGTCTAGCTTGACCATTTAGTGGAAATTGAGGTGCTTGTGGAGTTTTGAAAAGAGGACCTTTACTTTGACAGCAAAATTTGTCATCACCACTTTCTTGATCGAAGCCACAAAAAGCAGGAGGTGTAGAATTGCTAAAGTCTTGAAGTGAACATTCTGTCATCGTCTTGCACGCAGATTCAGGTATAGCTTTGCATGCATCTTCAGGTTTTGGTGGTTCATCATCGCCATAGTAATCAGATTCAGTATCATAATTATAATCTAAGAATGAATTCCCACAAACATCCTGCACAAAACCATAGTCTTCCTCTGGAGCTTCATAATCCGGAGTTCCATAATCACCCGGAAACAACATGGGTTTTTTGGGACAACATACTTTGACTTGATTCGAAGTGTATGAGTATACATTGCAAGGTGGCTCTTTAAATCGATTTAAAGTTGAACAATCGCTCAATAGTTTCCCTGAACCAGTGAATCCAAGGTAGGCAGGCAATGCACAAATGTCTGGAGGTGGTTTAAAATTTTCTTCAGGTACGTTAAATTGCGGCATTGCTTGATTTAAAACGGGTAAGGCTAAAAATAGAAGCAGAAACATGGTTGCTGTTGGTGCGATGCTTCGTTTTGCCAACTGGTTGCATGGCTTTTGTCTTCAAGTCTTCTTCTTTTTATGGGGAATCCCAGCAGAAAACCAGTTTTGAGTCTAGCCTCTGCCGTAACCTGAACATTAGAGAAGAGACACAGGATTCTAAGAAGATCATTCCAATGCAATAAACTACGTTCAACTCGGACCCTGCATTAGTATAGGTTTCTTGAGATGTTGGAATTTCCCGATCGAGCAGGCAGCAATAAAAGCGCCTCCATGTTGACATGTACGGATTTTCCAAGGTATTCGGACAGAAATGGAAGAAAAGTTTTAAAGCGAATCATTTTTCCTGGAATGATATGGCATAAGCGCAAATTGCTCTGAATATTGTAAAAGCTTTCTTCCTATAATAAGTAACTTAGAATTTTAGATGAGAGACCGAGACTACTATGTATTGACAATGATTACTTATGGCCTTATACTTTTATAGGGCTATGAAATTGACAAATGTTTGTCTTTCATCTAAAATACTAAGCTATTTTAGGAAGAAGGTATCTATTATTTTGCGACTTGTGAGTTCGTGTATGAACAGTTCTTAACAAGAAACCAGCATTGCGTAACTTGTACCTTTTTTTTAGAAAGTTCGGTTCGTTGTCATGAAACGAATGAAAAATGAAAAATATGTCAATAGAATTGAGCCCAATTATTAATTACGAAAATACTACGTAATATGCGTAGTATGTACTTAGTACGAAGCTATATAGAACACCTAAGGGCGAAGGCCTAAATAGTAAGTGCATAATCATTGGCATCGTAGCAGGAGTGTTGAAAAAATTAGCTGAAATTACCGCAAATAAAATGAAACGACACTGTACCACTTACAAAATTGTATCCAGAGGATTGTATTGGTTCCTGCAACTGATCTTGTGGGCAATTTTTGCTTTGATCGTTCACAAAGCTTACACAAAATTCATCGAAGAACCAGTGGGCACGGAAATCACTTACAAAGTTGGTAACTTACGATTTCCAACGGTGTCGATTTGTAATTGGGATTTTACCAAAAATGAGCTTTGGAAGAATTGTAGTCAAGGACAAAATAATTACATTGATGCACTGTATTTCTGCCTCAAAGAAAATCCGGACATTTTGAATACAATCCCCCAATCATGGCAAGAATACAGTTCAGAAGTTCATTTGAAACGCACGGGAAAATATTTCTCAACCGAACAGAAAATTTGGATTTTTTCAATTCACGAACGATTTGGGCCTTGTTTTAGTTTCAATGGATACAAAAGTCAAAAATTCAACGAAACTTTGAAGGAATTGGGATCTGATGAAATCATCTCTTTGGAATTTTACCTGCAAGAAATTTTTCAAGGATACGGAGTGATTTTGTTGCACACAGATTTTGATTTTCCGGATGCGTATGAAATTCATCCAAGATTATTCTTTACCTCAAGCAAAACTAAACAACATGTCGCCAGATTAAAACTCAAGGAAATATTTGGACTATCAACGGATAAATCTCCGTGTGCTACGTATTTCAAGAAAACTTGTATTGAAGTTCAGAAGTATTTGATGATTCAACAAGATTTCAAATGCAATCCAAAGTTTATTTACAGTGGATTTCATATTGAACCTTACAAAATGTACAAAAATCCATGCAATTTTGACGAGATGAATCAGATCCTTGATTCAGTTGTAAGGCAAAATATGACTTTTAAACAATGTTCGATTGAACAAGCTTGTCGTCAAACTAAATATTTCTTGAATCTTGCCACTTACGACTCTAATCAAACTAAAATCAATATCTTATTCGAAGACAAAGTTGTTGAATACAACATCGCGTTTCTAAGTTACGATTTACAAAGTTTGATCAGTGAGATTGGAGGTACTCTTGGACTAACACTTGGATTTTCCGGATTGTCTCTTTACAATTTAGTTACTTGGGGTTTCAAGAGGTTCTTGAACATTGATCCGGAATAAAGTAACGTTACTGCTTGATTTTAATTGTATGTATAAAGTTTTGATATATTCTTGACATCAATAAAAAAATCTAATGCACAGTGTTCAAAAATCGCCAAAAAAGTCTCATCATCGAGTTTCTTTCCTTTGTTCAATATGAACAAAAGTTTATCTTGAAACTCAAAAGCTTAGGCATCAAGATCAGCCTTTGGAAAGTAAACGTAGCTCGCTTCGCTCGTTTATGTTGAATGAGACTTTTGCTTTGGTTTGTGTCCACAGTGATTAGTGAATAGATAATCTGGTAAAAACCCTCGCGTTAGTAATCTCATTTCATTCGGGAAAATTGGTTACTATCTAATTCATTGGCAAAATCATGGATAACATAAAAATCAATTTGGGTATCGAAAATGAGGAATACTAACGCGAGGTCCATACTGATTGGTACTTTTTTGGTAAGGGTAGGGAAGGCGATGACTTATGATGATGCCGCCGTTTCTTGGACTTTTTCTTGTATACCTTGTCGTGGTCGTCGAATTGTCCTTTCTTGGCCTTGTACTTGAGCGTGTTGTGCCAGGTCCAATCCTCTTGAGCGTTTACCTTTTGGTCCCATTCGTCCCATGCATGCCAAACTGGTGGCTCCCAGTCTTCGTCATCTGTTGCAATACAGTCCGGAATCTTTGGCCGATGCTTAGTGATGACCAACTTGTTGTTCAAGTCGTCCTTAAGAGCGTCAACGTTGTCGGCTTGGTAATTGTTTAGTCTGAGAGACTTTTCAAGAGTTTTGGCTAGGCTTTCCGAATCTGGACTTGCAACTGAAAAAAAAAGACTTTCAAAAACACGAATTGAAATCAATCTTAAAAAATCCTGTCGGTTTTTTTGGCACGCATAATTCTAAAAACCAAATGAAACTTTGCATCATATCAATTTTTTTCCTAGTTTAAGACGTAGAAAAAATAAGCATCACACACACCTGATTATCATGGTTGGGAATTCCCCCGAAAGGTAACTTTTTACCTGCTCTTTGCATTGCTAGCCAGTCATTTTTTAACCACGAATAAGAAAAGTAAGTATAGTTGGTAAATATTGTTTAGAACATTTTTTATGACAAAATATATTTATTTTTAAGGTCCAGACTTTCAAAATGCCTGTTTGGAACTTTGGTTGTGGAATGACCAATTTTAATGGCGCCAAACTGGTGACTGGCTTCAATTTGCCTCTCCATCTATCAACTTTGATTTGCATTGCAGTTGATGAAGCTTCGAGGTACAGGTACCACTACCATGGAAACTATATGTCTTCCCTGTCTTTGAGCTGACATATACAGTCCGGTCAGAAAAATTTTCCAGATGTCAGATGAAGACAAAGAAGAAGCAATACTGGTCGAGGTAGGAAAGATAATGAAACCTTGACAGATATGACTTCAAAGCAATCGATTTTATTATTGGTACTGGTACACAGCATGAGAGAATTTGTTTTAAAATAGGAATTCAATATTGATCGCATCAACGCGAATAAAAGTCAACTGCATGAATGGAAAAATCTCACGAGTATTTGTTCAGTTATTCTTGATCTTGTGCTTGAATTGTGATTTGATAAAATGCAACAACTTTGTTTGTTTCTTCTTTTCTTTGTTTCCATCTTTTGACAAGATATCTTTTCATCTGTTTTCATCTTCAACGGTAGTGTTATCCAAGATTTCTGCGACGAATCCGGAGATGTCTGTGTCCACACCTTCGTGGTATACCAAAAACGGATGTTGAAGTAGTTCTGGATACGTTGCTCGTTCGTCCACTTCTTTTCTTAAACTGTAAAAAATCACCCAAATGTTCAAATTTCCCGCCGACCAATGAGTCATTCAAGTCAATTAATGTCCAATGAGTCATTGAAAAACATTTCGAAAACGAAAAGGTAAGAAAACAGTAAAACTTACGATCGATTAATGAAATCCTCGTATTCTGGTGTGAATTTGTTAGCTGGCAGCTTAGGAGGATCTTCTTGGACCACTTGTCGCAATTGTTCGAACGGTGTTCTCCACATTCTGTACGGATATTCACCAGTAGATATTTCAATCATTGAGATACCAAAGGACCAGACATCTGAGCGAATATCGTAGTTTGAAAGATCACCTTTGGGATCAATTCGTTCAGGCTGAAATATTTGAAAATTGATTTGTAGCTTGTGTCCTACTTCCATTTCCCAAATTTTCTGTTCTCGTAAATAAGGAAAACTTACCGCCATGTAAGGCTTGCATCCCGCGTCAATCGTTTTGGCTACCTGTAAATTTAAGGAATGTTGACTCCCAGTCTGCAAACAAGAACTCAAGACTACTCTAGATGAAACTAATTTACTTTGTATATTTCTTGAGCTATAAATAGGTCAATAAATATACAAAGTAGGCCAAATCTCAGGAATAAGTGAGACCAAAGGATTTACATACCGAATCCACAAGGTATCCAGAAATGCCAAAGTCACACATTTTGACACATCCTTTACGGTTGATGAGGATATTGGATGGCTTGACATCACGATGTATCACTTGTAAGTTGCTATGAAGGTAATCCAAAGCCTTGATGACCTGAAATCAACGCAATTAAAAGTTAATTTGACTGATTTGTCCAATCAAGTCCAAAATGATTTAATGGCAAAATCTCATTGGGTAAATGTTTGAAATAGTTTAACTATTTCCGCAGAATTATTTTCAATGGCTAGTTTCAATGGAGTTTTTCCATCGTTGTCTGGCAAATTATGGTTCAGTTGAAGCATTTTTGATAGATGCAACATCAATTTGACGATTTCATTTTCTTCGAAATACACCGCTTCGTGTAAAGGAGTCCATCCGTCATCTGATCTGGCATTGACGTCGATGTTCAAGTATCTTGCATAGATAAGCAAAGTCTTGACAATTTCGTAATGACCATGACTGCAGGCTACGTGCAAAGGCGTATTGCCGTAGTCATCTCTGACATTGAAGTCCAAAATCCCGACATCAATGACCGTTTTGAGTAATGTTACTTTTCCAGCTTGAGCAATGATGTGCAAAATAGCATTGGAATCGCTTAGTTTCTCTTCAAAATCATGTGGGATGGATAAAAGAAATTGTACAAAATCCCAATTTTGAGTAGTAGTGGCATGACTAAAAAGCGTCTTGTATGGAGAATTCTTGGTTTCTTGCATGAATTTTTGTAGATTGGCTACAAAAGCTTTAACTTCGTCGAAATTGGATTTGGTTTCCATGTGAAAAAAGACTTTCTTCCATTGGGGATGCGTTTTTAGAAAATTGACGTTCAATTTGCTCTTCTTTAATTTTTGTCGCCACCAGAACAGAAAGACATCAATGAAGTCTGACCAGGTGGGTGACACTAGTCGGCATTGCTTCAAAGTGTCAAAATCTAAACTTTTCAAGATTTTGATGCCTAAATGACAAAATCCGGGATTTGACATCAAGTTCTCCATGATTTCTTTTTACGATTGACTGATTGAGAGCTAGAATTGCTTTTACTGACTTCAGATAGCTCAGTAGGTCATTGTTGACAACGAAAAGTTGACCGCGGTCAATTTGACGAGAATATCACCCAACCTTTTTTAAAAACAAAAGCAGATTTTCATCTTACCGAGCAAGCAACTTTTCCTAAGACATTTTCGGGTATGGGTTTGTTGATTTTGAAGGCTCTGGCGTAGAATTTGTCGAGACTGACATCCATGACTTCCATGCAGATCATGACGTCGCCTTCGCGGAACATGGCACCGTAGAAATGAACTGTGTAAGGGCAATCTGCTGTACGCAATGAAATGTCCAAGTCCATTAACAGCCTTTTGGTCTCTATACTATTTTCTGTTGACGTAATGCGCTGAAAAATGAAAAAGGTTGTTGCCACATTGAGTTTAGTTAAGTTTTAGTAAATCATACTTTGACTGCCAAGACAGTTCCAGATTGTTTGTGCTTGACTTTTTCCACCACTCCATAAGCACCACGTCCAAGCACACATTGACTTTCCAAGTCATCTGCTTGTATATGAAAAGTCTCGCCATCAATTGTGATATTGGTGTGCGAATCTAAATTCCGTGGAATTGTCGGAGCTTGCCTAAAAATACAATCATTTGTCATTTGAGCAAACCACTTAATCAATCTATTTTAAAACTAATTACTGTGCAGGAGGAGGCGTAAATGGTGCCAATTTTAGAGGTCTTCGGGGTCCAGGCATTGTTTATGTAGTTTTGGGGTTTTTGGGGATTTCCACACGCACTATCTTTGTCTCATTGTAATTTCCGTCAAAACACCATGTTACTTTTAGGCAACAGCTGACAACCGACACAATTTGACGAAATTTACGTTTGAAAGTTGATGGATGCCATTCAAATCATATCAGGTGTTGCATGAAGGATAAAAGTCCCTTTGTTTTGGACTTTGATTTTGGTCAGATTTTCAGAAATATCAATAGCGCAGTATGTTTTGGTTTGGGGAGCCTTATGTCAAAAGAGAGCAGTCATTTTAACTGTTCTTTTTCAGATCTAGTGATAAGCAAATGGCGGGACAATTTAAATTGCTTTACTGGACGTAATCGATTTGTAAGTTATCTTGGTATCAATCGTATCAATATTTATTCAAACATACTTTGACATCAAATTTACATGTAATTATGTCTTGTGATCTTGTCGATCCGATTATATCAAAGGTCAATTATAGACGATTCGTTATTTACAAATTCCAAATCTTCTTCCGGAGCGAGATCTTCAAAGTCATCTTGGTTACGTTTGGCAGCACAAATTTTGCTGGCATTTTCACCCAACTTCATTAATTTTCTGGCCAATAATTCAAACGTTTCTGTTGAACTGACGTCTTTAGAAGTATTTTCACTTTTTTCAAGCCATTGAAAGACATCTTGATTCAGTTTCTCCCATGTCATTTCTGCTTCGAATACTGTTTCACCATCATCTCTGGCATTATCATTGACTTGCGGTTCACTGTCACTATTATGAGGTTCGAAAGGTCCAAAAATTGACTGGTATTTTGTCATAAATGCTTCGAGGTCTTCAACTGATGGCACTCTAGTTTTGATATGTTTTGATATTTCTTCAAACAGTTCTTCATTGGAAATGTCTTCTCCTTTCCTATACTTGATTCTAAGTATGTCTAAAATGACTTGTCCATCGCCTTTACCATAGCCATGACCCTCGATAAAAAGCTCAAAACTATCTTTAGTAGTCCAGAAAATGCTTTGTTGTCGATTCTCAATGATTGCATTTAGTAAATCTTCATCTAGAATCGTTTTTGTGCTTTGAGGCAGTTTTGGTTGAGAATGATCCGTGATAAGCTCGTCCATCAGTTCAAGTAATTGACTTCTCTTCTGCCATCTATCTCGTTTCAAAAAGTTGTAAATGATTTTTCGTAGAAGAATGGGTAAATTCAAGTCTTCGTTGAAAGATTTCAGATGAAATCCAACGTTTGGAACATGAAGGATGTCCGGATTGTCCAAGTCGCGCTCGTATCCTTCCAGGTATTCAAGGTCGTACAACAAAAAGATCTGGCCATTTTCAATGTAGACATTTGAATTTTTGATAGTAATTGGCGTTTCTTTGATCCATTGCATCAGTGTTTCCTGGGGACGACACATATCTATGTGGTCATTGTGAATTTCTGGATACATATCACAAAAGTAAGAGGAAAATTCTTCCGGTGTGTTAAACCGTATTCTGTTCTTTTCGGACAACCTTTGGTGAATCCATCTCCATGTGCAAACCGTGGAATTGATATGGTGATGCAAAATGTATCTGGATAACCTCAAGTCCCTCATAAAGTTGTTGTCATCTTCTTTGTCTTGTTTCCACAATGATGATGCATTGTCATACAACAGATGATAGTCTGATGTAAAAGCACACATTGATCGTGAAATGAAAGGACGGTATTGCTCGATAAACATTTCAAGAAAGATCCTTTGTTGTTTCCTGTTACCAACACAGGAAATTGAGGGAGCATTTTTGAAAACGTATTGACACATTCTTGAAAAATATTTAGATCGCCCATCAGATATCTCCATGTATTCGATAATGCTTTTCAGGACTTTTCCAATCTTCAATCCTTTTCGCATTTCCATTAAGATTTCGGCGAATTGTTTCACTCTAGACACTCCAAAGTATTTCACATTCAGGTAAAGTAGATCAGAATCATGCAGTGCTTTTCGTTCTTTGGTTGTTTTGTCTTCTTCCATCTTGAATCTTACAAACTTGGAAAATGGAAATGTATTCCTTATGAATGTTTACAGCTTCTGGAAGCTTCTGGATGTTTGTAACTTGATACTCGCATCAGCAATAAAGTTTCAGTCGAGTGGCCTCGATTTCTCAAGATTTTGGTCGAGTCGCGTCGTTCAAAACAACGATCCTCAACGATCATAAATTCGTTCTCTCTCGGAAAAATATTCCATAAACACGCAACCTCTGCCAATACTTTGGCTCTACCTTGAATCATTCTTTCTATCTAGAGAAGCCCAAAACAGTTTTACAACTCACAAAACTACGGGATATTTATTGCATAAGATTACACATGTAAGTAAGCGATTTGTATGCGTTTATTACCTGATGAATATTCAATTTCTTACGTTTGATCAATATGATTTGTTTTCTCATTATTATGTAAACAACATGCTAATCTTTTCCTTATCAATCTTATCAATCCCAAAAGCACTTCCTATCCCAATATGTCTTTATCTCTTTATGTTCCCTAAATCTCCTGCTTGAAATCCAATCTGACATTTGACCTCAATACTTGGTCTTTTCTCATCCTCCATTAGGACAAGAGTCACGTTCCGGATCAACGTGAAGATGTTCATTAGATTAGAAGATTCTACGCAGGCTTTTCCCTTCCTTGAAGTGTCATATGTCATCGAAAGTGAAGCACGCTAAGCATTCCTAATGCTAATATCCTATTAAGACCTTGGCAGTAGCAGACACAATATCTAATCAAATCTATCATTTGCATTATATTAGCCAGCTTGTAATTTGATCTGGGACGCGTACCGACCTCGTGAGTTGGATATGAGATTAAGCCACAGAGATCCGAGACCAGGGGTCACTGAAACAACAGCACAAAAAAGAGGGATTTCCTGGATTGCCTTTTAGAAGCAAGTCAATGGTGTTTTTACAAAAATAAGGTCAGAGTGTTTGGAAATCACTAAGATGTCTCATTTTACAATAGCGAGTGGGACGTATATTTTCAACGTAAAGACAGAAGAAAATTCAAATACAAATGAGACATTATTACTGATTTTAAACACTGTGAAGGTGTGGATAGGAGGTAATATTATTTTTCACCTCCTCCCACACCATTTCCTGCAACTGCAACATAAAAATTTGGTCAATAGACGAGAAGCTGTTTTACCTTCTCCAGCAAGTGTATATATAATATTGATTTGTTTGTTAGAGTATGAGCTCCTGTTATCGCACAAGTGTGCCTGATTTCCATGCAGAAACACAACAATAGGCATGAACGGTGGAAGCTCAAAAGTGCAACAGCAAGGCAAGCATTATAAAAATAGGTGATGTTCAACTTTAATTCACTTTATGACAGTTTTGTACACTTGGGGACGCTCTATGAGTCACATTAGCAGAGTTTTGAATACTAAAAATCGTGAAAAAATTCGTGAATCTTTGTTTACATTTTCGATACAAAACAGAACTTCTTTAATTTCGCGAGATTTTTTACAGAAAATTTAGAATTACCGTTTTGGCTAGTGTGATACTATAGACTCCCCTAGTGGCAGTTTTAGGTAATATTGGAACTAATAAAAAAATCATGAAAAAAGTCGTGAAACTTTGTTTACATTTTCGCTACAAAACAGAACTTCTTTAAATTTGGCGATATTTTTTAAATTGCCGTTTTGGTCAGTGTGATACTATAGACGCCCTCTAGTGGCAGTTTTAGGTTATTTTAAAACTAAAGTTGATCTTCCCTTATAGCTTTGAAGTCATAATTGTGGGGAGTGGGTTGTCAGGCCTTTCTGCTGCAACGCACTTAGTGGAAAATGGTGTGAAAGAAATCTGCGTACTAGAGGCTAAAAATAGCCTCGGAGGCCGAATCCGTACAATTGGTGTCAATGGAAGCCCTTTAGAGTTGGGTGCACAATACATTCATGGTGCTTGTTCAGCCAACACTGTGTTCAATTTAGCCAACAAGTAAGTCAAGGATTTCATTGCAAGAAGTACCTAGAAAAAGTTAGTCAATGATTACTTTCGTAAGATTGCTTTTGTTGCACTAAGAAGACACACCGTAGGCAAAAAACAACATGACATGAAATTCCTGTTCTAGGCTACCTAATAACCATACATAATAATATGTTGATTTTTGGCGCAAAAAATCAAATAACTTTAATTTGGAAATAAACCAGCTCGCTTCGCTCGCAATATTTTAAAAATAAGATATTTAGTGATTTTCTAGGAAAGGAAGGCTGTTTTAAAAATCGGAAAACTGCACTGATATTTGATACTTTATGGGTGAAAGAAAAGTATGTCATTCATGATGTTGCACTTAATGAGTTCAGTTCCCATATGTGCACTAGGTTCATTTTCAAGGCTCCTTCCTGAAACACGTTTTCTTGCCATCTTCCACGGTGAAGTAGTAATTAGGCCTTTCTATATTTTTCACGAGCTTTCCTTGAAACTTCCACGTGAGTCACGTCTTGCAGATGTGTAGCTACCAAGTCGAATCCAATTTATAAAGACGGAGGCAGACATTTTGACAGGATGAAGTTGAAGCCTCAGTCCTATATTAATAAATCCTTTGTCCGGAAGTCTGTACACCTTTCACCGACTATGTCTGTGTAATCCGTGTAATCTTGATTTTACATAAATAAGATCGTATTTTTGCAATCGCGAGTGAAGCGAGATCCGCCGGAGGCCCAATCGTAGCGGGATACATTAATGCTAGGGATTTTAGGTACAAACTTTTTGGAGATGGAGAGATTCAAAGACTACACGAGGACGCAGGCTCTGCTATAAAAAGATGGCCTCTTACACCTGGTTACATTTTGAGGCCTGATGGAGTCCCTATCTCAGAATCTGCTTCAGAGCAAGCCTATGAAATATTCAATGGGATCGCTGAAGAGGCTGAAAATCTGGCAAGATTAAGACACGACCATCCTCGCCAAGTATACCAAAGAGCTCTTAAAAAAGAGGCTACAACCTACTCTACCTTTTTTATATTTCATGAGTTTAGGCTTCTCGATTGTCAACCTTCTACAATGGACGAAAGAAAAAGGCCATGGAAAGTCTAAGGCGAGTCGTACCCCAAAGTGACAACGTGGCTGAAGTTGATCTTGCTCTTAATGGGTTGCAAAGAGCCTTGTCTATAGGTACTATAGAACTTTGTTTTAATTTCATATCAGTTTAAAAAACCTTTTCTTTGTCACAGAAGCGGGACATGATCTCAACCGAATCAAGATGGAGGCCTTTGGAACGTCAACCGTTTTACCCGGTGGAACCGTCAGTATTACCAAAGGAGCCTCAAAACTAATCGAAAAATTAGCTCAAAGTTTGCCCGAAACTTGTCTCAAGTTGAGTAAGAATATTACAACGTTGCTTTTCTTCCATATTAGTTTCTGAACATTTTGTCATATACTAGACCATGAGGTACAAAAAATTGATTGGTCGTTGATCACAAGGGACTCTTGTATGCCTGACAAAATCTCTGTGGAGTGTTGCATTCAGGGATCCATTGTCAAAACTCTCCAGGCGGACTTTGTCATTTGTACGGTGCCACTCGGATACCTTCAGAAGCACCACGAAAGAATTTTTTATCCCCCACTCCATCCACAAAAGGTAAAATGTAAGAAAATATAAGGGAGGAACTAAAACGCAGACTCCCAGACTAATAGCTAACCTAAACCACCGAGTTCGCAAAAGTGAAGTTTCCGTAATCTGCATTTTAATATAACCGAAATATAAAGGCAAAAACACTCAAAAAATCTGAAATTCTGAAGGACAAATTTTGAGGACTTGGTAGAAGACATCTTCTGCAAAGATGAATGAATGATTGGATAGGAATTTCTGTTCCATATTTCTCTAATATGATGGATGTCGAAAAATGAATGTGCTTTTCTACATTCAAAGGAAATTGGAAAAAGGCCTCCTTTTTCTTCTTCGTCGTCGCTGCTGCTGCCACTTGAATTGTGCAAGTCTTGCATGACAAAAAGCCTGCCTTACCCTGAATTTTCAAAGTGCTTTCTTGCGTAACGTTTCTCTATGATAAATCACGCGTGATTCCCAGTTGTGAATCATTTCTAATGTTGCTTCCACTCGAGTTCTTAGAAGTCCCATATTACAACATTGAACATCTAATTTTTTTTTTCAATAATAAAAAATAGGCCTAATCATTTTTGCCTATTGTGCACATTGAGATATCTAGATTTCCCATGGGAGGTTGATCCGAATCAAACCCTTTTTTGAATGTCTAAAATGCAACTTTGGTTGAGTTGACATGATTCCGCGTAGCGGCAATAAAGGCCTTATTATTACACGGAAATGTGGAAAAGGCCTCTATAAGGCTAGACTGTAGACACGAGAAAAGGTCAAAGTCGTACTGTGTACCATAACCAGTTAGAAATAAAGTTTATATTTCTTCACCTTTTCAGGTACACGCGATAGAAGACCTTGGCGTAGGTCAAGTATGCAAGTTGTTTTTAGAATGGTCGGAACCTTGGTGGGCTCCTAATGAAGGTGGGATTCAACTAGCGTGGCCTTCTGAACCTCATCATGTGCATTTTAATGGCTTACGTAACTCTATCATCAGTAAGCCGGATGATGTTCCACGAACGTGGTATAGGGCCTTATGCAACTTTGGCGAAGTCGACACTCAGCCAAATGTTTTGGCAACTTGGTTGGCAGGAGAACCAGCAAAAGTTGTAGATAGATTAGATGACGAAGAGGTAATACCATTAGTTATATATTTTTGGCGCTAGAATTCAAATCTATTTAGTTTGAAAGTAAATGTAGCTCGCTTCGCTCGCACTGTTGTAAAAAGGCGAGTTTTTGCTTTGAGTGTTACAGTCTGCACACTCTGCATATCTCAAGATCTAGGACAGTAATTTGTTTTATTACGTCTTGCCGGTCTTGCCAAATACGCTGCAGTCTTTGTATTCTAATGAATGTAAGAACTAAGAATGCCCTCAAGTACTACGTAAGAAGCTTTGTTGACCTTTTTACTTACTCAACGAACACAAATGAACAAATTAGTAATGCATTGATTTCTGTCTGTAATGTAATGTTTGTACCTACATGGATTTTTACGTAAGAGAACAACTCATGAGTGCTCAGTGGTTCACACCGAGCCAAAAGCAAAAGTAATCCAATCCATCAGAAGCAAGATTAGTAGACAAGCCAAAAAGTAGGTGGAGTAGGTGTATATCTAATTTGTATCTGCTTACGTAATACGTATTGGCATTATGGCTTCTTACGTAAAAGATAGAGTATGTACTGACTACTGCACTAAAAACATGTGACTACATTTTCAGGTTCTATCAACCATCACTGATGTACTTCGAAGTTTTACCGGAGACCCAGGTAGTATTACATAGCTAATACATATTGAGCCGACACAACAGTGTTTGAAAATCACTCAAAAAGTCTTATTTACAACATTGCGAGCGAAGCGAGCTGAGTAAGTTTATTATTTGGCTTTGAATTTACGATTTTTACCTGTTTATGCAGCAAAGTCAATGCTGGAGATCAGAAGGCAGAAAAATAAAAGCTAATGAGACAGTTTTACTGATATTTAAACACTGTGCGGCGCAGCTGAGCCCATCGATATCAAAAGTTTTCTTATCAAGGCTTAAGTCCTCCACGAAGGCTTTGGAGGCATCGTTGGAATTCAGACCCTTACGTATTAGGCGGATGGACCTATCAGAGCACTTCCAGTGCCGATGAAGATATAGAAGCCATTGCTCAACCATTACCCAGTCCCTCAGATCCGCGACTTTTATTTGCTGGTGAAGCGACAGACCGACGATATTTAGGCACTCTCTTGGGAGCCAGGTTAGTTCTAAGCAAACAGTGCTGTTTGAAAATCCCCCCAAAAGTCTCATTCCAACAAGACAATTTTGGCGATTTTCACACACTCTATGCTGCGCATCTCTTGGGATGCACAATGGAATTAATTTTCTATAGAAATGCCGAGGCTATCTCTGCTTGGCCGCAAAGGATGCAAAGCTCGGCAGAATTTAAGCAAAAAGATTAATGGTTTGGCAACCGCGAAGTAATTTGACACGCGGTGTTACGTTGGCAGTACACAAGTCTCTCCTTCTTCTCGTTCGTGTCTAATTCTTTTTGTATGTTTCCAGACTGAGTGGACTCCGTGAGGCTCAGAGAATTTTGGAAAGAATGGAAGCGAAAAACAGAATTGCCAAGGAGGTGCGGCTTACTTCCACGAATGGCTTTTGATGAGGAGTAGGCCGACTGTCATTAATAATGGTCCTTTTAGAAGCAAAGGGCCCTTTTTCTTTGTGAAATGGGATTTTTTTTTTTTTCGCTAAAATATATATACGGGTCACTTTTCTTCCACAATGTTTGAAGATAACTTTAAAAATGTCTCATTCAATTTGAAACTAGACGTAGCTCGCTCCAGTCGCTTCAATATTGTAAAAAGGAGACTTTTTATAATTATTTTCAAACACTGTGTGACAATGTTTGTGCAGATGAATTTTGAAGGCGGCGCATGAAAGACTTCTTCACTTGCAGTAAGTTTTTTGCAGGTGGAAATTGAGGTGACAGTTTTTTGACGCCTTCGAGGATTGACGAGAATTCACGAGTAGTAACACTGAAGTGCATTACTCTAGAAAAGTCTAAAAATAGACGCTCAATAAACCATGTGGAGGCGCGTTAAAAGGCCCCTTTAGAATAATATGTTTGTAACACAAAGGACAAAAAGCCATACATAAATCTCTTACATGTCTTACATCATATATTTTCTAAGGATTCGCTTTTTGGGTAGAAAAATAAGCTGGGAGAAACGCACTGCGCGCGAGATGAGATGAAAAGAAAATCGGGAACAAAATCTTGAATTCTTCATTTGGGATAATCTTCCATTATGTTGGCGTTTTCACCCGAATCTGAAGGATTTTCTTCATTGGCTGGAAGAAAAGAACATTGCTACTTTAACAATTTTTGGCGCGAAAATTAGAATATTTTACCGGCAAAATAGAGAAAGAACACGTCAAGTCCTCCTTGACCATCATTAATGCACCAGCATTGTCGAATTGACCACAATAATTCGGCGCCGAAAAGAGGGTGACTAATGAACGCTCATGGAAAAACTCGTAGCCATCTTCAACTACTTGGTGAGCTCGGACAATCAAACTCAAATTATTTTTGGCCAAAAATGCGTCGACCACATCACTTCCAAAACGGTAGCTGACGCCCCGATCGCTGGGTTCCCAACCAGTGGTTTCCTACAAAAAAGTAACAACAATAAAAATGAGACTTTTTGAGTTATTTTAAGACACTGTGTGTGTACTGTAAACTGTACAAGTAAGATGCAAGATAACATCATTTTCGGTAGTAGTAATAGGGAAAAGCAGAGTTTTGCTCAAAAGTGCATTTTTACATTATGTGCGCCCCCTTAGAAAATGAATGGAAAATCTTACAAAAATATACTCTGCTTTTGCTATTGCAAAAGATAAGTGTAGAAACTTTTTCCTGCTTTTGTTGTTACTTCAGTTGCTTGGCAACCCATGTTGCCAAAAAGTCCAATGCATTTAAAGATCTTTTTCAAAATTAGAAAGCATCAGCCAAAGGGAAAAATTTTGTACTTTTCTCATAAGCATATTGTTTGAAAATCAATCTCTAAAAGTCTCATTTTGAAAACTTGCGAGCAAAACGAGCCAGGTTGTATCTATTTTCAAACACTGTGATGGGTATATCTCCAATTTTTTATATGTACATATGACATGAATACTTACTCGGTCTGGATCCGACCATAGGATATCACACAGAAGACCTTGTTGAGGAACTTCGATTGGTCGGTGGATATCGATTATCTAGAAAAATGGATAGATGGTCATCGTGAATCTCATGTGTTATATTTCTTATCATGAATCATGGAAGAATATTATAGTTGTTCTTGTTTCTAAGGAAACAAAGAGCTATGCATTTTCTCCAAGTTGCGTTACGACAAAAAAGTAGGTGTTTGTTAAAACGCAAGGAAGGAAGGAACTAGGAAAAAGGAACAATAACTTACCAAATCTAGGTCGTATAATTGCGGCGAAAGTCCGGCATGTGCGCAAAAGATTGTGCCTTCCACCACCGCAGCTGAAAAAAAAACATGTCAAGATGAATCTTCATGTGACCCAAAACTGTCCCCAAAGTCTACAACAGCTCAAGGTCGACATAGTTTTAGGGATAGTAACTCTGCAAATCCCCTAGACCCATGATAAACGGTCGCTATGCAGGAAAAAAAGGCCATTTATAGAGTGAGCCATGGTATTGCCGACATCCCGACAGCCTTCAAGACCACATATTCGAAAAAAATGTATAGTTTAGAAGATGGTTATCAGAAGATATATAGCCCAAAAACCTAACCATTGCAATGGGTAGAACGGTAACCTCGCAAGCCAGGGATCGAACCGAACGTTGTCCACCATACCTTGACTCACCCTACTCTCCTCCCATGGGACATCCCGTTGAAAAGTTGCGTAAGTAAAGTAGGAGGCCTCCATGGCCTGCCTCGCGTTGTCTAGCACGTAACTTCTTTAGTTATGGTCGGCCTACTTACTGTCCTGCTTTTCCCCAACTTTTGTCTTGGGCAAAAAAGTTTTGTGTAATCTGACACAATACTTTTAGTACGTACCCACTGGTAAGCAATTGAAGACGTCGACAAAAGACTTCCACAATTTGACGCTGTATTTGCGCTTGCATTCATCATAGAAACCATAGATTCTATTGAGTCCTGCGCATTCGTGGTTTCCACGGAGAAGAAAGAAATTTTCGGGATATTTGATTTTGTAGGCAAAGAGTAAACAAATGGTTTCGATCGACTCTTTTCCACGGTCAACGTAGTCGCCTAAGAATAGGTAATTGGCATCCGGAGGGTATCCACTTTTGTCAAAATGCCTCAATAAATCTTGGAATTGGCCATGAATGTCTCCCGCAATGTGAACGGGTGCTTCTAACTCCAAAAGCGTTGGCTGTTGTAGGAAGACTTCGCGGACAACCAGACACAATTGACGTATCTGATTTTCAGGGATGGGAGTCTGAAAAATAGTCAGAATTATTGACATGGTTCGTGTTACACTTGCAGTAGTACGTACTGCATTTCCTATGAGTGACTTCTTCGTCATAATATTATCTTTCTTGAAAGTAGAAACCGATACGGAATTAGGATAATATACTTTGGAAAGTTGTAACCAGCTTTTAGAAAGCTCCTAGACTCCTCTGATTAAATTGAAGACATACGATAGACTCTTTTCTACGGTCAACTTTGTGTGCATTTTCATTTTATGTTCAATGTTCTCATTCGATAAAAGGGTCAATACTTGGGAATATTTCCTACTCCTCGCAACAACTGACATGCAAAAAAACGTCAAGAGTTGAGTGCAGTTTTCACTAAAATAACTCATTGTCAATCGCAGTTTGACGAAGATTGCGCGCGGCATTTTGCAAGAAATGTGGCAGATTGAGAGGAAGAAAAAAGCCATGATGACGTCTATGGGAAATATGACTTCCATCCGCTGGCTTTCAGCTCGTGAATGACCTGACAACTGTTTTCATGGTACATTTTTTTTGCTTTGACCGATCACGCATCCTGTTCTAAAAATAACTCACATCTTTCATGGCTTTTTTCGAGTTGACGTCGTTGTCGTCAAAATTCTCAAAAAGCGGATTAGAACTTATGACAGCAAATTACTTTGTGACCTTGGAAAATCATCACCGTCATTAATACCACCGGAAGAATAATGACTCCTCCCATTTTGGCAAACAAGTGAGCAATTTTCTTTTAATGCAAAAATTAGAATAAAAGGTTGTGTCTCTTTTTAAAGTGCTTTCTAAAGTAGGTTTTCTTCACAAGAAATTCATTGTTAGACTATTACTGCTTCTGTCCATTTTCTCTCTACAAAATACATGTCATGTCTGAAAAGCACGCAAATGTTACACAATGTTTGAAATCCACTTAAAATCTTTCACAGAAAAAGTGGCGTAGGTTCAAACTTTGATTTCTTTTCTTTGAATAGAAAGTTTGCTCGCAGAGCTTCGATCGCAATTGTTGTCACATGAGATTTTTTTTGAGTTATTTTCAAACACTGTGATATGGTTGTTTCCATGGCAGTTGTAAAAAAATTGATGATGGGATGACGAAAATGAAATGCATTTGATTGTAGTATAGTAGAACATTGCCTTTCATGTCTGCTGCTTTCGAATTTTTCATTGTCCTTAAACATGCCAAATTTAAGAAGTGCGTATAATATATGTAGACTACAGAGTAGCTTGTCGATGCACAAACAATCTGTATTGACACTACTAACAAATAACGCCGTAAAAAACTAGTATTTGCTCCTCATCAGTATCAGGAATTGCGTCTGTATCCTATGTTCATGCTTGCTTATCGTGATGACAATATTTTGGGGAGACTCTTTTCCTCTCCGTCTCCAATTGTGGGCGTGTAAGGTATGACATGCAAGGTCTATTTTTAGCCTACAGACGTACTACATACCCATAAAAATCGCCAGGAAAAAAGACTCAATTGCTCAAAGCAGTGAGCGAGTGGAGCGAACTATTTTTGGCAGGAAAATCCAAAGTTTTGTCCATCTGATTTGCAAGAATTAATATGTTGAATTTTCGAGCAGACGTAAGGTCGCCGTAGGGATTAAAATGTGTTTTGTCCGGTTTTGTCTATCAATCCCAAAAACGAAAAATAAGGAAAGAAAACGATGTCATAAAAGCCCATTTGCAGACGTTACAGACAGACTGATAGACGCTTGAACATCCATCAAATGAGAAAAGATTTTACGAGGAATGACAGGTTTTCCTGCTCCCTAAGGGCTTTGCTAAAAGCTTTTGATGTCCAACGTGTCAAACTTCACCAAATTTTTTTTGGCATTCATTCATTCATACAAAGTAAGTGAGCGAAGCCTATTTTTCGGTGTTAAAAAAGGCAACTCAATTATCAGTTTTGTACACGTACAGATAATTATGTTGATATGCAATTTTCCCGGATTAGAATATCCGGAACTCGCTTCGCTCGCTGCAAAATGTAGCATGTACCTTTTTCTTGAATTTGCTTTTGATGGCAGCTGAACTTTGAAGTGAAGTGTTGTTGGGTGACTTTGGCACGCTATTAGCCATTTTCTCGTGGCCATAATTGATCAGTTCTTCAATAATCCAGTCGACGTCTAAAAAGGAGTTTTCTTTGTTCCGTTCGGTTAACTTGTCTTTGGAGAAGTCGAGTAAACCACCTTTGCCGTGGATTTTCATCATGAGTAAATACTAGAAAGCCGAGCTCCGACTTCAACGGTTGTTACGGCCTGACTGTTTCCAGAGGAGAGAAGACCAGAGAACCCAGAAGCGCAGCAACCTTTGGCTCGCGGATTCCATAGGGTGTGGAGAAGAAGAAGGTAAGTCGGTACACAAAGAGAATCTCCTTTCCCGTCTAATCAATCTCTAATAGGGTTATGATGTCTCTCTCTTCTCGTGGTAAAATATGGAAATTTATTCTCTCTGCTTCTTTGGAAGTGTACAAGCTCTTGGCATTAATAACATAGTGCTTTCTAAAAACACATGTGACCTCGCCATTTTTGGCGAGAAAATTCTAATATTTAGAAAGAACTCCAAATGAGACATTTATGATGATTTTCACGCCAGGATTGACATCGGTGGAAATGAGAATAATCAGGTCTGGATTATTTTGGGGTACATTGCTGTCAAAGGAGGGCTAAGATAAGCATAACACATGCCAAGAAGGAAGCAAAGCAATTATTTTTTTGTTTGATGGCATTTATGTAACAACTAATAATACTATCAACTAAGCAACATATTTCCATATTGGTTGCGTGGGAAAAAAGACAGTAGCCTTAAGAAAAATGGTTTTAATGCACGATGCATAGCATAGTCCCACCAATGCACAGAGGCAAAACTTTGTTGATGCTAAACCCTCAGAAAAAATCGTTGGCGGAAAAAATGCAAATGTGTGCGACAACTTGGAAGGAAAGAGGAACATGGCACAGTGTTTGAAAATCCCTCAAATGTCTCATTTCATATCAGTCCATGTGGTTCATGGGTGCAATTTTTGGCAATAAAATTCAAAGATAAGAAATATATTTTTTCAAAAATTCAAATAAGACATTTTTGGTGATTTTCAAACACTGTGAGATGGCAATCTTGAAAAAATACCGCAGAAACGGAAATTCCGCTACCGTCGAAGTTCAAAAGGCAATGAATGAAAAAACCCGATTCTTCCCACGTTTTGGTAAAACGAGGTGGTCTTTTAGGCAACCATGACATAGTTTCCCTAAGCCCTTGCACAGTACGACGACGACCAGGCAGCAACTGGGATTTTTTAAGGCATCTTTAGAGGTTTAATAAGGCATGAAAAAGCCTTTCCCCAATGCTGCTTTCTAATGCAGCATGCAAAAATGTGCAGACACCTAAATTGGGCTTTGCTGCTGTACAAACGATCTCAGTTTGTACTTTGTCGAGACCTTGACATCCTTTTTCTTGGGTAGTCTTTACTCTTTTTTGCCCTGGCCTTTGGCCTTCCAACAGTGGTAATGTTCTGGTCTGCTGAACTTTTTTTTACAGGCTGCTATAAAGACTCCCATATTCATGGGATGCAAGTTTTTATGAGGTTGACTGAGAGAGAAGATTTTATCTTGAAATCCATACGAAACTTACTGCATTGTATTCAATATACAATGTGGTAGATCCAAGGTCACCACGAATACATTTCTGTATTTGAGATTATATTACTAGTATAGTGTGACCTTGTTATTGCCATTATTGCCTTTTATCATCAAAGTCAGTCAGCAAAAACATGCTTTTTAGCGTCTTTCACGAGCCTGCCATAATTATTAATGACAGTATTGAGAGGAGAAAAACTTGTATTTTCTCACAGTCTTTGAAAATCACTAAACATGTCTCATCTTTAAAATGCTTACTTGAATATATTTGATTTTAGATTAAACGTAGCTAAGTGCGCTTCGTGTTGTAAAAAAGAGATTTTTGAGTGATTTTCAAGCTCTGTGTATACGGTGGCGGTATATACGAAGAGGCTGCAAACTAATTGGCCTTGGCATTGTCTTGATATCAATCGATGCATATGAAGTGCAATCTGCAACACACAACATTGATTTCCCATATGAGTTGGTCATGCTGTAACCGCCGAAGTTTCCATCAAGGCCAACCCCATAATTGCTATAACTAACCACGGCTCTCTCCGTACACCGTGCAGTTGTGCTCTTGAGATTGATTCATCAAGTCGAAGTCTTGAGATCCTAACAACTTTTCAAAGTAAAGCCTCTTTAAAAGTAATTTCCTCGCTGCTACTGAAATTCATCATCCATCCTTGCTTTTCAGCTTTCTAATCATGCGTGAAGTCATCTCCATTCATGTTGGACAAGCTGGTGTTCAAATCGGCAATTCCTGTTGGGAATTGTACTGTTTGGAGCACGCCATTCAACCAGATGGCCAAATGCCAAGTGACTTTTCCTTGGGAGGCGGAGATGATTCTTTCAACACCTTCTTCTCTGAGACCAGCTCGGGAAAACATGTGCCCCGAGCTATTTTCGTCGACTTGGAGCCAAGTGTAATAGGTAATCCAGACGGCGTACAAAAAACACTTACAAGTACCTTTAAAAGAGATTTTCAATACATACGTAATTAGATGAGGTCCGGATGGGAACGTATAGGCAATTGTTCCATCCTGATCAATTGGTCACGGGTAAGGAAGATGCCGCTAATAACTATGCTAGGGGGCACTACACCATTGGAAAAGAAATGATCGATCCGACGGTGGACAAAATCCGAAAAATGGTGGAGAATTGCTCGGGTCTTCAAGGATTCGTCCTTTTCCACTCTTTTGGAGGAGGCACTGGTAAAGCTTTAAAAAATATGTGTTGTGTTCATTTATAAACCTCAAAATTTACGGTAGGTTCCGGATTTGGCTCGTTAATTATGGAAAGACTTTCCATAGAGTATGGAAAGAAATCCAAATTAAGCTTCTCTATCTATCCTGCACCTCAGGTTTGCCGTCCTCCTCTTTTCAAATTCACTTTTAGACACAATGTATGCAATTTCTAAAATTAGGTCTCTTCGGCTATTGTGGAGCCATATAATTCCATACTTTTTACCCACAATACGTTGGACCACTGCGAAGTGGACTTTCTAGTGGACAATGAGGCCATCTATGATCTGTGCAAAACCAACTTGGACATATCGCGGCCAACGTACACCAACTTGAACAGGTTGATTGCACAAATCATTTCCTCCATCACTGCATCTCTCAGATTCGATGGTGCAATTAATGTGGACCTCAATGAGTTCCAAACCAATTTGGTGCCCTACCCTCGTATCCATTTTCCTATGGCTACCTACAGCCCTATCATCTCTGCTGATAAGGTAAAGAATCCTTTTTGGAACAAACACCTTGTATTTGTATGCGCTATGCATGGTATGCAAGCAGCATTGACGTCATCTCTCTATTGTTGCACAGGCATACCACGAAAAGATTAGCGTAGCAGAAATAACAAAGAATTGCTTTGAGCCCAAATACCAAATGGTCAAGTGTGACCCTAGTGCAGGCAAATACATGTCTGTCTGTATGCTGTACCGTGGAGATGTAGCGCCCAAGGATGTCAATTCAACCATTGCTGAAATCAAAAATAGAAAATCCGTCACTTTTGTGGATTGGTGCCCCACAGGCTTTAAGGTTGGTATCAACTACCAACCTCCAACCGTTGTACCCGGGGCAGATCTGGCTAAAGTCAACCGCGCAGTGACTTGCTTGGTAAACACCAGCGCAATTAAGGAAGCTTGGACTCGATTGGATAGAAAGTTCGATCTGATGTTTGCTAAGCGAGCTTTTGTGCATTGGTAATTACATTTCTTGTATTACCTTTATTACGGATATACCAGCAGTGTGTATTTTCAATTACAGGTACGTCGGAGAAGGCATGGAAGAGGGCGAGTTTGCTGAAGCTAGAGAAGATATCGAAGCTTTGGAAAAGGATTACGATGAAGTTGCATCCTCTGTTGAACCACCAGATGATATCTAAACTTTGAAATAATATGATTCATGTACTTATATTTGTATGCTCCATCATCACTACTACTACACTTGCTTCAACACAATTACGCAAATAAATGTGTGTTCACGTCATCATCTATCTTTTACGAGATGCGTGTTTATGGGAAGTATGGGAAAAGTTCTAGGACAAAACTCCTGATTCCCCTCGTTTCTTTCATGTCATGAACAGGATGATGAATACATAAAAAGTATGTATCATGTAATATGTATGTACATCCTTTCATAAATCAGCCTTTTATGCACGGCCTCAATTTTTGACCTCTACATCACGAAAAAGCAAGGTTACATGATAAGAAGTATAATTGCGGTTTACGCACGCTTCTAGTAATGTAGTGGTATACCTATCATTATCTATCCTAAATACCTAGTAAGTAAGAAGAAAATCACTAACCGTGAAAATTACCTGGATGGAATAAGAATACCTATTCCCTCTTTGTACTGCGCATTTGTGGGAAGTCTATTATTAGCAAAAACAGTCATTGTTAATTAATACAATAGTAATCATACAATTATGGCAGGAATTACAGGAAACGATGCATTGTAATGCGCTTGTATGTATGGATTAATTGATGTTGTCGTCACGAGGCCTAAAATGTGACCTTCTAGGCCCTTCTAGTAAACAATCAATGCAGATTCATGTGCAGGTTCCCATGGTTGCGATTCATTGCTGCATTGTCATCAAAGCCCCAAGTATTTATATTGACACGGTTTGGGGGCCCAAGCATGCATTCTACCACTTGAGGTTGATCATAAGAGTCAATTCTCGAGTAGATTTTTGCACAACTCAAATAAGAACTTAGAAAAAGTTTTTGTTCTTCATCATCCAAAAATGAGAGAAGTACTTTCCATCCACGTCGGCCAAGCTGGTGTCCAAATGGGCAATTCCTGCTGGGAATTGTACTGTTTGGAGCATGGAATCCAACCTGACGGACAAATGCCTTCTGACGTAACCGTGGGAGGTGGTGACGATTCATTCAACACTTTCTTCTCCGAAACAAACTCTGGAAAGCATGTCCCAAGAGCTATCTTTGTTGACATGGAGCCCAGTGTTATAGGTAAGTCCTCTCCTCTCTTCCTACTGTATAACAATGAAGCCACCAAATGAATTAATTTGTTTTAGATGAGATTCGGATGGGTACATATAGGCAATTGTTCCATCCTGATCAATTATGCACCGGTAAGGAAGATGCCGCTAACAACTATGCCAGAGGCCACTACACCATTGGTCGAGAGATGATTGAGCCCTGCATGGACAAAATCAGAAGGTTGGCAGAAAATTGCACCGGTCTTCAAGGATTTGTTCTTTTCCATTCATTTGGAGGAGGTACCGGATCTGGATTTGCCAGTCTTTTGATGGAAAGACTTTCCATTGAATATGGCAAAAAGTCAAAATTGGCTTTTTCCATCTATCCTGCTCCTCAAGTGGCAACAGCCATTGTGGAACCCTACAATGTAAGCATTCTTTCATATCCTGCAACTTAAAATGCACACCTGGATGTAAATTGAAAGTCACAACTTTTTTAGGCCATTTTGCATACTCACACTACGTTGGACCATTGCGATGTTGGATTTCTAGTTGACAATCAGGCCATTTATGATCTGTGCCGTCACAATCTTGACGTTTCCAGGCCTTCATACACTTCATTGAATCGACTCATTGCTCAAATCATCTCATCCATCACCGCTTCTCTGAGATTCGATGGAGCTTTGAATGTGGATCTGAATGAATTTCAGACCAATCTGGTGCCTTATCCTCGAATTCACTTCCCCTTAGCCACTTACAGTCCTGTGATTTCCGCAGAAAAGGTAATTTCATAATGGCGCGCTGCAGATATCATCCTCTCATGACAGCTATCTTAATGGGATTTTTTTTTCCTTTTCAAGGCTCACCATGAGAAAATCTCTGTTGACGACATCACCAAAGTTTGCTTTGAACCACAATATCAAATGGTAAAATGCAATCCTCGCGAAGGAAAGTACATGAGCGTCTGTCTACTCTACCGTGGAGATGTGGCTCCTAAAGATGTCAATTCCGCCATCGCCCGTATCAAAACCCAGAAAACTGTTCAATTTGTTGAATGGTGCCCCACAGGATTCAAGGTGGGCATCAATTACCAACCTCCTACTGTGGTGCCTGGTGGGGATTTGGCTAAGGTGCATCGTGCAGTCTGTTGCTTAACCAACACCACAGCCATCAAAGAAGCTTGGGTTCGTATGGATAAGAAATTCGACCTGATGTATGCCAAGCGGGCTTTTGTCCATTGGTACGTGGGTGAAGGCATGGAAGAGGGAGAATTTTCCGAAGCTCGTGAAGATATCCAAGCTTTGGAAATGGACTACGACGAAGTGGCATCTTCAGATACTCCTCCAACTCCTTAGACTTTTCAAGTCTTTCAATTATGTTCCTATTTTTTGAAAATTCGGCAAATAATCAGGCATTTTTTAGTTCTCCCCAAAAGAAAATGCAGTTGCATTGCGTGGTAATCAATATTGCGATAGTCATCAACAAAAATGTTTCGATATTTCACTATGCATAAGTAGAGTTAAGAATCAGCAGAGGGAGACAGGAGGGGGTTACCATTGATTTGTGGCTATGAAGTACAGTCTGTACAGAAATGAATGATCCACTATTGTTCTCTAATTGCGAAAGATGAATGCAACTTTTTTCCCTTCTCTGAACAAAATTAGATTAGCAGATGTCAGCTTGTCAACCTGCCAACTTGATGTATGCATTCATGAATTTCTTTTTTACTTTTTAAATAATGGTCAAAAAGTTTCTAAACAGACTGTTTTACCATTCGATGAGTGAGTACCCTAAAAAATAAAAGCAGCGTGAATTGGCGACCGCGCGTTCACTAAGCTACTTGAATTTGTGCCATTGAGTTGAAATTTGAGAGCTCTCGAGGGCAGAAGGTAAGCCAAATCCTGAATTTTTCTATAAGCAGGAAAAATATCTGAATTTTTTTTTTTGGAAAGCATCGTCACTATGCGGGAGGTGATTTCTCTTCACGTTGGCCAAGCAGGTTGCCAAATAGGTAATGCCTGTTGGGAACTGTATTGCTTAGAGCATGGGATACATCCTGATGGACAATTGCCGCAAGATTTGACCCTTTCTGGGATTGATGATTCTTTCAGCACTTTTTTTGCTGAATCATCTAACGGACATTACGTCCCAAGAGCACTTTTCATCGACCTCGAACCCACGGTGGTAGACGAAATCAAGATGGGTCCTTATAGGTAACGTTCAGTTCTTATTCAGTCTATGACAGTTTTGTACACTAAGCTTCATTTTTGACCGCGAGTAGCGATCGCTACTCGCGGTCCTACAAGTGGCAGTTATGCGTCTTAGGACTTAAGTCGATTATAACGATTTCGTTATGCTATAACGATCATTAGTCATTATGCAATGACGAAATAACGACAACATTATGCGATAATGATTGGATGATCGGATTTTGGCAAAATCATTTTTGCGATTTAAAATTTACTTATTCGTGAAAAATTACAAATTCTCATCGAATTGCAGAATCACTTCGTCGAAATTTTTTATGGTTTCGAAAGACACATCTCGCGGTCTAAGACAGCAAATTTATTTGCAGTATTTTTGATTTTACCGAGCTTACAAAATTGTTACCATTTCCCTCTAGTGGCAATTTTGAACAAGAAATTAAACTTCTCTTAAAGGACACTCTTTCATCCCGATTCATTGATCACTGGCAAAGAAGATGCCGCTAACAATTATGCGCGAGGTCATTACACCATTGGCAAAGAGATGATCGATTGCGTTATGGACAAATTGCGGAAAACGGCGGAAGTTTGCTCAGGATTGCAAGGTTTTGTTCTCTTTCATTCATTTGGTGGAGGAACTGGCTCAGGTTTCGGATCCCTCCTCATGGAGAAACTTTCGATTGAGTATGGAAAAAAGTCCAAATTAGGCTTTTCCATCTATCCAGCTCCCCACGTTGCTACTGCCATAGTCGAGCCGTATAATTCAATTTTGTACACCCATACCACTTTGGATAACTGCGACGTTGCTTTTTTGGTGGACAACCAGGCCATTTACGAATTATGCCAAAGCAATTTGGACATTGCCAGACCGACCTACCAAAATTTGAATAGGTAATGTTCAATTTCGTTTTAATTATTGTTTACTTTATAAACCAGGGGGCGTTTCTTGGGGCGGGAAGGGTGAACTTTGCTCACCATCTGCTGGCAGCTTTGAGCAAAATTTGAATTTTTTAACTTCTCTTATAGATTGATTGCACAAATCATCTCCTCCATAACTGCCTCACTAAGATTTGATGGAGCTTTGAACGTAGACTTGAATGAGTTTCAAACCAATCTGGTACCCTATCCTCGAATCCATTTTCCCTTGGCAACATACAGCCCAGTTATTTCAGCAGATAAGGTACTATAACCAAAAGTTCTAAAAGAAATGCATTCCATAAAAAGCTGATCACGTGTTCCTTTTCTTAGGCCTACCACGAGAAAATGTCGATCCCAGAGATCACAAAGGCCTGCTTTGATCCCAAATACCAAATGGTCAAGTGTGACCCACGTACAGGAAAATACATGGCTGTATGCCTTCTGTATCGAGGAGATGTAAGCTGAATAATACATACGGGTGATTTCAAGTAAAGTACGTGTATTCTCTTTAGGTTGCACCCAAGGATATAAATATGTCTATTGCTCAAATCAAATCTCAAAAAACGGTGCAATTTGTTGACTGGTGTCCCACAGGCTTCAAAGTTGGTATCAATTACCAACCGCCTACCGTTGTACCCAGCGGAGATTTAGCCAAGGTGCATCGTGCGGTATGCTGCTTGAACAATACCACCGCAATCCAAGATGCATGGACTAAAGTGGATAAAAAGTTTGACTTGATGTATGCAAAACGTGCATTTGTGCACTGGTAAAAAAACTTCAAAAAAATTGTGTCATATTCATAATTCATATGGGTTTTTCAAAAGGTATGTGAGCGAGGGTATGGAAGAGGGAGAATTTACCGAAGCTAGAGAAGATTTGGCTGCACTTGAAAAAGATTACCAAGAAGTTGCCATGTCTTCAAACGATCCCTCGGATGATGATGATGACGATGATATCCAGCCCAAAAAGAAAGCTACGTAATGATCCCTCTTTAATTACCAGTAATTACCATAATTGACCAAAAAATTGTTCATAGTTTTTAGTAGTAAAAATGTACCAAAGAAATACTATGTAAGTTGTAAATCATTTCGTTTGTAAATAGCGAGAGATTTTTTTTTTTGGATTTTTGGGATACATACTTTTGTAAATACTTTATCTCCTACATTTATAATTTACTATATCCACGATGTTTGTATGTTTGCACATTCTTTAAAGGTATCCACGAAGTCCACGGAAAAAGAAAGCTCAACCAAACTTTGAAGTCATCATGAAAAAGAATTCCGATAGACGTAAGCCCACGATGCCTCCTGCAAAGATACAAAAACGACCATTTGCCAAACCAGAAAGAATAGAGAATGCACGGCCATATGGCAACAAACCAGTAAAACCCAGAAATAATACCATTCTTGATAGGAAATCTTACGAAGCAGATACGATAATCAAAACTAACGAAGAAAACGAGCGTAACAATCGACAGCTTTCTTCCATTATCTCTATGAATGGAAGAGAGGTTACGAAGGGTACGAAAACGCCCGAAAATGAGTTCAGAAGAAACACTCAAAATACACCAGATGGATCAATCAAACAAACTGCGCAAAACCGAGATAATGGATCAATCAGAGGTTCTCAAGTTTCTAACGAGGATTATCAAAGACAGCGGCGTAATAGTTCTGCTGCTGATTTCGAAAATGGCAATCGAAAAGAAAGTCCAAGAGACACACATAACAATAATAATGGATCCTTGCGATCCAATAATCCTTCGGTTCACTCACCCAATGATCCATCCATCCATTACTCTGATGATCAAACCGTCCACTTCAAAAATAATCCATCCATCCACTCCAACGGCAATGGATCGTTCAATGGCCGATATAAAAATGATTCTCGAAATGGATCAGACAATGAAAGAAATACTTCAAGGAATGGATCAATCAATGGAAGAACATCAAGGGCTGGATCCATTAATGGAAGAGATGTCAATCCAGAAACTTATCGTAAATTGTCCAATGCTGGATCTCACACTTATCGGAAAGATTCGAGTTCTGAAAATGATCATCGCAGATCAAACGTAAATTCAGATCATGAAGATCGTAGTTCAGATATTGGGCGCAGATCTCAAACTAGTCAAAGATCCAATGAATTTGGTAGACGATCTTTAACTGGTTCTCTAATTGGAAAAAGGTCTGGCCAAGATGGCCGCCGCTCCAATAATGATTCTGATGTTGACCGAAGATCGAATGAAAACGGCTCAGAAAATGGCGGCAGTAGACGTTCAAATCAAGGCTCAGACACCGAATCAAAGCGTTCCCTAAAGTTTTCTCCTGATGTAATGGAAAAGATTTCGCAGGACGGAGACGACGAGGACAGTCAGCAATCCATTGGTGAAGAAATGAATTCTGCAATCCAATCACGATCACCACAAAAATAAGTCGAGCTTCTTCGTTGGGATTTTCACTGTGTAATAAAAAAATATCAAAATCGAATTTCTTTTTCCTTTTCGTCTTGCTAGTTGTAGAACTGTTGAAAAAGTCGTCTGTCGTCGACCAAAACTAGTTTTCACATTGTCTTTAGTTATGTAATTTTGTGTACCCCTACTTAAGTAAGTAAGTTTTTGAGCCGCGCGCGGTTTAGGCACAATCATCGCCTCAGGCCACAGCCTCACTCTCGTAAATGTCTTGCCACGTCAGACACAAGTGACTAGTCGTTTTTGGAAATCAAGATGGGACTGTGTTCGTTCTTCTTCAAAACTACTGGATGCGTGTTCGTTGGAGTTTTGGCCATTTTGGCCTACTTTGCCTTTGATTGTTACAGTGGTCGAAGTCATGCTGTTCCAGAGTGTCCCTTCAACGATCATTTCGATCGGGAAGCTACTGACTTACACAACATTCCCATTCCCTTTACTACCAAAGGCCAAGTATCTCACGGGCATTTAGGTCTAGATTTTCTGGGAATGCAAAGTGAATGGTGCGTCTTAAGCAAAATTGTTTATCTAATCTCGGCCAAAACCACCCATAAAACCAATCCCAAAATGCAAAACGTTTCTTTTTGGGATGCGCGAAAACATAAACCTGGAACTTTTCATGAGACGGGCTTCACATTATTGAAGTTGGAAAAGATGCCCGAAACCACTGACTGGGATACTTCGGGATTACACGATCCTGTCAATGCTGATGTTGTCAAATTCCACAAGCAAATGGACCCTCATATCAGGAAACTCTACCCCAAAGTGAAAAGGATTCACTGGATGCAAAATGTTGTCAGAGGAGGTTATGTGGGCAGTCACCCTAAAGCATTTTATGCCCATATTGATTACCACCCAAACAACACCGGACGAATTGGTAAAGTCTTTTTGATTTGCCATCTTAACCAACTTGACGTTGTTTTGTACTTTTTTTATAGAGTACCATAAGGATCATCCGGCTTTTCCAACCTGGATACCCTTGAAATCTGAACCTCAAATCATGATGGGAGCTATGGATACGGAAGATAGCAAGTTTGAAGTCATGTTAGGTGTATGGAAAGCCTTATCAGATGAGGTACCCTACTTTCTATTTGCACTTATATGGATTTTTGTTAAAATGTGTCTCTTTTTTTCAGATCTGTGATTGGCCTTTGGCAACTTTGGATTCCAGAACCATGGAGCCTGAATACTTTACTGTGGCCAAATCATCCATTAATGTCTTAGTTGGTACCTATTACAATTATGGAGCTGGTGTTGCTTATTCACCTAAGCAAAAATGGTATTGGCATCCCTATCAAAATCCAGATGAAGTGTTAATCTTTCACCATTTTTCCAAAAACCGTTGGTTACTCAACCCTCATACCTCGTTTCTGAACAAAAACTGTCCAAAAGATACTCAAACCAGAAAATCTGTAGAATTTCGAGTTGCACTTTTCTTTTGAATAAAGAAGGACATACATACTCGCAAAAGAATCATTATTGTAGAGAAGAGACCACATGATTACTTTCCCAATAAAATTTCTTTTAAAACTAGACTGAAAAAGACTGTTTTGTCAAAGACCGCGATATTCATCGAAAAATTACGACTTTTTGACAAGTACGATTCGAACGATCATTCGATTAATTAATTCACGAAAAACGCAAGCCATAATTATGAATATGACAATATCAACGCTTGTATCAAAGTGATGATTAATGAATGATACTATCAAAGTGTGCCTTAGGGAAATTTGCCATTCTAATGACCGTAATAGCTACGGTAATCGCGGACGCAAAGCCACAGTAGAAAGGTCACTAATATTGACATGTCATTCTAGTCTCATTATGGGGCTCCTCATTAAGTTCCTTATAAAAAGTCCTCATAATTATGGCCCTCTTGTCATTTGCTTTCTTGAAGTTGATCCTTGACGAGTCAGTTTTGAGTAAAAACCCAAATTCTAAACCATGGGAATGAGAGAGGTCATTTCCATCCATGTGGGCCAAGCTGGGGTTCAAATGGGCAATGCCTGTTGGGAATTGTACTGTTTGGAGCACGGAATCCAACCTGATGGGCAAATGCCCAGTGACCTGACTGTGGGTGAGGGCATTGATTCCTTCAACACCTTCTTTTCTGAGACAGGAACTGGAAAACATGTTCCCCGAGCCCTCTTCGTTGACCTGGAGCCAAGTGTCATAGGTAATCATATTTCCTTAAAGATCAAGTTTAGTTTCAATTCAATTTGGATCAATTCTAGATGAGGTTCGGACTGGAACGTATAGGCAACTCTTTCATCCTGATCAATTGTTGTCGGGAAAGGAAGATGCCGCGAATAACTACGCGAGAGGCCACTACACCATTGGAAAAGAGCAGATTGACAACTGCATGGACAAGTTGCGCAAATTGACAGAAAATTGTATGGGTTTGCAAGGATTCATCATTTTCCACTCCTTTGGGGGAGGCACTGGATCAGGTCTTGGAGCATTGCTTATGGAAAAGCTCTCCATTGACTATGGCAAGAAATCCAAATTGAGCTTTTCGGTGTCACCCTCACCGCAGGTATAATGAAAAAAAAACAGTCATCCTATTTCAATCAGGATTTCATTAAGTATTCATTGTGATTGCAGATTTCAACGGCAATTGTGGAACCATACAATGCCATCAACTTTACTCACACCACACTAGAACATTGCGACGTCAGCTTTCTAGTTGGCAATCAGGCCATTTATGAATTATGCCGCAAAAAGCTTGAAATCAACAGGCCAACGTATACCAATTTGAATCGGTTGACGGCTCAAATCATTTCATCTATCACCGCTTCTTTGAGATTCGACGGAGCATTGAACGTAGATTTGAATGAGTTTCAGACCAATTTGGTACCCTATCCGCGAATTCATTTTCCTCTAGCCACTTTCAGTCCTATCATTTCGGCTGAAAAAGCCTATCATGAAAAAATGACGGTGTCGGAGATCACCAATGCGTGCTTCGAGCCCAACAACCAAATGGTCAAATGCAACCCCGAAACAGGCAAATATATGTCTGTATGTTTGCTCTACCGTGGAGATGTGGTCCCCAAGGATGTCAATGCAACCATTGCCCACATCAAAACCAAGCGCACGGTTAATTTTGTCGATTGGTGTCCCACTGGTTTCAAGGTAAAATTATAATCTCTTCAAATCGAAAGCTCATTTATTATTCAAAACTGCAACCTTGTCCTGCTTTAGGTTGGAATCAATTATCAACCACCGACGGTTGTGCCAGGAGGAGATTTGGCCAAGGTGAACAGAGCCGTTTGCTGCCTGGTCAATACAACCTCGGTATCAGAGGCTTGGGCAAGACTCGATCATAAATTCGATCTAATGTTTGCTAAACGCGCTTTTATTCATTGGTATGTGTCACTATATGTCATGCAATCACATTTGTGAATTGTGATCATGGCTCATATGTATTTGATGATATGAATGACTCATGCATATTTTGTTAGGTATGTGGGCGAGGGTATGGAGGAAGGGGAATTTACCGAGTCTCGCGAAGATCTGGCAGCCTTGGAAAAAGATTACGAGGAGGTTGCTTCAAGCATACCTTTCGAAGATGATGACACTGATGACGAATCTCAAAACTCGTAAGTCTCCAATTTTGGATAATCCTGCATTTACCTACTAAATTTTGATTAAATTGACAGTTACAACGCTGAACGCGGAGCTCCGAAGGCCTCTCAATTGCCGAAGGCTGCTGTAAGACATAAGGTCTATGATAGTAATGGTACCGCAAGGATGAGTCCCAAAGGCTCTACCAAAGTGAGCCCTCGTAAGCATTCTGAGGCCACTGACCACACAGAAGATGATGACGAGTACAGTAACGGAGGAGATAGCAGAGGATCTCTGAAAATGAACATGGAAGAGGCAGCCAATGCCATAATGCAAAAAGGCAATGAAGAAATTGAAGCTTGAAAAACTATCATGAAATCAATAGCATAAAAAGCTTTCTCTTTTTTTGTTGGTTTGGTGTGTGTCATAACGCAAAAAAAAAGCCTATCCACAATGTTTGAAAATCACTCAAAAAGTATCATTTTACAACATTGCGAGCGAAGCAGATACTTATTACCGGCAAAAATCAACAGTTATACATACATATGTATCTACTATCTATTTACTGTTTCAATCTTAGCCATTTTTGGCGCGAAAACTCAAACATGTACATGAAGTGATGCAAACCGAACAATAAATATTCTTTAGGTGAAAGTGAAAATGAGACAGTTTTGTGGTGATTTTCAAATAGTGTGCCTATCTAGATAGCTTTAGTACCTAGTCTTCTTCTCCCTAAGGAATGTAGAATGTAAATGACAGAAAGCAACAATATCCCTTTGTTGCTTCTGCTGCTGCATGGCCAACGGAACTCCTAAAGTGTTCCGTATCGATTGGTGGCATTTAGCGGTATACGTACTCGTATCGCGTAATATCATTGGCCTGCTTTTAAGAGAAAGCTCTTTAAAAATTCATCTCCTTTGCACAAAACTCCGTCGTAGTAAAGAAAAGCCTTCCCTATCTACCTAGGTCCTATGGTAGTATCCTACCTGACATTAGTAGAAGGCCACCCTTCGTATGGATCAATAGTGTCCCGTTGTTGGTCCGTCTAAAAACTTCATTTAGATCGTATTACTGTTAAGACTTTGCTTATTAACAGTGACTCAGTCAGTTCGAATGGGGAGCAAGATGAGGGAAGTCATATCCATTCATATTGGTCAGGCGGGTGTCCAAATGGGCAATGCCTGTTGGGAATTGTACTGCTTAGAGCATGGCATCCATCCGGATGGGCAAATGCCTTCTGATGATACTCCAGGCGTGGCTGACGATTCGTTCAACACTTTCTTTTCTGAGACTAGCTCTGGAAAGCATGTACCGCGGTAAGATAATTTTTGATACCTAACATTGCTGGGGCATATTTTATTAAGGGAACATTTTTAGAGCCGTTTTTGTGGACTTGGAACCCACAGTCATCGATGAAGTTCGAACAGGAACTTATCGACAATTGTTCCATCCTGAACAATTGATCAGTGGCAAGGAAGATGCCGCCAACAATTATGCCAGAGGCCACTACACCATTGGCAAAGAGCAAATTGATTTAAGCATGGATCGGATTCGTCGTATAGCTGACCAATGTTCAGGTCTGCAAGGCTTTGTTGTCTTTCATTCCTTTGGTGGCGGGACTGGAAGTGGTTTTGGTTCCCTGTTGATGGAAAGACTTTCCGTCGACTATGGGAAAAAGGCCAAATTGGGATTTTCTATTTATCCTTCTCCTCAAGTTTCGACAGCCATTGTGGAACCCTACAATGTAAGTACTCTTGTGTCCAACAATTTTGAATGTAACACAAAACACACCAAATACGTCCATGATTTTCTATTTAGACCATTCTCAACAACCACACTTCATTGGAGTTCGTTGATGTTGTCTTTCTTGTGGACAATCAAGCAATCTACGACATTTGCAAAACTCAACTTGATCTTTCGACTCCAACTTACACCAACTTGAATCGGTTAATTGCTCAAATCATCTCATCTATCACCGCTTCTCTGAGATTTGATGGAGCTTTGAATGTGGATCTGAATGAATTTCAGACCAATCTGGTACCTTACCCCAGGATTCACTTTCCTTTGGCAACGTACCACCCTGTTATGTCCGCAAGCAAGGCCTATCACGAGCGCATATCTGTTGACGAAATTACCAAAGCTTGCTTTGAACCCAACTGTCAAATGGTAAGGTGTGATCCAAGGAATGGAAAGTACATGGCTGTTTGCCTGTTGTACCGTGGAGATGTTGTTCCAAAAGACGTGAATGCATCCATTGCATCCATTAAGCTGAACAAAACGGTGCAATTCGTAGATTGGTGCCCTACCGGTTTCAAGGTAACTTATTTAATTGTAACAAAAGGGGCTTTTAATCTAAAATTGAATCTTTTTGTAACAATAGGTTGGAATTAACTACCAACCGCCCACTGTTGTGCCCAATGGAGATTTAGCCAAAGTCTCTCGTGCAGTTTGTATGCTGGCTAATACAACGGCTATTCAGGAGGCCTGGGCAAGATTAGATCACAAATTCGATCTTATGTACGCCAAGCGAGCTTTTGTGCATTGGTGAGTTAATTTTTCTATGTATTACTCACAACAGTGAGTGAGTCATTCAAAAAGTCTCATTTTACAACGTTGCGGCTTTCAGGTATGTTGGTGAGGGTATGGAAGAAGGAGAGTTCTCAGAAGCTCGCGAAGACATCGCCGCACTTGAACTGGATTATCAAGAAGTAGGTATGGACAATGCCTCAAGTGACGAAGAAGGAGACGATGATGAATACTAGTAGTTTATTTTTACGAATCTGCCATTTCCACATCTGTTGAGTTGTCCATCTCTACGGACGTTTCCATTCCTGATTTGAGCGTTTCTTCTCCACTTTCTTCAATTTTACTCGAGTCGTCATGCGTCAACTTTACCATTGGCAATTTTGGCAACTCGTCTGGATATTCTAAAAAATAAAAAATGACAAAACTAAAAAAAAGACAAAAATTTTAAATAAAGAAAATCTTTACCTTCAAATGGAATAATATCATCCTTTAGATGTTCTACGACATTATTTAGCATCGTTGTCGAAAATGCATCATCTCGTTTCAGACTCAATGCTTGATGAAATGACTCAACTGCATCAAAATACTTCTGCATTAGTGTTTGAACATATCCAATGGCTGCGTAAGTAGAAGATGTCATAGGTTTTAAAACTAAAGCTTGTTGGTGAAAATCTAAAGCCTCTTCTAATTTTCCAAGTTTTCTGGCTGAATGCCCTAAATTATTCAGCAAAGATTCCCATTGACTGGATAACGTTGATTGCTTGACTGATTGCACTTGTTTGAGAGCTTTCAACATGTGTTTTTCAGCAGTATCAAAATCTCCATTTTGGAAGCAAGTCACTCCTAATTCATGTAGCACAAAAGGATCTTCTGGAGCAATTTGCAAAGCTTGTGAGAAGAACTTCTCCGCCAATTTGACGTTGTTAGTCAGTCCATATTCGACACCGATGTAAAGCAGAGGTAAATGGCATCCAGGCATCAATTGAAATGCTTTGAAGTAAGCAGCAATAGCTTGGTCATGTTCGTTTTCTAAGGCAAAGGAATGTCCGTAAGCTAACCAAGAGGGACCAAAAACTCGATCAAGTTGAGTGGCTCGGCTCAAATATCGTCTAGCAGCCTCTTGTTTGCCAATCAAAAAGTAATAGGAACCCACAGCAAACCAGGCCACAGCCCACTCAGGATACAACTCCACAAGTTTGTGCGCTAACAAAAATAAGTCATTGGATTTCTTGAGCTCAACCAGACAACTGATATGGATGGGTAAACAAATATCGTGGAATGGATCTTTTTTCATCACTGTCACTGAGATTTGATGGCAAGCAATGTAATCACAGTTGTAAAAATGCCGTTCTGCTAGTGCTACTTGTAGAGTTAAATTGTGTTTGAGGGTGTGTTCGAGAGGTTTAGGCACTACCAAGTCTTCTGGTTTGTTGTATTTTTTCAGTCCTATGGAGTAAAGGAATTTCAATAGTTCTTTGTCCTCTTCATCATCGTCAAACATTATGGTTTCTATGAGCTTTTGTTCCTTTTCTGCACTAAGCATCTGATGTTTTGTCAGAGAATGAAGGGCTTCTTGGCAATACGGGTCGACATTCAAGGCCTCTGTGAAGAATTCTGAAGCATGTTCTCTATTGTCCATTGCATCTAAAACTTTTCCTTTGAGGACCAAAAGGGCGACCAACCACTATAAAAGTAATTTACATGATAAGCACAAATGTATGATTACATAAAAATATATTTATAACTCACCTCAACATTCGCACACTTTTCTTCCTTTTTGGCTTTTTCAATCGCAGATTTGTCTATCAGATCTTCGGTTGCTTCCAAGATCTTTGCTGCTTCGTCGATATTTTTGGCAAGAAATAATGAGTTGACAACGAGAAAGCATCCTTTCCATGATTTTGATTGCAAATTTGAAGTCTTTAACAAATGTGCAGCTCTGTGATATTGCTTAGCATTTGTTAAGCTCTCGGCCAGACGTAATACATCTTCTTCTTGTCCCTGACTCAAACTTGAGGCTTGGTTGCACCAATACACCGCGGTCTCTGGCAACTATTTTGTAAACGAGGAGAAAAAATGACTTTACTTTACTTTGATGAAAATATGAAAAATCAGGCTTACCGATCCACTTTTTAGATATTTCTCTGCTATAGATCTCACTTTTGCAAGAAAACGGTCAGTAGATCCCATTTCGGCAAATTGTTCCGAAAATGTAAAATGTTGAATTCAAAAAACAAAATTGTTGACATTGAAAATTGTCACATTTTTTCATGGGCAGTTTTCAGCTTTTTTTCTTTTTCAAGTCAAAAGCAGACTTCGACTCTAAAAATGAAATTTACTTAAAAACTAAATAATATTGAAATGTAGATAAGTAAAGATAATGATAAAGAATAGTTCAACTTTTAGAACAAACCATTTAATAAAATTCAATTTAATAGCTGCTCGGGCTAGAATTTCGGTACGCTATCTTCGCAGCGTTACCGTATTTATAATTTCTGTATTTCTTTATAGAATTTTATTTTCTACATTTATTTGACGTTTGGTCTCGACAATGATAATGAATATATAATTTCTATTTGAAATGACTAAATAATATTTTTTACATCCCAATTTTATCAAAAATTACGCAAACCAAAGATTATCGAATTTATTTAAGGCCTTTTTTGAAAACTATTGACTGTTTTGCAAAAGTCAAAAGATAACTTATTGTGTGGATTCCGTGGTCGCCATTGTGCTGTGCAGCAAAGTTACATTTATCCATCGTAAATTCTTTCAGATTAAAGCTCCAACATGAGTGAAGCACTATCAACCGTTGGTACCAACAAATCCGCGCCTTTCGATTCTAGATTTCCCAACCAAAACCAAACAAAGTGAGTGACTACTGACTTCAATAAATTGTGTCAAATTACTTGACGTCTAAAAAGCGAAAAGTTTTTTTTCTTCTTATTTTCAATGCCATCCATTGGAAACGATTAATTTTAACCCTTTTTCAGGAACTGCTGGCAAAATTATGTCGATTACTACCGTTGTACCGCCATCAAGGGCGAAGACTACCAACCCTGTCAATTTTTCAAGAAGAATTACAACGCAATCTGTCCTATGGGTTGGGTTGAGAAGTGGGACGATCAACGAGAAGAAGGAGCCTTCCCAGCCAATCTTGAAAAATAAGCCATTGATTCTGATTAAAACAAATATTGTTTAGACGAATGAAACGTAGTAAAAATGAGACCTCATTCTGTCACTTCATAATATTTGGAAAAATGGGGCATCCTTCATGCTAGGAATTAGGTCAAAAAGCATCAAAGCTAATCTTGTATCATCTTGAAAAGGATAACGATCCTTGATGCAATTTTTCAGCGAGATAAGATTAGGGTTTTTGACCTTTGTCCTTATCCTTCAGCCATTTTGGTAAGAGCTCGTCTTAGTTCCGAAGTTGATCAGGAATTCAAAACAAACTAACAATTGTCAACATGTCAGTGTCAAAAAGATTGGGGCTTTTGAAGGCCTCCACTTCAGCCTTATTTCTTTGTGACATGCAGGTCAAATTTGCACCCAACATTGCTTACTTTCCACAAATCGTCAACAACTCCAAAAGAGTCCTTGGTGCAGCTCAAGTCATGGATGTACCGGTACTTGCTACAGAACAGTATCCAAAAGGTTTAGGACCAACAGTTCCCGAACTTGGCCTGGCTGAAGCCAACATTAAGCCCTATTCCAAGACCTGTTTTTCCATGGCTGCCGTTCCGGAACTGATGCAAGAAATGAAAGACAAAAGACCCGATGTCAAATCTGTGATCATGTGTGGCATCGAAACACACGCCTGCATCTATCAAACAACACTTGAGCTGATTGACAAACATGGATTGGATGTCCATGTTGTCGTGGATTGCTGTTCTTCCAGATCCATGGTTGACCGAAAATATGCATTTGAGGCACTCAAAGAAGCTGGAGCTTACTTGACAACCTCGGAAAGAATCATTTTAGGTATGGCTCCGGATGCAGCTCATCCTAAGTTTAGAGGCTTACAAAAACTTGTCATGAACATGGCTGAAGACACCGGACTTGCCAATTTGTAATCAAGATTCAAGATCAATACATTTCTAACCAAAATATGTATTTCTAATTCTATTTCGAATTTTCGACTAAACATTCATAGGCGTCTGATCCACAGATTCTTGATCTTGGAGTTCGAAATTAAAAGACACCGTGTCTTCATCATCTTCAGCATCAAAAGCTTCATTTAGTCGATTTTCTTCACACTGTTCTTCATTATTAATTTCCCGGATTGTTAAAGTATATTCCATACGCCTGCCAGTAAAGAGTCTCTTTCCAGTCTTGACTCCGACATTAAAAGTGCTTTGGTCTTCGATGATATCATCAAAATTCTCATCTACCGATCTGACAATGCCTTGGTAGCTCAACACTTCACCTTTGTTGGCTTTGAAGTGTGCAACATAGTAAAATTGATCCGCTTGAGCTTTAGTACCGAAGTAGTAGACCCATCGGTGCAAAAGTTCTTCATGTTGGACTCCCAACTCAAAGAAAATGCGTCCTTCTTCATCTTGCAATTTAGCCCAAATTTGCAACTTGTCCAGTTTGTCATTTTGAGCATGCTCAATAATCTTAAAAGTGCCTGAACAGGTCGGGTTAAAAGTAGATTTGCAAGCTGCATGCGTAGCTTCTAAATGTTCAATAAGCATGTGGAATGCGATTGTTTCCTTGCAAATGAAACATTGCAAGTCTCGATATTTGCAATTCTTTTCGTGATTTGGTATGTCTTCGGCAAACAGCACGGCATCGCAGCCATTTTTGCTGAACAAGCATTGGAAAGGTAGAGTCGTGATCAGTCTGCCGATGATTTCATTGGGTTTTGAAGTCACAATGGCTTTGCAACTGCACAAACGGTTGATGGAAGGCAGTCCGAGTACCAATTTTTTGGGTGCTTTTTGACGACATTCTAAACAGATGAAATGTCCTTTCAAACATTGATACCACAACGTTTCTCCTGGTCTTGGGATTCCACCACAGATTTTGCACTTAAGGTCAGTGCAAATCGCTTGAAGAAGTTCTTTTTTCGCGGCCAACATCTTGTTTCTGATTAGGAATTAGGAATAGAAATTCTGAATTCTGGAATGTAATTGACCGTCTCAAATGAAAGTCGAACTGAAACTGAACATGAACTGACTGGAACTGACGTCTGCCACTACCTGCTGAGTGCTGAGAACAAAAACTGAAATTCTGTTTTGGCGCTTAATTTTCCGCTAATCAAATTCATTGCTCTGGCTCAGCTCTCAGCCCCTCTTCACCAATTGTGTACATCTTACAAATTTTGAAAATTGACTGTGAATGCTTGGATAAATCATGGCCTGGAATATATTGTTCAAGAGCCCTGGTTATTCCTTGGTTACGAATCAGATTCTGGAGCTCCTCGATTACGATTCAATTATGGAATGCAGAAAGGTTTCACCAATTTGGAAGAAATACATAGACGAGCAAAGGTTTTTGCGCGTGAGACATTTGTTGTCGTTGATGGACAAATACTTTGCAAAAATGAAAAGTCGTAACAAAACTATGCAAGTTTTATCGTTTGGTGAAAAATTTCCTGAATGGAACAAAATAATTCCTTTCATCAAGACTGAAATGAGTGTGTCTGACATGGATAAACTCATTGTTGGTGCTGAACTCTATACCAAGTCTATTGTTTATACTTGGAATAAAAGACCAGTGGACCTTGAAGAACTAATAGATCAAGTTGAGAATTGGTGTCCATTGCAATGGGCTGTTCATTATGAACAGTTTGAGTTTGTTGAAGTTATGATACGTAGTCCATTCGATTTCAATAGCTTGAAGTTCACCTTTGTAGACGAAGACGAAGAAATAAAAGGAAAGCCCGATTGTGGAAGCTGTTGTAATAGTGAATATCATTTTAAGGAAGATGTCGATTATGTTCATAACAATAGTGTTCTTCATAAAGCTGCAAGAAATGGAGACATGAAAATTATCAAGCTCATCCTGAAGTTTGCAGACGAGAAGAAAATCAATATCAATGCCAAAAATGACAAAGGGCAGTCAGCTATTGTCACTGCCAAAGATGATCCTGGTGTTGTGAAGCTTTTGCTCAAACACTGCAAGTATCGCGCTTCTCAATTTGGACAGCTTGGAGTGAAGACCTTAGGTTGCATGGCAGAATCCTTCATCAATGACAACGAACCACCCAAAAAGAAAATGAAACATCCTTAGAAGTAAACGAAATAAACCATATATCTCTCTTCTCTGATACATTGATAACGCAACCATTCATTCGAAATCTTTTCTTCTCTTTCAAGTCTTTTCTCCTCCTCTACTTACTTAGGAGACGCGCCTCGTAGATGCGAGTCAAGTTACCCACCAGTTGCTTTCAAATAGCGGTGACAAAAGTAATGATTCCCAATCTGTTGTTTGGGTTGCTTTTAGCCAGTTTTGCCACAGCAAATTCCAGTGAGGAAAATGAATGTCTGTCCGCAACTAAAGAGTAAAATAATTTTAAAAGTTAGTATTCATACGATCTACAAAAGTGCTTTTGATTACAGGTACCATGAATGCTATGATATCATTCATACCAGCTTGATGGCGAGAATATCGGGAAAATCAGGGATATCACTTCACGACATCAATGCCATGATTTGTGACGGGATGAATGATGCGATTGTACACTGTTCAAAGATCTTGACCAACTGCATAGAACCAGAGGCAAAGATTGAAATGCAAAATGAACAATGGAGAATTCTCCAGTTGGAGTTCACTAAATTGGAGTCATTTGAAAACTTTCAATGTGAACAACATCTCACTTCTTCTTCAATAACTCCATCGATCAATGCTTTCTATCTGATGATTTTTAGCTCTACAGTTCTGTATATCTTATTTTGAGTGAGTAAAGTGTACTCTGTACAAATAACAATTCACGGAATGCCAAAAACCATTGGTAGCCGCTAGCCAGAATAAAAACTTCATTTTAATCAATTTGTATGCAATGTGTATTCAGTATTCACTATTCATGTTCCACTACAAGTAATCTTCAGAGGAAATGAATTTCCCTAGTGCATTGGACCAAAATTGTGTTTGTAGTTTGTACGTACATATAATAGGAATCAGGTCATACGAGAAAAAAAGCGGTAATTTAGCCAAAGCCAATATAAAAGACTTCTTGCACTTCGTTCTAATTTAATGATAGTCAAGACTGTGTGCTGCACACTGCAATGATGAATTTACACTTCAGTAAAAGTACTCAAGTTACCAGATTTCATTTAGTGAGGCTGAAACTGCAGCGGAATTGAATATTACCTAAGATAATGTGACACATCATGCAGACACACAAGACGCGCAGCATTAGAGAAGATTGACTCAAAATCAATACTGTAAATCTCAACTTTGAATTTTTATCCTTTGTTTTCAATTTCAAAATAGTAATTTCCAAGTGAAAGCAAGTTCCAAACACACATATTCACAATCAGTTAATTGGAGTTCAATTCCTTCGAGTCTCACTTTCATAGCCAAGCGTTGAAGCGATCTTGCATCCCAATAAAAAGATCCCAAGTCAACATTTGTGTTCATTGCTCTTTTATGCAAGCTCTCTATCAGATCAATGTCAGGTCTTTTTGCGTCAATCCAAAGTTGTAGAGGAGTATCTCCATTGTAATCTTCCAAATCTAAAATCCATTTTGATCCGGAATATTGGACCAAATCTATCAGTTCTTGAACAATTTCCAGATTTCCTGTTTTGCAAGCAACATGAAAAGGAGTTTGTCCTCGTTTGTCTACGGCATCAAATCCTGCAATGGCATCATTTCTGGATGTACTCAACTTGTTCATTCTAATTATCAGCCTCAGAAATTTCATGTTACCGACAGCGCAGATTTTATGGTGGATAGTTTCTCCAAGATCATTTTGTAGCCGAAAATAGTTTGAAGGCTTCTTCTCCACATTATAGCGAGGGCTATTGCTAAGATACAAGACCTCATTATTAATGAACTTTGCAAGGACATCAAATTCATCGTTTTCAAATGCATCGTGCAACAAAAAATGTCCACACAAATGCGCTAATTCCAAAGGAGTTAGTTCATCCCAATTAGGAACAATAAATCCAATGGGATCAATCTCCATCAACAATTTGATCATTGCCTTGTCTCCAGCATTAGTAGAGCATACTAAATGGTAAAGAGTATTTCCAAAATCATTCTTGTCTTTCAATAAATCTTGCAAGTGTTGAAATCTCATGAAGTAATGCACTAGTTCAAAATGTCCATTCTTGGTGGCTAAATGCAAAGGAGTGTCTTTGTTAATATTTTTGGCCTTCAAAAGCATTTTAATTCCTTCTGTTTTGAGATCCTTTCGAAGATCATCAGGCGTTAGTGCCTCATTTATTCTTCGCATTCTTCGGGTTTTAGGAAGTCCAGTTCCAAGGATTCCAAACTCTTCAGCAAAAAGTTCTACAACATCCGTTAGGCCTGAGGCACAGGCATGATGAAATGAGCTGTTTTGGTGTAGGTCTTTTTCTTCGTGACTAATGGCACTGAATTTGATGAACAATTTGAGAAACTCAACATGGCCATCTTGGACAGCAGCATAAAATGGAGTTTGATTGTAATCTCTCTTCGAATAAAATAGAGACATAAAGTCCGCAACAACCTTAAGATCGTCCAAAGATTTGCTTTTGTCATAAGCATCCAAAAGTTTTTTCCATTTGGGGAACCGAGCGACGAAATCAATTGTCTTGACCTTTGTGATGGTGGAGCCATTCTGATGAATTCTTCCAATTCTTCTACCTTTGGCTTCATTCATTTTTTGGATTCTTTTGATGAAGAAAGTCTTTTGCCGATCGATGAGATTCTTGAAGTCACTTGATACCTCTCGACACTTTGCCATACTTTTGACGTCATCGTTCAAGAATGAAAAGATACTTTCGGCAATGTGTTGTAGTCCCGGCCTCTTCAGTATGATTTCAAAATAGTCATCGTCGTTTTTAGCTGTCTTCGCTACAGTTTTCAAATCCTGTTGACTTGCTTGTCGCTTCATTTCTAATTTTTGCGTTGTGCGAATTTGGCGTCAGATTTTGGAAATTTTGAGACGCCAAAAACTGAGAACGCAGAAGAAACATTTTTATCATTCGCAGAATCAATCAAAAAGTATTATAAAAAGCCACATGACATTAGATGACTCTTCTTGTACATGACATGAAGTTGTCTGTCCTTGCGTTAGAAGTCTATACAAATCCACAGTTTTAAAGCTAGGAGGTTGAGACTTTGCATGTGGCCTCT
>LT727923.1:266663-293857 GCA_900157175.1 Oithona nana | reverse complement strand
GGGGGGGGGGGGGGGGGGGGGGGGGGGGGGGGGGGGGGGGGGGGGGGGGGGGGGGGGGGGGGGGGGGGGGGGGGGGGGGGGGGGGGGGGGGGGGGGGGCCAGCGAGCGAAGCGAGCTTACCGCCGGAGGCCTCGCAAGTAGCTGCCGAAGGCAGCGGATTGCGAGTTGAGTACATACTGTGGAATGGGTGTTACTGGTGCCTTACACATGAGTTGATCCTTTTTTTGCCCGACCAGTTAAAAATTACGAAGTCCAATACAATTGAAGATCAAAAAGTTTTATTGAAGGGTATCAATTTAGGCACCTAAGTACGCCAAGTATGCAGGTAAAATTATTTCATTTCTTGAGAAATCCCTTAAAGATTGTACCTTTCCTCATAATCTGGTTGGTACCCTTTCTCATTAGACCAGATGCACCATCTAAAGCTTTGCTTCCAAATTCAGCCACCAAGGTTTGACTAGTATTTACTGCCTTGGCTGCAACATCACCAGGACCCTTTGGATGACTGGAAGGCTTTGGCTCATTCAAATTAATTCTAACATCTGGTTCGGATCTGGCAGCTATTCTTGCTTCTTGAATGGCTTTAGTCAAGTTGGCAAACCAGGGATGTTTGGACAAATCAATGCCTCTGTACATTTTCAAGGCAATTCCATGGGCCTTTTCAAGCATTTCCACTGCAATTCTGGCTCCTGAAGCTCCCATGAAGGCCAAGCCAGCCTTGAGCAAGGCATGGATCATTTCCGGATCTTCTCGTCTTTCATCCACAGTGTTCCAGTATTTGATTGCACTATAATACAAGGGAAATACCGTCATCTAGTGTACAAGACTTTCATGAAGTGAATGTAAGTTGAACATTACCTATTATGTCGTTGCAAGCTTTCTTTGACATCTCCTTTCAAGAAGAAACATTGACCTTCCAAGGATGCAACATCTGCTTTGGAATGAAAATGCTCACCAATGTTACATCTTCCAAGGATTTCTAATGCTTCATCAATTTGACCGTTATCAATCATCATTTGAATTTTATGACAAGTCACTGATTGATCTTCATTTAGCAATGCATTGTCAGCCAATTTTAGAGCTTCATCAATCTTGCCTGTGGCTACAAGAACTTTGCTTAAGTACAGGTTGATCTCCCATGATTCTTCAATAGATTTGGCTTGGACCAAAGCTTCTTCAGCATCAGTGAAGTCACCTTTCTGGAAGTCTATTTTCCCTTTGAGAATCCAAAACTTTGCGTCTGAATCATCACTGAATCTGACTTTTTTGAACTCTTCATCAGCTTGGGCAAAGATGTTCATTCCATAGTATGACAATGCTACATAGTAAAGTGCTTCATTTTTCAAGTCTTCATTTTCATCATCAGTTGGTAACTTGGCAAATGCTTTGGCAACGCACATGGCGTATTCTGCATTTTTGGACTTGATGTTGAAATCCATCACAACTTTAGCGATGTCAAAGAGAGTTTTTAAATCTTTGTTTTGCAGTCTGGTAACAATGACCAGGGCAGAAACGATGATGTCTTGCAAGTACCTTGGATCTTGTAACTTTTCTTGTCCAACTCCCTCCTGCATTTCAGTCAACCTCAGATCATCAGTATTGAAATCTTTGAAGTGTTCAGATTTTGGCCAAAGCCTCATAAAACTTCCTGGAGGATGCTGAGCCTTGGCTTCGATGAATGGATGGTACCCATCAAGACTTCTTCTTGGAAAGTAAGTTTGCCAAAACTTCAATCCGTTTGGTTCGACTTTTTGAGTTGTTCTTGAAGGTCCAACAGACAAGCCAAACTGGAGTTGTCCATCAGTTAATTCCTGCATTCTTGGAATGGCCACACTAAAAGAACAATTGGCACCTAGCCCTCCATCAACATATGGAACACCCCTGATGTACCAAGGAGTTTTAAAGTAAATTGGAACATTAGTCGTTGCCATCAGGACATCTGTTACCTTGATGCTTGTGTGTGATTTGGTATCAAACGAGTTCATAGCATCGTAAAGGAATTCAGAATTGTGTTCCATCCTTCTTGCAGTTGCTAGTGCAATGCACTTGTCATCAAAATCTTGCAAAGTGGAATGGCCAAAATACTTCTCCAAGAAGTTCAGTAGACTTGTGTTGTCAAAAGGATCAATTTGTGTACCTAAAACAGCTTTTGCCAATCCATTGGTGTACTTGCTAACACCTTCAAATGCTTGAAATATTTTAGGTGTTAATTCATGGTAGAAATCAATGATTTCCAAAAGTGTCATTGGCAATCTTTTGCCTGTCTCCGGATCTTCTTTTCCTCCAACTAAAGAGAACCCAATCAACGCTCCAGTGCTGGTTCCCGAGATCATATCAAACGCTTCTGTGACATGAACAGGATTTTCCACATTGTCAATCAGTTTGGCAAAAGCTTCTCGGGTCTCGAGTTTTCGGAACAAAGATACCTTCTCGTTCTTGATGACGTCAAGGAGGTCTTCTGGGTGGTCTCTTAGCATTGTCACTGTGTTCATCAAGTCTTGAAGTATCACTGCTTCCATGATACCTCTACTACCACCTCCATCCAAAGCTAGGATATTGAAGTCAGACATTTTCACACCTATGACTTCTCTTTAACGGAAAATATTACGCCTACAGGAAGTTGGTGTGATAGCGTCCTTAATAAACCTTATCAAAATGGCACCTATTTTTTATCAAAAATATCAGAAAAATCACAAATTTCTTCCACGAACTTTTTCTCCGTTGAAATCTTCCATTCACGCATGCAAAGTCAAAGGGTTCCAGATACAGAGAGATATTTTTTTTTCCCAAAGACAAAGAATGACTTTATTAAATAAATCTAATTTTCCAGTAGTTTGCGTTTCTACGCAGCTTACATTATCTTTTTTAAGGCGATGACTCGAGACGAAGAATTGACAAGAATATTTTTCAATCACAGAATGAAATATTTTGTGCTTTCAGTGCACTTTTTAAGGATTCGACGGACTTGTCTAAAGACAAGCAAAATCCTTTGGAGGCTGGCACAAGCGGGAATTCAGGCATTTTTTCACTAGCCTGCGTGAAAGATTCTGGACCTTTTAGGGAGATATCATCCTCTGGAGTGGTACTTGAGGAGCAATTCATGGCTGCTAAGGAAATCTGTCGCCAATTATCAACTCTTTCAATCAGCCTAGAAAGTAAAAAAAAATAGCATTGAAATACTTTTAAAAAACATTTTTATCGTTCAAAATACCTTTGGGCATTGTTTTGGAAATGTTGCAAAACATGGTCTTTGAAGGCTTCCGGAGGATTCAAAGCCAACCTTGTCATTGCTTGCACCAGCTTTAGAACCACCATTTCGTTGTACATTCGAGAATTTTCACAGCCTTGCTGTGTACCTTTTTGTCTTTCATATCCAGCCTCATTAAAGTACGGCTCAGAGACTAAACGATAAAGATTCTCATTTTACAACTTTGCGAGCGAAAGATTTTGACTTTACGTACCTAAAATCAATCCTTGAATAGAGACCAAAAGTTGTAGTAAATTCGAATTTGGCGTCCACGTTTCAGTTCCTTTTCCACTCCATGTACCCAAAAGGCTGACACAGACTTTTCCGTCTTCGTACAGATTGGGATTCAAACGATCGGACACATAAGAATGGTAATGACAAATTGGAGGCGCACGTGGATAATCCGCAGATAATTGAAAGTCAAAAAAGAAGAGTCCATCTTCATATGGAGTCCGTGCCGGTCCTTCAATCATCACGGAGTATAGATCCATACGATCTTCAAAGCCTTTGACATGGATTCCGGATGGCAAACTGGTTCGTAAAAGTTTCACTTCTTTTCTTACAAACTTAATGAAATTTTTAGGATCGTTGGGTTGAAAGACAGACAACTTGAATTTGTGGGATGCAGGTGCGGATTCAATCATTGAAAATTCACCAATTTTGTCATTAGCATCTTCCTCAAAGACTTCAGAATCCTGCTCCTCGGGCTGTTTGCCATACAAAGCATTGGAAATGTCATAATTTGAAACGTTGCCACCTTTGGTTTTGTATAATCCTGGCTGAACTTGAACTTCAGGTTCACCTTTTGGAGCATCTGGGTTCGGTTCATCATTGCTTGACAATTTTCTCATCAAATCTTGTAGATCAATGTCTTCTTCTCCAGGACTTTGCGTCAAGTCATCAGCAGTGAAGTTGGCAGCTTGTCCTCCATATCTGAGCATAACTTCATCGTGGGATTTACCTAATTGAGTCTTAATTAAAGCACATAGTCGACCACAGATTTGGTTAAGCTCATCAGAAGATTCTGAGGTCTTTTTGTCTTCGCTTGATTCCTCAGTGAATAAACGTTGCATTTGGTCTTGAACAGCTTGTTGTGTACCGCTATTTTTGGACTTTTTTTGGACTTTGCTGACCAAATCTTCAAAATGGACTTCATCAAAAAATTCTGTGTTTAGCAGCGAATCCAAGTTGCGGCAATCTTTGTAGACGTCTAATAATTGCTTGATAACATTGGTGTGAGGATTGGAAGGTTCGTTGAATACATTTTCTAATTTAGTCATGGCGATACGAGATCTTTCGATGCTAGCAGCCAAACGTGATCTTAAATTCAGACTTTGATCTTCGCCTTCATTTTCTGATTGAATGACTGAATGTTCTGATTCGGTTTCCCATGATCCACCACTGACATTGTCATCGTCAGAATCCAAGTCGTCGTCCCAAAGCTCACCATCGTCACTATCATACTCACCAATCTGAAATTGTGAAAAAAGCATTACATATTAAAATGTGTTTTGTATTTATGTAGCAGCAATCAGTTGATTTGACAGGTGATCTGACAGGTCTGGATATATATTTTGATAGGTACATATATGAATGTAATGCGGTCACCAGATTTACACTTGTGCAAATCTTTATTCCTTTGTATCTATTCAGAAACATAAACGTATTGACAAATCTTCAACAATATACGCCTATTCTTTGACAAGATAAAAGTATTTGCCAACACAGATGTATCTGTCTTTCTTGGACTTGGAAGATATCTATTCTTTTCTACGTCAGTCAGAATCAAGATGCAGAAGGAACTGCTTGTCTTGGTTCTGCTTTTCAGCCAAGTTTTGGCTGGTACAACTTTCAATGGAAGATCAGATACACTGGATCAGCATCGTACGGATGAGATTAGCAAAGAGTTTTGCAACCAGACTGAATCGCCACTTGAATCAGTCAAGAAATCCTATTGCAAAATGAGCTTGGAGGATAAGAGAAACTTTTTGCAGTGTTCAACTGTTACTGGAAGGATGGCTGAAGATCTCTTATCCACACTAAGGTAAAAGCTATCTCGTTCAAAGGAGAAAAAAATCTTTTAAACTTGTTATTTTTATAGAATTTGCAATGATAACGCTTCCGAAGCTTCATGTCTTCATTCATCAGAAGAAGTGTTGGACTTTGACTTTCGATCTGCAATCGAGGACAAGATTCAAAATGACTGCGAACCATTTTGCGAAGAAATTAATAAAGCGAAACAACAGCTGCAAAATAAAATTGACGAGTTGAAAGGACTTGCACAATCAATTTTTGACGAAACTATCAAGCCCATCAATGAAAATGTTTCCTCTCATATTGAGACATTGAATGCTCTTCAAGGATTTGACGCAAAGGATTACGAAAGTCTTTTGGAAGGTAGCAATGGATTTAAGACTGACATAGCAACCCAAGTTAATGATTTGATCCACAAACATAAGATTGATAAACCGGAAGTTGAAAAACTTTTGATGAAAACAATCATTGATGAATTGGGTGAAGAATCAGATGAAGATCTAAATAGGGATGACGATGGTGAAACTCTGGCTCAAAAGGCTTCGAAGCTAAAGGACATTTGTATGAAATCCGTTTTTGGCATGAGATCAAGATCACAAACTTCTGCAACTATGACTGAAGCCAAAGGAAATGAAATTGTTGAACGCCTAGACAAGCTTCAAAAGGGCATTAATAGTACTTCTGATCAAGATTACATAGACAGAAGTCTCAAGGCATTGACAAATCTTGGCGATGCCTTATACAAATTCAAGGGAGCTATCACCTATAATGACACAAATGGTAGTTACACTGTCAATTACGTCGGGATTGTCAGTGGTGTGCTTGATATCTTTGATGGCATTGCTTCCATTGTTGGGCCACCTCTTTCAACTCTTAGTGGTTCTGTGGTAGCTATATTCAACTGTTTCACAAATGGAGGGTTACCAACACAGCAACAAGTGATGAAGGACTTATTTGAAGAACAGAATAAAATGATCCAGGAAGAGTTCAGTAAGACTAGGGAGTATATGAAAGAAGTTGTAGGCGATGCAAATTTGGAGATTTTTGAAGCCAAAGCAATGGGAATCTTAGATGATTTGAAGTCCAGATATATTTTCATTGCTAGCTTTGATGGTCTTGAAGAGTGTCTTAGTGACACAGTAGCTTCAGAAGTTACTGAAAGAGTTGATTATTTCACTGATCAATCAGACATATTTTCAATTAGACACTTTTTTGACTTGAATTGTCCAAAATATCTGGAAGAAAATGATGTAAAAAAGAGTAAACAACGTCAAGCATGTGCCACTCTACTCTATACAGAGTTGGTCATTGAAAGGAATAAAAAGCACATTTTAAGCAGAATGATTGGTTTGCTGTCTAAAACCAGCAACCATTACCAACTGGTTGATGGCTACTTGCAAGTAAGAACCAATGAAGAAGAAAGTTTAACCAGTTGGTTAGAACAAACCATTTTACCTAAAGAATTCTATTGTACCATGTTCCACTACGACATGAACATGTGGAATTTCGGGTATAATTCTTTTAATCCCAGGAGTATGTCCCTTGCTATGATTCAAGACAATACCAAAACCGCATTGAGTACACTAGATCTTAACTGTATCGATCCAGAAGCAGTCAAGGACCAGAAGGCTTTGTTTTGGCAAGTTGGAGACTACCTGTACTACTACAACAAAACAACTGCTTATAAGGTGACTGAAAAAGATGCCATGGACAAATCATGTGAAGAACAACAAATGATTAGGTTCAGTGATGACCAAAATCAAGACAACAAAGCTGTCTTCAAGATAGCCAAAGACTTTGGAATGGATTTGGACAATGAGTATAAGCGTAACATCATTTGTGTTGAGCCACATGTTGACGAAAATGGAGAGAACTACAAACCAAAACCTGTAGACAATTGTAGTGATGGATGGGGTGAAGTTGAAGGCAAATGCTACCGGTTGTTTACCGAAAAAGCCTACAATCAACCGGTTGCAGTTAACAAATGCGAAGAACAAGGTGCAGAGTTGTACAGGCCAAAGAACCAACCGGAAGAAACCAAAGTAACTACTTGGGTGCAAGGGAACTATGGTCATCCAAGCGATTATTTCATTGGAATTCTTTACGACTTTACCTTGTGTTTGTTCAATGGATGTGTCAATGCTAAAACCATTTATTACTGTGGCGAAGAGCGCGGCAAACAGAAATGTGGGCAAAGAGTTGGTTATCATAACTGGGATTCTGGACAACCAGATGGCTGGACTCCACAACATGGAGTCTGCATTACAAAAAGAAACAAATGGGACAACTGCTATGGCAGTCTTGAAGCTGGGTCTACCGCAGCCCATGCCTATCTCTGTCAAAAATCGATTTGAAAAGGAATTGAAAAGGATTACGGAAAGTGTTTGTTCAAGCTGCAAAGTTGAAATAAATACATAATTCAAAAATATCTTCTTACCTTATACAAATCTTGAGGCCAACAGGCTGAAGTTGTACTGTTAGCCCACCAAACCATGACTTGTCCGGAAGGATAATTATCAAGTACTTGTCCTCCAGTACAATCCATCATGTCAGTAAAATTGGCAACTCGAATGACAATGGATCCTGGTCTGTACTTGAAATCCGGATGATCTTTCAGATCATAAACAGGTTCTAAACTTGAGGAAACAAATAGCGGATGTGGATCATTTCCTGGAAAATGAAGCAAAGATTAAAATCTTGCATAATAGGGAAAGCAATGAATGGGAGTATGTAGTTGTAGGTGTACCTGTGGTATAAGTTCGAAACCATTTGACAGAGCAGACTCGACCCAAATGATCCACATGTTGAACCACTCCATAAGCATGTGGATCAAAGGGAGCACTTAAACTAGCACCAATGACAAAATCTCCAGGGAAAAATTCTTGATCATCTAAAGCATGAATCGGATATAATTCGCGACTAGAAATATTTTCTTCGATTGAGCCATCTTGCCAAACCACTGTGGCTTCGGATTTGGTGCATAAGGTCTCAACAATCACTTTGTCACCAGGTTTAAGGTCAACTAAAGAAGTTGTGACGTTGGCTCGATCACTATTTTTTCGGCTTCTTTTCAACTTTTTCTTTTTGCTCAATGTTGAAGCAGTCACCGATGGTTTACTTGACCTGTAATCAAAAATCAAAGTCCTTCATTATCTAGAAAATGCATTTGTTGTAATCGATAAAATGGTCATGAATGCATCTTCAGTGGGCCCCTGAAAGTCTTTCCAAAATCATGTCGGATTTGAAGGACATAGAACTTGGGACTTTACCTCAACTTTGTTGCTGCATTTCAAACATATCTGCAGCAATCATTATTGGCATCCTATCAATTTTGGCTCGGTTAACCTGCATTATCATTTTCTTTGTCACTTTCTTTGCTTACGATGTGGAATTGCATGGTATCTACTACATTGCAACTACAATTTTTTCCGTCGCCATTATCTTCGATATCCTTTTACTGATTGGAGCGATAAAAGCAAAAATGTACTTGGTTTTGCCCTGGTTTTTCGTTGGATTGACTACAGCTGCTGTACTCCTACTCATAGCTTTATTTGAGAAAGATGTCAATGTGGTAGTGACTTCATTATCTGTTGTTCAAGCATTGGTGCATATCTATTTACCATTTATCATTCTTTATGCATCTGCTGAAATATTCGAAAAAACTAGAACTCATGATCAAGTAATACCAATCCAACCAGAGTAAGTCACAGCGTTTTGAGTTATTTTCGTGATTTTCAAACATTAAGAAATAATTCTTATTTTAAGGTTTGATGGACACTACACGAATGTGGATGAAGTTAACACTATTCCCACGCCCATGCCCGCGCCCATGCCCGCGCCCATGCCCGCCATAATCGTCAGGAGCCGATTACCAACTCCAGAAGAAAAAGAAGAATGTCTCTGCAACATTGAACAGATCTTTGCAGAACAAGATAAATTCATCAAATTTGAACACTTGACATTGAAAACTACAGTCTTGAAGGTAGAATGGAATCTTTTGCTCAAGCAACATGAACCTATTATAGACCCTACGGATAGCAAAAAGGCCTTAACTGAAATATTGAACAAACTTTACTCGGATGAAATGCTCAAAAGTATTCCTGATGAAAAACAGTTGGATAATCTTGCTCCGGCTTTTTACTTGGCCTTGCAATGTCAATGTCCAAAGCATCTAAGAAACGACGAAGTCTTGCTTTTCGTTCACAAAGTGGCTGACAATGGAGACTTGGAACAACTAAGACTTCTTGTCCACCTAATTGACGATTGGAATAAACCTTTGGATAATGTTACACCTCTGATGAAAGCGTCATCCAAAGGTGATGTTGGAATGGTTCAATTCATGCTTGGTCTATCTACATTGAAACATTTGTATCATAAATCAAATGGCGAAACTGCCATAACCTTGGCTGCAAAGGCCAATAACGGAGCAATAGGTAATACAACTCAACTTTTACTTTTAGAGTTTTATACACTCTAAGGTGGCGTTGTATATCACTCTACAAACAAATTTCTTTAAAAACATGTCAAAAATCTTGTGAAATTTTGTTTACATTCTAGTACGGAACTACTTTCATTTTGACGATTTTTCTAATGTCGATCTTCTCTTTTAGTAAATTTACTAGAAGAAAAGTGTGAGGAGAACAACAAGTGCATGCTTCATGGAGAAAGTACGGAACCTGTAAAGAAATCTAGAATGGAGTGTCAATGCGAGGATGAAGAGGCTACTGATGCATTTTTGAAGGCCGGAAAAATCGATCAAGCTTTGTCCAAAGCTAAACCATCTGGATGTCTAAAACATTTAAAAATAATTGCGGATAAATTGCAATGGGATAAAAGGTGTCGTTGTATTGAAAAAGCCTGGAACAACTTCAATTGGAATGGAAAGTACAAAAATAGTTTCCAAATCATGGTTCGACAATTGGACCAGCCTTGCAATTTATGCTTTTTAGCTTCTGAATGGGAAGAAGCTATCGACTTTTTCGGCTCAGAATTGAAATCATTGCAGAACAGACCAAAATTTGAAGCTGTTTTGAAAGAGATCGTGCATGAATTGTACGGTGCGGAAATCCAAGATGAACTTTGGAAAATGAACGAGGCACAAAGATGGAAAGTTGTGAGACCGGCGTATATGCTTGCTTTGATCAATGGATGCTTCAAACATGCCCGGATCTTGGGTACTTTGTTACCACAATTCAAGAATGAAAAGTTTTCTAAATTGGAGGATCATCCACCCTTGAAAATCATGTCTGATAATGGACATAAAACTTTGGTGGATTATTTCACTGATTTGATACCTAAAGAAGATCAATAAATCAACTTACTTTGCTGTAGATTTGACAGGCACTTCGGTGTCAGATTCATCTTCAGAACTGTCTTCGATGTCAGGTCGTTTCTTAATCACATCCGAGGCCATTTTTTGATGCGACTTTTTCTTATCATTGACTTTCAAGTAGGATTCCTTCTCCAATTTCCTCCATTCTTCCTTGAGCATAATAATATCTTCCGTTTTCAAAGTATAATAATTTCGATCTCCAATTTGCAATGTGCACGGTTCAAACACATTCAACATTTTCAGTTTTTCTAGTTGAGCATCTTTGATTATATTGGGCGGTTGACTAGTACTCAAATCCGACAAGACGCAATCTTGTTTGGATTCATAAGCTTGGCATTGCCAATTGACTGTGACACTAACCGCTTCAACTTTTTCCACTATAGCTTTGATAGCACATCTGGTATTTTTCAAGTTTTTCAATTCTTCAGAACAATAAGTAAAGGTTCCTTTGTTAAAAAAGCTATGATGTCCACTAAGCAATTGTCCAGGATAGTAATCGTAGCGTTTGAATTCGCAATCCTCGTCTCTTTTATCCGTCATGTCTTCCAAGTCACAGGCATCCCGATCACTCATTTGGCATATGGATCCATCTGGCAACTTGAGCGTAATAACGGAATCAATGTGCTTGATCATGCCAACCCAAGATCCCAAAGCCACAGCCACATCCGCAGTGAACTCTTCAAGTGGAACAAGATCTTTACTGTCGACGTCAAAGACAACTTGTTGGGTGCCAACGATTTCAACAGAAGCTCGGACGGCGACTTGACGACAATAACCCCGTTGGGTGTCTTTGCCCAAAATCAAGCGTCGGACTACATCACCAGGCATTAAACTCCGGTCAGCTAAACCCACCAGTTTCTCTTTGACGATTTCTTCTTCGCCATTTGGATGCCAAGCTACGCGGATTCGTCCCGGTGCTAGTTCTTCGTCCGGATCACGTTGAGAATCGCTTTCGTCTGATGATGCAAATTCGGAGTTTTCAATCACCATGCCGAACTGCACCACGCCATTGCGTTTGATCCGGTACACCTGAAATTTGGCAAAACTTGTCATAACTTTGCAAAAAGCTATCAATCAATTCTCCACTATGAATTTTTGATTGTGAAATCTTGATTAAAATGGAAAAGAAAATTCTTACCTCGTCTTCATAAAAATATCGAACTTCTTCCTTTGGCGTTGACATTGTGACCAGATATTTTTAGATTTTTTCTTTATAGTTTTGTGAACCTAGATTGTCCTTGGCCTTGCAAGCAATGGCCTTTCTAAGTCCTTTTTCGATATTTTGGCAATCGCCAATCAGAAGGACAGTACGGCAATGTTTTGGATGCTTCTGTTTACTTTCGGCCACTATTTTTCGGAAAGTGCCACAAAGCTTCACTTTTAGTGGAAGCTGCAAAATCGGAACGGAACGTTTTGAATGTATTCTCGAAACTTTTCTGTAAGTTATAATTCGCTTTCTAGATTTGATAAATTCGATTTGGGAACTGATATTTGTGGACACATTGGAGAGTCCGGATCCAATTTCATTGACTCAATAATGTAATGCAATTGATGCAATTCAAGAAAAAAGCGGAGATTCCGCAATTCACTTCCTATTTCCTATGGCGGTATTTTATATCAATGTACGGATACATATTCGGTACTATGTTTATAACGGATGATGATAAAAGGCTTCTTCTTTTGCAGCCTTTTTGCTAAAGTGAGGGTATGAATGACGCAGTAAATGTCGATCAGGAAATTCTCGGAAACTGAATGGCTTTCACAGACCATTGGATACACCATGTTAACGTACTCACATCATATCTTCATCAAATATGAGGTACACTTGACTGAGCCTTTGTAGGGCCCTTCTGAAGCTTTCGTCAACAATCCTCCTCAATGAATGCTTGCTAAGCTCTCAAAAAAGGAAAATATCCTGATTTTCCTGATTTCATCTTTTTACAGTACATCGATGCATTTGATAGGTCTGATGCCTCAAGGTTTTTTCCTCGCAAATTATTTTTGCAGTCATTAGCCGTTTGACGGATGTCTGTTGCAGATTTTCTTCAAGTTGTTGTTTTCTCATTATCTCTTTGATTGATTAGAGAAAAAGTTTCCATCTTTCCAATTATTATTGCAGTACTCCTTGGATCGTAAATTGAGGAGGTTTATTACGTCTGTTCAAGGACTCTACATCAACACAGTGTTTAAAAACTACCCAAATTGTCTCATTTGTATTTTGACTGTTTTTCAAAAACTTGAATTTGGAAATATGTAATCGTAGCTCGCTTCGCTCACAGTGTTGTAAAATGAGACTTTTTGAATGATTTTAGAACACTGTGATCGATTATTTTACAGAAATCATAATTCCATTTTTTTAGCTATGAATCTTGTTGACCTGTGTCTTGACCGAGAGTGGCAGTTCAACGCAATTTTGCGGGTGTAAATGATGGTGATGGTGTTGGGTGACACGGTCATTTGAGTTCTCTTCCTGCAGTGTTTCCTCAGCTCCATCTTCAACTCCGATTCTGGGCTGCTGACCTCCAATAACTTACGGATAATTTCCTGCAACAAAATTTGTCACACAAGCACTAAAACTCATCAGGAGGCATCGTAAAAGTCTCTCTAAGACACGTGCCCCAAGGTTCTATTTTCTTCAAATATCATCACATTTTTTGGTCACTGACAGTGACACAGTCTTTGAAAATCGCTAAAAAAAATCTCATTTTGCAGTGAGCGAAATCGGGAAAATGTATTCTAACCATTTTTCTTTTTTGTTTCAGAATCAATCGGACAGTTTGGCTCTAATTGCCTGTCATATTCAGATGGACTAAGTAATTTTTCAAAATGTTGCATTTTCAGGCGAGGCAGCAACTTGAATGAATCACTCGCTCGTTTCGTCGTCGTGTATTTTTAGACATTTGTTGTTTCTGACACTTTTTGGCATAATTGAAGTTTCCGGCACTTGTTGAAGATAGAAAAGCATTTGTTTAATGTTCCATTCATCCGTAATTAAATACGTTGTGTGGAATGGTGATGCTTTTTATAAACCATTTTGTCTCCACCCAAAAATATTTGAAGTTCTAAATTGTCGTGATTAAAAGATATGCTCGCTTGGACAAAAAATATTAACAGAATATACTGGAAAATGTCCTCATAGATTTGGCTTCATAGCTTCAGCAAAACAAACCATATTTTGCACAGTGGTTGAAAATCCTATAAAAAGTATCATTTGCAAAAAAAACTGAATGATCCCTTATTTGCCGCAATTTTTTGAATGAATATCCACAAAGACAGCATTGGAATTTTCGCTTCATCAAAAGGCTAAGCTAAGCTCACACTACAAAAAACAATGAGACTGTTATGTTAATTTTTCAAACATCGTGTTTTAGGGTCATTTGTCACAGCAGTGAGTAGCAGCAGAGCTGAAGGTGTCAAATTTGTGTGATGAGTCCTGGTATCCGGCAACTTTAAACCTTGACTCTTGGCGAAGGAGAAAACATGATCTTTCAAATCCCCATGAATGATGGATCAGCATCGGTACTGCCGCTCTGCTGCCACAGACTGCATCATCACAAGGAAGAGAAGAAGTCAAGAAGCTGGAAGGGAAGAAAAAACTGTAGGAAAAGGGACAAAATTCTCGTGACCTTTTCAATTTGCCTTCGTCCGCGTGTATCTTCGTCCGTAGTCGGCGGTCTTCCTCGCCTCGCCTCGACTAGTCCTCGTGTTGACGCTTTTAAAGGATGATCATCTCGCCTCCCACAATATGCCACCCACAATGAATGAATTTAACCATATAAGCAACAAACACCCTATAAAATAATACTCATATCCATCGCCGTGCTGGATAGCATAGATAATTGGTCATGTACTACAGGGTGCTCAAAAAGGTTACATAGTGAGTGAAAATCCCTCAAAAAGTCTCATTTTACAACGTTGCCAGCGAAGCAATAGAGCTTCGAAAAGATAGTTTGTCTAAAAAAAATGTTTGGATACCCTGTATTGTATATGCCTAAAAAGTCGATAATTGAGGGTTAAACATTATTCCAAAATTCTATCGTGCGGAAATTGGGGGTAGAAAAAAAAGTCTTGAAGGTGGCCTCTAAAGCAGGTGTCCTTAAGTGCATGAAAAATCTTCAGCATCCGAAGGTAGAGGTACAATCATATCTTTTAGCTTAGCGTTAGATAGGGTCAAAAACGTGTTATTTCATTCATTCTTTTGATAGCATCTTAGTCATGTCTGATGCATTTTGATGCTTGTCTCCTCAGTCTTTTCTTGGGTGATGCTATGGCATTTTTTTTCGTACACGTGCAGCTTTTAAAAAAGAAAAACCGACACATTCAGAATGTCATTTTGGCTCATATGTTTTCTTTCCATTATAGGGTGTAAGATGTCTTCTAACTCACTTGTAACTCTGCCATAAAAAAATTACAAAAATGAAAAAAATGTGAAAATGAACGAGACTTTTTTTTCATGACTTTCAAACATTGTGTATATATTTTTCGTTAAAACTTAAAATGATCAATGATGATGATCGTGTCCGTTGCCTCCAATACTGACTTTCATGTGAATGACCCATCCCAAAATAACCAAAGCAAATATCCAAACTAGGCCCAAATAGAGAAAAGCAATAGCTTTCCTTAGGTTACTTCCAGGCTCATCTTGAATTTCGTCTGAATTGATTTCTTGAATTTTGTTTGATTTTTGGACAAAACAGCGATGAAATGTCAATGCAAAATGAACCAAAAAGTGAATAACACAGTAAGTAATCATAACATATCCAGCTTCTTTAGGTGTACCAATTTGGGCATATTCGAGGCCGAAAAAAATGGCCAAAATGGCAAACAAAAAGGCCAAATTTCCAAAAGCCCAGTGAGCCCAATTGAAGATCCACCGTGAGTCAGATTCGGGATTAGGTCGCAAAATGGCCATTAAAGGTTGGATCAAAGTAGTAATGAAGCAAATCAGACCGAAAACCGGATGGGGATTATTTTTGATACTATCCCAAGCTAAAGGAGCTTTTCCATGTTCAGAAACGATGATAATAAATCCTAAAAGTAGAAAGAAAAAAAATTCTACAGTGGTTGAAAATCCCTCAAAAAGTGTCATTTTATACATTGAGAGCTAAAAAAGGAAAAAACCCACAGCAGATAAAATATGCAATTAATTGACTAGCCCGGTTCGCTTGCAATGTCTAAAAATGAGAGATTTTTGAGTATTTTTCGAACACTGTGTTGAGAAGTAAAAAAGGGTTTAAAGTTTCATAGAATGTAAAAAATGGGAGTGTATTACTGTACCTGCAAAGGTCAAAAGGACAGTTGATCCCATGAAAAGTTGATGTAATCTAAACCACAAATCTTTGTCACAGGGTCTCACATCTCTCCAGGTTTTCTTATAGTAGCGCGCTAAAAGCATACCAGAGGCCGCTGAGCCCATCCAAGCTAAAATCATCAGAGCTGCATGGACTTGATCAAGACCACTATCTCCTCCGATTTCGACCTTTTGTACTGATGCTAAGCTAACTGGAGCTTTAGAAGCTAAACGACTGGTATGGTGGCTTAGTTTTTCATTAGTTATAGCACCGGTGGCTAAAAGTAGATGCAAATCTTTGGCAAGATTGAATTCATCTTCGATTGGAGAAAGAACTTTGATTTTTTCGGGAAGATTGAATTGACAAGAGGATATCTGCAAAGCGGAACACAATAAGAAAGAATTTGATACTTTATAGGCACTTATGAAAATTGAAACTTACTCCATCAACTTCTTTTGTTGCTACGGCCTCATTGATGAGGTTACTTTCAGTTTCGGCCTCTGAATTGCTTCGTCCATTGTTGTAACTGACTTGAGGTTGACTACCAGCTGAGGCTTGGCAAGAAATCACTAAATCTCCGCCCATTTTGTCATCTTTAGATAAAGCTACAGCCATGTATTGATTTGTATCCGAACTTTTCAAATGTAATTGGAAATTGTACTGTTTGGCATCAGGATTGTACTGGTAGGAAACCATGATTTTACAGGTGCCACTGTCAATACAGGTTTCAGTTTCTGATGAGCCGAATTTGGTACCAAAACATCCCCGCTGTTCATTGCAGCCTTCGTAAGCTTCAGGTAGATCTTCTTCGAGTTCTGCACCTTCAGCAGCTGCACCTTCAGCTGCTGCACCTTCAGCTNNNNTGTCGATACAGGTTTCAGTTTCTGATGAGCTGAATTTGGTACCAAAACATCCCCGCTGTTCATTGCAGCCTTTGTAAGCTTCAGGTAGATCTTCTTTGGGTTCTGCACCTTCAGCTGCTGCACCTTCAGCTGCTGCATCTTCAGCTGCTGCATCTTCAGCCTCGGCTTCGACCTCAGGTTCAACCTCAGGTTCAGCAGCCACTGTACTACTTTGCCCATCTTGTGAATTCAAAATGGTCAATGTATTAGTGGCTGTTTTCTTAGTCCAATAAGTACCGAAATCTTTGACCACTGAAAAGTTAAATTCGATAGTTTTGCCCGCCGCGTCAATAGGTGCTCGCCAAGCCAGGACTATATTATTCTTTTCGTTGCTGTCCTTATGAGTTGCTGCAGAATTGTCGTAACCACATTTCATCGATTTCACATTGTTTGACCTGAAAAACAAGCAGTAAATTCCTTTTCTAGTCGTTAAAAAATACGGCGGATTAGAGTGCTTAAAATTAGCAAAAATGAAACTGAACCTTCGCTCGTAATGTTGTAAATGCGACTTTTTAGCTTTTTTAGGCTTTTTAGTGATTTTGATTTTTGAAACGCTTTGACACGGTAAAATAAGCGATAAAAAATTACATACCCGGTCGTAATAAAAGTTCCCGTGCGAGTTCCAGACCCAGAAATGTAGGCTTGAACCATGAACCCTTTGATCAGATCCGTACCCGTTGCCAAAAGTGTCAAGTTGAGGACTTTACCCGCCTCAACTATCTGTTCTCCTGGCGTCAAGGAGTAAGGAACTGGAGAATTCTGAGGACTGGCTCCATGTCCGGGTATCATACTTTCACAGGCACCCGTGGCAGCTCCGCTACTGTAGCCTTCAATCAGACATACTTTAGCGAGCCACAGAAGTAATACAGCCTCCTTCATCGTTGTTTTTTTTCGTTTTTATCAAAGTTGATATTCAACAGTTGATTTCCTGTCAATAACTGAATTACTGAGTGTGTACCTGGCTTACTAGCGGCTTAGCACATACTGAGGAGGCATTTTAAGGCCGGCCTTAGTATTTATTATTCAACCCACGCGTGTGGAACCGCAATCAAGGTTTAAAAGTGGCTTTCTAATTTTGTGATAAGTGCGACTTTTATTTTCTTAATTTGAAAACGATTTGTTTGTCGCAGGTGTAACATTTGTGTTGATGGCTTTTTTAACGCATCTGCGTCTGCGCGTTACATTTGCGTTACTAGTGATGCACTTTCCTGCTGATGTACTTCACAAGCTTCACAATCGAAAAATCAAAATGTTATATCACTTCTCCACAGTGCTTGAAAATGGCCAAAAAATCTCAACAATTTGAAACTAACCACTGAGGATTTTCCTTAATTGGGAAATGGAGACATGATGTCAATGCTTCTTAGCGTTTTCCGTGCTATCAATCGTCGAAGACGTTTGAGAACATCAATTTCGCTTTTGATTTGGAAGATTCTAATTATGATCCGGAAGTGAACGATGCTTACAATGCATTGGAAGGCAATCTTCTAGAATGTTGTGCACTTCTCTTCGCCTTGTCGTCAACATTGCTCTTGCATGACCTGAAACAATCTTTGCAAAAGATGTGAACACCATGAAGAGCTGTGGTGGTGGTTCATCATCAATATCTCAAAGGTCAAAAACAATATAAAAGAGAACGAAATTGAAAGCTTAAGGACTGTATGTTCACTTGTCATCACCCAACCTTTGATGCAAATTCAAGGCGATTTGATTCATCCAATATTGGAACTGTATCAAGGATTGCTCAAGACCATCAAGACTCTGGCTTGCAAGACCATCACATTAGAAGTTAAACCATCGGACACCATTGAGAATGTCAAAGCCAAGATTCAAGACAGGGAAGGAACTTTGGGTGCTGGAAACAATGTCGACGATGATGTGCAAGAAATTACAGATCAGTTTTGCCAACTTTATCCCCACTTGAAATTTCCATTTGAGTTGTTGTCTATGCCGATTACTACTACCACCTTATCCAATACCCAATGATTGCTGTTGCTTTCTTCCCTGGATCGTCGATAGATTAGAACAAAAATTGCCCCACTTGAATTTTCCATTAGCGCCATAGCCGACATGTGCGAATGTGGAATGATAAAGGGCTCTTCTCAGAGCTAGCACTCTTCAAGACGAAACGAAAAATCTTTTATTCTCTCAATTTGAAACCGATTTGTTTGTCGCAGCCTCGCAGGTGTAACATTTGTGTTGATGGCTTTTTTAACTCATCTGCGTCTGCGCGTTACATTTGCGTTTCTAGTGATGCACTTTCCTTCACATGTACTTCACAAGCTTCACAATCGAAAAATCGAAAAATCAAAATGTTACCTCACTCTGCCACAGTGCTTGAAAATGGTTAAAAATCCTAAAAATCGTCTTCTGGTGCTTTGATGTGAGCGAAGCCAATTTTACTTACAAGAAGAAAAAGTCATGAAAAATTCGTGAAAGTTCAGGCTACACAAACTACTTTCATTTTGACGACTTTCAGAGAATGTAAAACTTTGGATTGTCATATAGGTAATGGCAAATACATACTTGTATGATACTTTTCGAGCAATTTTCGAACACTGCACTGCGAGCTTTATCTCCTTTTATTCATCTCGCTGAATAGAACAGAAATCCCAAAGGTAGCTCCAAATGAGCCTTGAGAATTGAGATTGTTATGACTCCATTGTCTTCACTAGTCATTGAAAAGAAGTCTCAAAGGAGAAAAGTTAGGCCAAGGCACCCAACAAAGTTTCGTTGACGTTATCGAACTTTCTATTAGCCTTGCAATGCAGGTAGTAGTACCTTAGTACGTTAAGTATTTTAGCCCTGACCTATATTCACACCCACCACAACAATGTACGTAGAGTCAATTATTCAAAGTATGAGAGTAGTAGACAAATTAGCTTCCTATATAAAACCATAATTTTTATTATCAAAACCAGGCAAAATCAATATTTTGAGGCAGTTGTAGGTGGAGGAGAAGGTGAGTAGAAATTGTAGTATGTATTTTCTGTATTGTATGTATTCCATTGTGACGATGTGTTGTGATACATCGGTTTTTTCTTGACTTGAGCTAGGCAAAAGGTACAAATACTCCTTCTTGGATTGACTTGGTCATAGGTCGTAGTATTACATGCATTGTGACCATTTTCCTCTGGCAAAAAAAAAGAGTTATTTATATTTTCTCTGCCGTGTAGATCACAAATTACATACCTGTATTCAGCTGATTAATCAAATGTTCGATGTAGGATGTTGCCAACCGTAAGGTTTCTAAACGAGAAAATAAACTTTAGCTTCAATTAGTGAAAAATGAATGGACAATGGAGTTTGAATGTACCTAAACAAAGTTTCACGATTCAATTATGAAACGCCACCAAGTGTACAAAACTGTCATTAAGGAATTTAAAGAAGAGCTTTACCTATTTTGCTAAGCTTTCTGTCGATGGGTTCGGTCGGAATCATACCACGAAGGTGAGCGAAAGCTCCATTGACACTTTGCGTCCTTCCTCTTTCTCGTTCATTATTTTGGCTTTTGAAGCGTTTTTGGGACATGTTGGCCACTTCTTCAACTGAGCAGCTACAAAACATTACACAACTACATATGAAAAGCGCTTTTAGCGGTGGTGTCAGCGAAGAAGAAAATTCCCGGGGGTCTTGAAGTTGTGTATGTCCCGCCCCCACGATTCCCTATTTGAAATCAGAGCGGTGCTTCGCAAGTGGACTAATTCTGCTCCTGATGCAACTCGAGGATCGGAGAACTCTGAAAAACTAGATTTTGTTGACTGCAGCGATCATTTGTCATTTTTCGCCTTCATCACTATTGTCTAGACTGCTTTTGTTTGGTCTGAGACTTATTTTTAATTGATTTCTGAATCCGGTAGCTGCTCTAGAATGAATGTAGGCCCAATATAGGCCTAGGTCACAGTGTTTGATAATGGCATCAAATATCTCATTTGAATTTTCAGGCCAAAAATAATGTTTTGCGAATTTTTACAAGATTGGATTTTTGCGCTTAAAAAATGACATTTTTAGATTCTTATAGTAATAGTTGGCGCGAAAATTCAAATACCTAATTAAACTTAGAAAGTAAACGTAGCGTAGCTCGCTTCACTCGTAATACTTATTGAAAAATGAGTATGGTAATCAAGATCAAAAATAGCTAGTATATTCAATGGATTCAATGCTATCAATAGCTTGATTAATTACTCGATGCATTTATATGTCTCGAGAGCTCAAAGAAATGTAGCCAAAAATAGTTTTGATCCTTATAACGTAATCATAGTACGTTCGAACGTTCTACTACTGTAATTCTATTTGAAAAGGTTCGATTTCTCAAATAAATCGGAAATGTATGACTATGACATTTCATTTTAGGAAAATTGGATAATTGCTTTCATAAACGCCATCTAACCAATACGTGCGATAATTTTCCGTTAAGTTATTTGAGCTGACTTGACCTGCAGGGACAATTTATGGTGTGTTTGTCACCTTCTTCTTCAAAAGTTCGTTCGTCCTAGACAATTTGACGCCAATTTCCCTTTCCTCGTAGAGTTTGAATGACGATACCCTTCTAGGGTTTCCCCTACTGCTATTCTTAGGGTTAGTGTTACTGCTACCATTTCAGTTCAATTGTTGAACGGAGCCGGAGGAGCCGAGCTGTCTGATCGGCTACATGTGTTCCAAAACTTCCAGGAGGTCCAAGAAAACACCCTTAGAACACCCCCAATAAAAAGATTTTCAACACCCTCACAACTCGACGTGAGACTTCCGGTCAAGTTCACGAGAAAAAATACATGAAAACTCCATTTTCGTAACAGCAGCCACCTGTTGATTATGTGACTTTTTAAATAATTTTCAATTTTCCTGGCTTTCTGCGTAAGAAAGCCCTTTTTATGAGGGTTCCCTAAAAGAGCAGAAAAGATCATGTTTTTTTGGCATTCCAAAATTCCATTCTCATCGTCAATCTGACTACTTTAGGTGGATTTATGAGGCGTGAATTCTTTTTGAAACGCGAGAAGATGAGATGCGTGTTGATGATGTTCAACATGTGTGACTTCTTAGTCTTAAAGTGCGTTCATATCCAGTGGATTTTTGCCATATCTTTAATCCTTGTGGTATTTTCTCAAAGATATTTCTCGTGACTTTGGAACTCTAGGAGGATAATTAAAGCTTCTCGGATTTGTTTGCTATGTAAAGGAGCTGTTGATGAGGTTTGCTGGATGAGTGTTGACACTTGATAGAGCTTTGGTTTATATACACAACATTGACTACATGACAAGTTCTGGAACCTGTAAAATTAATGGATTGGATGGGGTTAACCTGGCAACAGTCAGTCAGTCATGACCACAAGTTTGGAATTTACTTTGACATTTTGAAAGGTTTTTTCATTAGCTTTAGTGGCCTTTTTGGTGTCATTTTGTGCAATGCTTGTCCTGCACAATGTTTGAAAATGGTCTCAAGTGTCTCATTTGAGTTTCAGCTGTTGAATATTTAGTACACATTTCGTTCCCGTCTATGAAAAATGATGATACCCTTTCATCTATTTTCAAACACTGTGTCCTACTATACTAAATGATGTTCAAGCATAATATCGTCCAGCAGCACGTGCAACACCTCATTCATTTTGTTTGACGTTTTCTCATATTATCCATCCGTTCAAAGTTTTCTTCAACTGGTCTCAAGTGTTTCGGAAACACTGATTGGGGTGACTAGACCTCGCAGTGTTTTGACAATTGTTACACTTTTTTTCTCCTTCACCGATTTCCACCGCATAACACATGTTTCGAAGGACACACCAGTCTTCTCTTCAGTTGCTCCTAAACCCAAAAATGCAGAAAAAACTTCCTGTGGAATACAGTACACCGGAAAAATCACGACTAGCGCCGTAAAGTGCTACTGCTAGCAATTGCCCTCCAATCAAGTAATGAGGCAACAATTATTTGCAACTTTGCGCTGCTTAGATTGAAAAACGAGCATTGTCATCACCAATTTTAGTTGAAAAGGAATCAGGAAATCCACATTTTTTTAAAGTTGAGTTTTGGCGAAAAAATTCAAATATTCTTAATTTGAAAATAAGCCATGTTGTAAAATGAGACTTTATAAGTGATTTTCAAACACCATTAAATCCATACTAGATATTTTTCCTTAATTGGATCTCTTTTTTCTTAAAGATGGGAATAGAATAAACAATTCATTTAGTTGTTACTCAAGTCTGTTTTGATGAATAAAGTTGATGAGGAGAACAGATCAACTCGCTTCTCGTCTCTTCTATAGTTGGTATTTTTCTTTTGGCCCCGCATGTTGTCTTAGTTGCTTTTCATCCAAAGTTTGTCTTCAGTCAGCAAAAGAAAATAATGGCTAAAAAGCATTCATTGCATATGTAACAAAAAAGCAAATGAGATTTGAGCATCAGGTCTCCTCTTTCAAAACTTCAAAAACTCGTGAGATGCATCACAGTGTTTTGAACCCTCCAAAAAATCTCACAATTTTTTCCATATTTTTTAATTTTCGTGCCAATAAAACCCTGTGAAGATAAATTTTCGCAGATTAAACACTATTTACGTTTTGGCTTCGCTTGCAATGTTGTAAAATGAGACCTTTTCTAGTGATTTTCAAACACTGTGGATACTCTTTTGTTGCACTTGTACTTCAATTTGCAATTAGATTACAGGTGTAAAAACTTTTTTTATTGTCGCGAACGGGTACACAAAATAGACATGAAAATCACGGTTGTACAAGAGTTTTCTGTTTGGAAGTTGATTTGGTCCTTTTCCATTTCATTCGTCGATTTTGAAACCAAACTTTGACTTGGCGTTCGGTTAGATCCAAGGCCACTGAGATTTCGTATCGTCGCAACCTCGTGAGGTAATTACAAGCCTCAAATTCTTGTTCTAATTCTCCAATCTGTAATTTGGTGAAAGCCGTTCGTTCTTTCCGATCTAAAGATAGGCAAAAGTAAAGTTAGAAATTCCCTTTTTAAAGGCTCAGCTGGAATTAAACTATTTTTGTAATAGTACAGGGTTTGAAAATTACCCCAAAAAGTCTCCTGTTGCAACTTTTTCGAGCGAAGCGAGCTACATTTATTTTCAAAATAGCGACAATTGAATGTTAAAAAAAATCAAAATCATCATTAAAATGAGACATTTTTGGTTATTTTTAAACTTCATGTACCTTGTTCTTTATCGGATTTAACCTCTAAAATTGGCTGAAGTGACGATGTCGTTGTGATGATGCTGTCATCCTTCTTCTCAAGTAGCGTCTGAAAATGGAAGAAGAAAATGAGTTGGACAAAGGACTACTACGTAATACTATTTGGTAAAACTCCCAAGGGAAATGCACTAGCTTCATTAGTCAAAGCCTATTGGTTTTCAACACAAAGCCAGGCAATGCAACAACTACTCATAGTGTATGAAAATCACTCAAAAGGTCTCATATTTTTCCTACACTGTGTTCCTTCATAGCTTTTTACTAGAGAATTAGGCTTAGTGGTATCTGTTGCTGTGTAAGCATGAATGAATACAAAAGTAGGTAAAACCAACACGTATGTATCGTTGTAATTACTTGCGAAGGTTCTGTATTGGTGACGCTTCCTGCTGAGCTTAATGGACTCGGTGTTTGTTGTGTTGCAAGATTTGATTGAGGTCGAGGTTGTTGGTGATGAGGTTGCTCATGCTGGGCTTGAGGATGAGGCCAGAGGATGTTGTCATAAGGCGAAGTAGTCAGACATTCAGTACCCATAGAATGATGTTGACGGTACCCGTTCAATCGCTCGTGTAGAAATCCTTCATAAGGGTAATAACTGGAAAAATGTAAATTCATTGAAAAATGAGGGTTATGTACTGTTTATGTATTCATTGAAGAAATAATAACAACGAGGGATAAAATTATCCTTTTTTGTACCCTAGATTATAAACATGAAAATCCAGTGCAATCTTTTTGCTGCAGAATTTTCCTTCCGATTTTCAAAAGGTTTTTAATGGAATACAGGCTTCCTAAAACTTTTGGGTTGATGTAAAAGACTGTTTTTACGTAAAGGCCGTAAAGGTCAACGTCATCAACAGGTAATTCAATTTCTAGAAGAAGTGGCTTCTGGCTTGTGTAAAATGTGACACGGAAATTTAATAAAGTTTTTTTTTCGAAGTACGTAGCTATGTGATTAGGTGAAAAGGTGCACCTGCTGACCTTTGATGATGTTGGTGTAAATGTGATTGTAATTGTTGGTGATGATGCTGACTCAAGTTTGGATATTGATCCATTTTGACTCAAGAAGTGTAACTGAAGAAGATTCTTCAGCTTCTCAAAACTTGCCCCACCCGGTTTTTCGTTAGCGGCCGCTTTTCGAAGCCGTAGCCACGACGGTAAAAGCGGTGAGTAGCGCAGCTTTGCATCATCATGTCCCAAGGGAATGTTCACAATGCTTGAAAATCACCAGAAAGTCTCATTTGAAGTTTAACTTCAAAAATTGCACCGTTAAGTTAAAATGCTGATTTTTAAACACTGTGTTGAACTAATAAATGTTGGAAAACTCAATTCTTTTATTACTTCTTTTCAAAATAAGATTCAGTGGGTTCAGAGAGAGGAGGATTTTTAAAGTGGAAATCAAAATATTAGTAGCCTACCAAAATATGTTACATTTCATGCTTTATGTTCATTATGTCTTCATTCTTCTTCTTTATCCCCTGAAAGATCTTTTAGTTGGTTACAATTAATAGTTTATTTTTCGTAGCTTTTGAGCAGGTACTGCAGGGTAGCGAGCTCGCGTTCTGATGCTTTCATGGTGTCCTTAGTTTCCAACATGTCGAGCAATTCGAGCATGCGAAGCAGATCCGGGGTTGACATCTGCATTAGGTAGGCCTCAGCTGCCTTCTCTTCATTCCTAAAATAAATCAAAAGAAAACTGAATTTTAACTGCATAATTTTAAACAATTCTTAGCATTTATGATCGAAAATTCCGGCTTTTTTAGGAGCGTAAGTGAGACATTTTTAGTAATTTTCAAAAAACTGTGATTTAGTGTCCATATGACGCCAAAAATCCACATTAAAAAATGTTGCTCAAATCTTTTTTCTTTCGTGTCATATGTACAAAACTGTCAATCATTAGAATTTAAAATTGGACGATTTATTTAATAAAATCTTACTTTTCTTCAGGGTACCATTCCTCAGGTTCCTCTGGTTGTTCTTGAGGTTGCTGCATCCGCATCGGATGGGGTAAGTTTACCATCGACCGTTTGTTTAAGGACGCCATGTCAAAAAGTTGATTTCGCAGGGAGGATTCCTTTGATCTGTGATTCTTGGAGGAGTCTAGGGGAACAGAGGCCACAACGGCCACTAAAACAATCATGCATCCTGCCACGGCCAAGATAGTCTTCATTCCTGCAATAAAGTGCAAAAAATGTTTACCCAAAAGTTCTTAGGAAATAATAATGGAGAAAATGGAGAAATAATTTTTGTACTTTGTCGGTTTAAATTACATTGCCTTTTAGACACCATCTGTTGTGTCCATTTTCCGGCACTGTGATTTCTACCGAAATTAGCAAATCAATTGGGAAATGTGGATAAAAGTGACACTTTGAAAAAATGTTACTTCTGCTACGTACCTTTAGGGTTTGTTTGAAGGTCTTGGCAGGCAGAGATTCAAGAGTGAAATGGAGGCTCTCTCTCTGATGCAAGTCCCCTAAATACTGATATCATGTAGAAAGGCTGCTCTACATTGAACGACCGCGGCAGATGATAGAGAAAGAGCGAGTAAGTCACTGTTTAGTGTTCAAGCTGCACTTTGTGAATCGTTGATGAAGATTAAACAGTGTGTATAATCTAATTGTCAAAACCCCTTGACCGATCTGGTTGAAACTTTGCATGCATCATAACGTAGGATGGATCAAAAATGTTACGTATTGTGACTTTCTGAACGACGACGGGAGCAACTGACCGAGGCCGCTGAGGCCTCACAGTGTGAACCAAAGATTTGGATTTGAATACATGCATGAGAACGATAGTAAACGTGAATGTGATCAGAGAGCTTTTTCACAATAGAAAATCTTTACAAAAATTAATTAAATGTTACATGCCATGCGTTACGTCTTGGTTACTTAGGTTATATTCATCTATGTTTTATTTAGACTCTTCACGTCACCTAAGACGTCAAGCAGCTTATGAGATTTGGTTGACGTCAAAGTGAAAATTTGGATTCATCTATTTTCACCTTAACCCTTTTCGCGTCACCTCGTTTCCCGAAATAGAAATAGCTGCTTTATTAAGTGATCTGTTTTGGGCAACGAGCTGACGTGAAAAGGGTTGACGTGATAATAGATGAATCCAAATTTTCACTTTGACGTCAACCAAATCGCATATGCTGCTTGACGTCTGGGGTGACGTGAAAAGTCAAAATGAAAAATAGATGAATACAACCT
>LT727923.1:244859-265445 GCA_900157175.1 Oithona nana | reverse complement strand
GGTGGTGGGGGTGGGCGAGCGAAGCGAGCGGCGGTGGGGCCAGCGAGCGAAGCGAGCTTACCGCCGGAGGCCACGCAGTAGCTGCTGAAGGCAGCAAATTGCGAGTAGGTACATACCTTGCAAACATGCACCAATAAAACGCTACGCTCCCTCGGTCCTTCGGGCCTCGGTCTATCACAATATCAAAACAAACTTCCTCCCCCTTTTGTGCCATACATATAGTAATGAGGTTTTACAGTTCTAGATCTTCACTAATCCATCCCCATCCACTTTTGATAACAGTTGTCACGTAGCAGGACGAGGACTTGGCAAAATTGACGTCATGAAGACTAAGGCGGAACAAGAATCATTTCTCTGGGAATTGAGTTGATAACTAAAGGAAATAAGCTCATTATTCATGCTCAGTTTTTTTCGATTGCTTGGCAAACTTTGCGTTCGCGTTCATCTCTTCTTTGCATGGCACAATACAGTACATAATGCCTTCAATTGACTTTTTTGTTCTGTATTCTGTTGACAAAATGATTTTTGCAATTCAATTTCAACTTTTTTTTTGCCTACCCCAAAAACTTAACTGTAGAGATACAGGAAACATTTTGCTGCCTCATTTTAAATTCTAAAGAAGGAAATCAAATTTTCATTCTTGTTTGGAGATAAAGGTTGTATTCATCTATGTTTTATTTAGACTCTTCACGTCACCTAAGACGTCAAGCAGCTTATGAGATTTGGTTGACGTCAAAGTGAAAATTTGGATTCTAGATGAATCCAAATTTTCACTTTGACGTCAACCAAATCGCATATGCTGCTTGACGTCTGGGGTGACGTGAAAAGTCAAAATGAAAAATAGATGAATACAACCAAAATGTCACAAGTCATTTGGTATGTCAACCATACACAGTGTCAGAAAATCACCAAAATATATCATCTGAACTTTTACGTCAGCAAAATAACTCCATTTCGTTAGTTTGTTTATCTGATTTTTAAAAATATGTGAATTTTTGCGCCAAAAATGACCAGCATTATAGCTGTAGTTTCACATGTGGATTTTTGGACCGATCTTCTATTTGAAAATGAATGTAGCTTGCTTCGCTGAAAATCTTGTAAAATGAGACTTTTTGTAGTAATTTTCAAACACTGTGACACATGTCACATTAGGCAGCTGACATTTTTTCTCTTGGTTAAAAAGGATGTGAGTATCCTGATTCCTGAGTTGTCTCTTTAACTGTTCATTTGACCTTTTCTTGATCAGGGGGAGGGACGGTTTTCTTGTTATGTAGTGGATTGCGCAAAAAATCTTCTTCTTCAAACTTTGTAGTCCATACAAGACCCCAAAGGTTAGCTGATCAGCTGAGTAATGATGATAGAGTAGACATTGCAGCACGTGTGCCAAAATGCAACTTTTCTTCCCATTTTTCCAGACTTTTCAGCTTCTTCCAGACACGTCATACCAATGTCCATTCTTCATCAAAAATATGATGCCCCCTTTTAAAAGTGGGATTCTATTCATGACGCTGCAAATTCATGATGTTTTATGCGCTTCAGTTTTAATGCAGCAATCGAAAGTGTGGCCTGATGCACTTTTATAGCTGTCACAACCATCACAACGTGACAGGTAACACCTTTGCCAAACGCATTTATCCAATTTGAATAATTCTTTCCAAGTGCAGTTTTAACACAAAGCATACTTGTGCAAAGGGTTAGCTAAAAATTACCATGAATTTCACCCAGTGAAATCACAAACATAACATCAGTTTTAATGGGTTTGAAAGTTACTAAAAATTTCATCTTACGTTACATTTTCTCTGTGCTATGCTGTGATATACATACATACTTACTTACCTAATTCTGCATACCCTATGCACAAGTATGGCTACAAAGAAAGTTCATTTATCTAATGTGAGTGAGGTAGAACTTACTCGTCTGTGACCTCACCTTTGGGCTTTTGCACTTAGGTGACAGTAGGTATTTTTCATTTAATATTACTTTGCTACAAGTTTTTGGCCGCGAGTTTGAAGCGATTTTCTTCAGTGATTGCATCAGCACTTGAACCACTGCGCCTCATAACTAGCCTCTTCAATCTGAAGATTTTCTTATTGTTTTTTGATTGAATCGAAGATTGAGCAGCTCTGATGATGAAGACCTTCTCTATCTCTTCTTCGTCTTTTCTCATCGAATAGTAGCATCTCAAGACTACTACTGTAATTGAGGCGTGATTTTAATTGCGATTTCGCGCGTTTCGTGAAAATCCAACTGTTCGAACTGATAACGCTTCGTCTCAAGGACAACTTGAACTTGACCTCCGAAATTGTGAATGAGCATAACGTAGCCTCCAGTGTATTATCTTCCAAGAAATAAATCACCAAACAATGTGCGAGCGAAGAGAGCTACATCTACAAACGAAGTCGACTACTGTTTCTTCAAAGAAATCCGAAATTCAAAGGATTTTACCTTTAGAAAATGGAAAACAAATCGTCATGACTCATGAGGAATCCATAAACACTATCTAGCCATTTTTTGAATTTGTGTAGGAGAAGCAATAGATTGTCATTGATTTAAAGTTTGACCAAAAGATACAATGTTCTGGAGGGTCGGCACCATCAAAATCATCATCGCATCGGGGCGTTTAATATCATGATATCAAAAAAAGAGGAGCGCGAGAAAATATCACACGCCATCTTCAGATTTCCAAACCGTAAGTTAGCCCCATCATCTTCTTCTTCTCCAGGCACTTCATGCTGCCCCAAATAACACCTAATCAAGAACTCCAAGAGCCGAAGGTGTCACACTTTTGACTCCTCGCTTTAACAAAAGATCTGCTTTACTATACCGGTATCATCATCTCAAATGAATCTTTTTGACCGCGAGTAGCGAAGCATCGCGGTCCTAGAAGTATAATAGTTGTTGTTGATCCTGAGATAATCGAGATCATCCAAGTATTAGCATCTAATTTTAGATAAGATGAACAACTGATTGTCGTTGCTATATATGCCAACTAACTGTTTCAGGGACAGTTTTCGTGTGGAATTTTTTATTGATTCCCAGGTCTTCTGCTAAAGTGGCTAACACTGTAGCAAAGGGAACTAAAATGTCTTGCTAAATCATTGCATGATTTTGTTAAACGAACAATCTCCAGAAAACAACTTCATTTCGCTGTAGTACAAACAAAATATCGCATCATGATTCTGAAATATGGAGGGGATTGTCTCATTACCACTGTAAATCACCAACTCCCGGTTGCATATCATGAAGGTTTTTATTCCCCACCTTTATTTATGACTACGCACAAGTCCAAATCTGGCAATTACCCATAGAAAGAACAAGAGGAAAAAGTACTCCAGATTTTCCCACGTTTTCAGTCTTTTCTGTGTGCTAATAAATTGGCGCATCACTCCGTAGAAGGTTAAACTGGGGGTCGACCTTTGAGAGAGAGAGAAAAAAATCTTGTTCATGCTCCTGTGATTAATCCAATTAAAAAGAGGGTTAAAAATATTCAAGTTAATTTTCATAAAATTGGTAAAGATTATCAAGATCGAGAAAATAACAATTTATGGTAAATGAAGTTTTTGAGTCAAGATAACCGTGCGTGGCTCGCTTCCCTCGCCTTAAAAAAATCTGATTGAGGGAAAACCATGTGCATCAACAAGTTAGGTTTCCCTATGTCCAAGGTCAGTCACAATTGGTGTAAAAAAGCCGAAAATTGCAATTTTGAAGAATGAAGTTTACCGCAATAATCTTCTTTTCACAAAATTGTGAATTACGCTTAGCGCAGCAGCATTAGAAGGAGCCTAGCTTACGAGTGGAGCAGCAGGGTTAGACGAACGACGATGGTAATTTTCTTGCACGAAATCCAAGCTAGCAGAGCAGAGAAAATCCCCCTGCTCGCTCCTATGCACTTTTTAAGCGAATTCGCCCAACCTCTCTCCTTTACGCTCGTAAAGTTTGCTCTAGACTTCCTTGATTACCCAATAAATTACATCTTTGCTACTCTATCCAGATTTAAAACTTAAGTTTTTCGCAGTGTTTGAAAATCAATAGAATCCACATACAGGTTCAATTTCGGCCATGTTTTAAAATGAGATTTTGTTGAGTTATTTTCAAAACCATTTTTTTTCTTTCAGTATTGAAAATTCTTGGTTTTATTTCTTCATTCCCATACACAGTGCTTTTGATTTTTTAGAGATTCGCAATCATCATTCATTCGTCATAAATATAAGCAACAATTTTCATCTTCTTCATATAATTCATTTTCGGCACATCACATTTGAACACGGTGTGGGAATTTGAAGAGCACACCAAAAAGTGCTGTTTTCTTACGTGGCGGTGTAAATCCATGTCTTTTTCCGTAGTGTTTGGTAACCCTATATAAAATAGCAAATCGAACAGGATTTTGAGTAATTGGGGAGGAGGAGGGAGGGGTATTGAAACTGAGCAGTAGCAAAAATTATAAATAAGAAAAAACAGAAAATTCCAAAATTTTCAGAGTTGGAGTAGGTGGCTTAGCAGCGCACAATTTCGAGCCTTTTTGGCGAAGATTTATTCAACGAAAAAAATCGATTTTTAGACTCATTTCTTATTTACACAAAGTCTGGTCTAGAGCACACTGTTTAAAAATAACCCCAAAATGTCTCAGTTGATTTTTTTAGCTAATTTTTTCCAACATTTTTCGCCTTGAAATTAAACAATGTGGTAAAATGAGATTTTTTGAGGTAATTTTCAAACACTGTGCTTGAATGCCTCAAAATCGAGTAGTTCGAAAAAAATCGCCGATTGGACAGCAGTTAGCTCGATAGATTTGCTTGTAGTAATATGGCATGATAAAAAAGATAGATGAGCTGATACTATTTTCTCTTCACAAGTGTTCACACAGTTCACTAAGTAAAATGTCATTTTGCATTTTGAAAGTCATCTTGTAGAGTAGTCTCTCGGGAGTATAGATGTAGTTCTAGATGGGTTTGACAAAAATCAGTCGAGGTTGAACTGTCGCCAAACGACGCGATTTCGACGCGCGTTGGCTAAACGTTGTGACCAATCGGAAATCTGCCTTTTTGCCTGTGGACTTTCAGCTTGATTTGTGTTGAAAATAGACTGGAAGGAATAAGGCTTAGCTCTTCTACTTGTACGATATGCTTGACCACCATAAGTGGCCTGAGCATCGGCGGCTTTTTCGGATGTACCGGCTAGAATAACCGGCGAAGAACCCTCTGTATCCGTCACCTCTTCAATCATTAATGGCACTGAGATGAAATTGGCCCCATCTTGGTCAGGGGAAAAAGTGGTCACTTCGGGTTCCTCGGCGCTTTGATCTTCCTCGTAGTCATCGTAGTAGTATTCTTCATCGTCGTAATAATACTCATCATCGGCATTATTGCCGTAAGACTCTTGAGCGTCGTAATCTATACTTTCTTGGGCAACGCCATAAGACTCTTGACTATCGGGCAAAGCCTCACTATCGGCCCGGATATCGTTCTCGCTCTCTTCCACACCATTGCTTAAATCAGGGATTTCTGGAGGTACGTCCGGATCGCCAAAGTAATCGTCGGCGTCATATTCAGCGTTGTCGTATTCGTAAGCGGATTCGTATTCGTAATTGGGACTGATGGTAGTAGCGGGAGACTCGTTGTAGCTGGTCAAGTCAACGGGACCACTGGGGCCAGCATCTAAGCCATTGGTCAAGTCGACGACTCCATCACTGAGATCTACTTGGATGACGTCACCTTCAACTGGAATGGGTTCAGTGGAGTCATCAGCAGTAGTGAAGTCAACGTTTCTTAGATCCTCAAACAGAGGAGAATCTGCTCCCTCGGAATCTAATTGAGTGGAAGTTACTTCGCCTTCGGGAACTTGGTTAGCATCGGGTTGTCTTTCGGACACAATCACTTCGTTATCAGGTATGGAAATAGGCGCAGGTGCGGACTCGGGACCTCCGTAAGAGTCTTCGTTTTGGATGGATCCATACAAGTCCAGATTGTTACTTTGACCCCTGCCTTGGACGATGATGGCTGGCACTTCGTCGGGCAAATTCAAATCGGTGACGGGTGCAGGTGCGGGTCCACCATAGTTGTTGGAGACCGGTGCAACTGCAGCTGCACCATAATTGTTAGAGACGGGAGCTGATTGAGGAGACCCGTAGGAATTCTGGTTGGGTACAAAGTTGCCTGACAGGTCATTGTTGGTCACAGGTAAAGGTGCAGCACTGTTTCCGTACGATGGTTGTGGTTGACGAATGAATGGATTATTGCTGGACGGTGCAGGATTTGATGCACCATAGTTGTTAGACACCGGTGCTGCATTGACTTGAGGTGTAGCGACAAAAGGATTGTTGCTAGTAGGTGATCCATAAGAATTGGCAGGTGCTTGAGGTGCAGCTTGAGGGCTGCCGTAAGAGTCGGGTGCAGAGTTAGGTGTGATGGGACTGGCTTGTGGACTACCATAAGAATCCTGGTTTTGCCTCTGTCCACCGATAGGTGCAGCTTGTGGACTACCGTACGAATCTTGATTTTGCCTTTGTCCACCTCCTTGAGGAGCCTCAGTGGCTAAGTTGGGAGCAGGGATCTCGTAAAACACAGATGAGGGGCCAAAATCACTGCTAGGTGTTCTCTGACCACCACCCTGGGGTCCAACAGGTGCGGCCACAGGTGATCCATAAGAGTCTTGGTTTCCAATAGGTGCTGCTTGAGGTGACCCATAAGAATCCTGGTTTGAAATGGGATCAGCTTGGGGAGACCCATAAGAGTCTTGATTTTGCTGTTGAGGCTGTTGAGGACCACCATAATTGTTAGGTGCTTGCTGAACTGGTCCACCATAGTTGTTAGGTGCTTGTTGCTGAACTGGTCCTCCATAGTTGTTAGGTGCTTGCTGAACAGGACCTCCATAGTTGTTAGGTGCCTGCTGAGGTCGTCTGGGAGGAGGTGCATTTCCACCGGCATAACCTCCACTCAGACCAGGGTTCCTGGGCGGTGGTGGAGGTCTAGGTGCAGGTGCACCATAACTCGGTCTTGGTGCTTGTTGGGGTGCACCATATCCGGGGTTTGCACCCGGTCTTCGGGGTCTTTTTCCTCTTCCTCGACCCTTACCTTTTCCTTTACCACCTTTACCACCAAAGAGTCCATCCATCATTTTCTTGAACATGTCAAAAATGTGTCCAATGGTCCTTTTGGACCTCCGATGCGGCTTCAAATCCGCATTGAAAGACTCTTCTATGGACTTTGACTCTAGAGTCTTCTCTTCTAGGGAGTTTTCTGCTTGTACGACTAAGACTACACTAAAGGCCACAATGGCCAACACTAGTAAACTGTAGAGCCTCATTGTCAAATAATTCTTCTATTGGAATGCCCGAGGATAGATAATAATAAGTGTTGCTGACTAGAAAGGTTGGACTTTTTTTGGACACAATGCGAGGTCACATGTCTAAAAAGTCCAAAAAAATATGACTAGAAATATAGAAAAAGAATCACACGTCCTTTGAGCCAGAACGTTGACAATCTACTGAGGATCATCTTCTTTACCTCCCATAAAGTTCCAGGCTTTAGAGTATACATACGGGCCCCCGGCGGCTCAGGCTTGCCTAGATGGCGCAGCACCGGCAAACGCGCGTTAAAGTCCCCACGACAGAAGAGAAGCCTTCCCCGCTTAGTGTTGACGGCGATTTTTCCGCCAGATGGAGCTTAGAGAGACCGTCATGAAGGTCATGATCAAGAGCTCATGCCAAGCTCATTTCTTAAGGATTCCCGAGAAATTGGCTCCGTTTTTTCACCTCAAACATGTACATGACATCCCATTCTTTGGCGCCAGTGACAATTCTTCTCTGTTTTCTAAGTGCAACACGGTGTTCGAAAATCACTTATAAAGTCTCATTTGACAACAATGCGAACGAATCGAGCTAGGTTTACTTCAATTTTTGCGCCAAAAATCTACATTATAAATGTACTACATGTCAATTTGGGCTAATTTTGGGGCACGAAACCGAATAAATAAGTACTATTTTGGGCGTGAAAAGTCAAGTGAAACATTTTTTGGTGATTTTCCAACTTTGTTGCAACGCAAAATTCAAGAAAGACAACAGAGTAATGTTTGTTTTTTCATGGAGCCTTGACCCCACCTAATTAATAGACTCTTGGGAAAATGCTGTTAATGCACCATTCCCAAAACAAACTCTTCGTTAAAAAGCCATTGAGATAATGCAAAGCTTCTTGAACTGTGCCCAGCAGTTTATTAGGGTGACACATGCATGCGCATACAAAGCTCCTTTTAAAATGTCAATTAACGGATGCAATTGCACACAGCATAAAAAAGGAATTCGTCTACTGAACCTCGTCTTGGCATAACGTTTGAAAATCGCTAAAAAATGTCTCACATGAAAAATACAATTCAAATTCAATTCACTTTCATCATTTGAAAATAAAGGTTTCTCGCTTCGCTTGCACTCTGACAAAATAAGAATTTGTAAGTGATTTTCTAAACAGTATGATTCGTGTTCTTAATTGCTCAGATTTTTATCATCAGCCATTTTTTTCCTTCTAAATCGTGACTTATTAGCTTGAAATGCATTAAGATTTCACGGATTTCTTTTTAATTGAATAATCTTTTGAAAGCTAATGGAAACACTTTAAAGGGGGTCAAGACTTGAATTTTTTTGCTAGCAGATGATGTAGTGAATTCTTTCATTTGCATAAGGGGGATTGCGCCACGTGTGGGACTTGCACCATTGCTGAGGAGTATGAGGCATAGCTGCTCCTATGCTGATGCGACCTTTGGCTCCTTCGAGATCGTGAGCACACCATGAAAAGAAGAGGATGGGAGGGTAAGGCAGCATAAGAAAGACTAGCTGAAGCTATTTTCAAATGGATGAAAAGAGGAGGGGCAGGAAGGAATAGTAAATGACTCCTTTCATCACTCAGAACATCACTTTACTAACTTTATTGACTTTAGTCATCATTTGGGGAAATGCGCGAGCGAAGCAAGCATATTTGAAATGGTAAACCTGTAAAATGATACATTTAGGCCTGATTTTCCAACAATGTGAATGGTTTCAAAAAGTCCTTTTTAATTGCCTCGAATCCAATCACGAAACCAAGACTGATGATGCATTTCCAGCATTGACCTCACTCTCCTCACTCTCTGCTTGCAAGCCAAGAGTTTCTGCTCCTCTACCCACCGCTTCCTTGGCCTCAGTGCAGCACTCTGGTAAAAAATTGAACAAAAATGCCGTAATGAAGGCATTTTCTTTGGCTGATGCTGTTCTGCATTGGCTGCTGCATCTTCTGCTTCGTCTTTCAATGTCCTATCAGCAAATTGCTCTGGAAAACGTGAGGAAGACAGCCCTAGAAAATAAGTATACTTAGCCAAGCGAAGAAAGGAGAAATTGGGCCTTTGCTTCCAATAGCTTCAAAATGTACTTTTTATTTAGCAAGGTTTTCAATAGATGTATTGAACTAGTTTGGGTTTGTTAGGTGATGCCGCATATAATGCGCGGCCTTAAAAAGCTTGCGGGCATAATCATCTGTTGAAAGAGACCGCAGGGGGAAAAATCATCTGCTTTAAAGCGGCAATCAGTGTATAAATACATCTCTTTTCCGCTGTAAACGTTTTTCCTTTCCTTTTCTCGCATTTTCTATTTCAACTTGTAGTTGTATCATTAGACGGATCCAATTAAAGCCACTGAAATGTTATAAGTATAAATGGCGAAGAGAAACAATGTAATCTGTAGGAAACATCTGCTACAAGGTGAATAACACAGAAAGGACTTATTTTCCCATAAATAATGCTTCTTTGGAGCCTTTGGAAAGAAAAAAAATCTCTTGTACGAAGAAGAAACTCTAAGTTTAGGGTCAAAGTCATGACTTTTCGCTCGTAACGTCTCTCTCAACTCTAATATCATAACTAGAGTGGTCAATTTTTCGAAAAACAGAATATTTCTTTTCAAAAGAAACTACCACAATAATTGGGATAACACAATTAATTAGTTGATTAAAGGTACTTTATTGTTAGTGAAAATAGAGTCACCCTAGCAAGGGCCGAGCCCAGGAACGCCTCACCATTTCCCTTCATCTTAGGTCATATTGCAATGTCAAGAGAGAAGAACTTTAGTACACACACTGAGGGTATCTAACTGTTTTTCTCGGGGCCCAATAGAGTTTGGGTTTGAACTTTGAAGCTTAGAGAAGTTTAGGCCCCCTACTGTCTTGTAAAGAGCTCCAATGATCGGATTTTAATAGTCAATGGAATTTGTTGAAAACAGAGAAAAAACTCCTTCAAATTAGTCCATTTCCCTTCTTCGTTCAAGCATATTGCACAATTGACTGTAGGCTCAATTGTTTCCTCACCCAAAAGTCGTTTGTTTTTTGACGTTACTCAAGACGGATGACTTCCAATTTGAATCTGCTGCACGCAGCACTTTCTATGTAGCATTTCGTTAAACTAATTGAAGTGAGCGTAGCGAGTTTTTGTTCTCCTATTTTGTAGGGTGACACGCTATGAGGTGATGGTGCTGCTCAATGAACACTTGTCACTGCCTCGAAAAGTAATCTTTATCAACATTCCTAGTGAAGGAAGCCATGTTTTTGTTTAAACAAAGCAGATTTGAATTTTCTCGCAACGCCAAAAATGAACCATAAACTACTGATGAATTCGATGACAATTTTCAAGCCATTTTCACGCAGTTTGTGTCTAAATGCCCAAAATTGGGCAAAATTCAAAGCTACAGGTGTCCAACTGTCCTCAGGTCATTTTTCTCCCCCCTCAGAATCCAAAATGGACTGGAGAATAGTCCATTCCGTATTGTAAGTTGAAAACTGTTGAAATCTCCATGCGCTGAACTCCTGAGTCTAAAGTTCTACGACGATGCTCTGACGTAGCAGCAGAGGAACGTAGGGGGATTCTAGGCTGGCTGCTTGGCGTTCGTCAGAGAGCGGCCAACGAACACGGCCTAAGCCGAACTGCGTTTTTGAAGATGGGTGAGAAACTCTTGTCTGTTGACCTTGAAAAGCCCCGTTGGATTGAGCTGAAGAACTGCACTAACGTGGCTGTAACGTCACATACATGCAGCGGCAAAAGGCAGAAAAGACTTTGGTAAGTAAGCAAAGAGAGAAAATTATTTATTCAACGGTGAAGACTACTATAGAATGGGCAAACACTTGAAAGTTGACATTGCAACGGACATTTGAACAGTCACTATCCTTAGACAGACAGAGTCAAGGTGACGACAGATTCAATTTCAAGGGATTGAATCAATGAGAAGATTTTAGGGCAAAAAATAAGTTTGACATTATCTTTCATAAACGTAGCTCGCTTCGCTCGCATAATTTAAAATGAGACAATTTTAGCGCAACGCGAATTTTCATATTCTAATTGAGTCTCTACCGAACTGAGGTTAATGGACATGGAAACAATGTATGGAACTGCTGTGAGGAGGGAGAAGAGTCAATTTCGTGACCGTTTTCATGACCCTTCATAATCCTTGAAGATTTTTTTTTCTAGTCTCGCACACAACGAGAACGAAGGGCCCATAAAGCCCCCTTACTATCATAGCCTACGCTATTCTGCTCTAGGTATAACAATCTCATTTCTATTTGCAATTCAGAGAGATTCAAAACAGAAAAGAAGATCGTGAAGCAAGCAGAAGAAAACTCCACAATGCATTTCAACGTTACTAAGATGATAAGCTACTGTTTTCCAAGGAATTTTCTAGCTAATTGAAGTTCAATTTTTTTTGGCATCATCAATGCAGAGACTCAAGACTACTGTTCCAATTTCGCCTTTCGCATCATCATTCTTATCTTTATCAAAAGTGCAATAGGATGCTCCTTGCAAGTTGCAAAACTTTGAAGAAGTCTAAACCATCAAACACGACGACCTTTCATCTTGCTTTAGTCTGAAATAGAAGATGAAAGTTACATAGTTTGAAAATGACTTTAAAAAGTATCTGCGAAAAATTCAGATCATATGATTTTTTGTAATCAATGACCGTTCATCTCTAGAGTTAAATGTGCTTAGATATACCAGGCTACCTTGAGACTTAGGCTCCTTCTCATGTTCTTCTTGTCAGTGTTAAAAGATGGCGGGGGTGCGAACTCCCCCCCAATTGAGGAGACCCCATGCTGTGGAGAAGGTTAAAGACCCTCCTCGGGGTCCAAAATTCACTTTTATGCATGAAGGCGTAGAGCACGATTTTCTCCCCGAAAATAACTGATCACACATAACAGCTAACAATGCCACATTACAAGACCCACAAAATTCATCATCAGCGAACAACGAAAACTAAGAAATTAACTCAAAATGTCATTTTGACTGTGCGGTTACCAACTCAAGGTGCGCGGAAATCCAAATGAAATTGGGGTACCTGGTTCTAGTGACCTTTTCCACTGATTTTCTTCACAGTAAATAATGATGTCAAACGTCATAGGGAGCACCTATAGTATCTCTACGACTCATAAAAGATGAAAAGAAATTACCAAAACGGTTATTTTTTGCGCTTGGCACCAGCACTAAAAGCGTCACAAATTGAGCTTCTTGGCCAGCGGAGCCAAGAGTCAAAGTGTGACTTTGCGTGTGGTCTTCCAGTCCAAGAGTACTCTGTCTACTCTGTAAGCTAGGGTGACTTGATTTTTCAGACCAAGCTTAGACAACATTGATCACTAACTGACTTTAAGCCGGGAGCTTGGTCTGAAGAAATCAAGTCACCCTACTGTAGGCCAGCAGATGGTAAGCATACTACTCTGTGTATTAATGTAGTACGTGTACAAACAAATCGTAAATATTTTTGTTCCGTACAGCGTACTAATGTTCCGCATAGGTAATTAGCAAAATTGTGTCGACTAGTGTATGTACCTTGTGCATTTTCACTTCATTTTTCGTATGCACTATGCATTTTCCTCGACACTTGAATGCTAAATATATGACTTTTGCGCTGCTGGGCTAGCCAAGCATCATTAGCGAGCAAAACGAGCAGCTACGTTTATTAAAAATCAGAAATCGAAAATATTTTCATAAAAACGTCATTTAGCAATCTTACTTTTGCTCAAATGAGAGTCTGAAATTCAGTCTGGAATTCAATCTTTTGAATGTTGAATGGTCATTCATTTGAGAATGAACATTTTTTGTCGGTCTTCTACTTAGTGTCAGCGTGATGTTCACTGACTAAATGGTTTTCTTTTTTGCTTGCTTGCTGCTAGACGGTGTCAGTACATAACCCTTTTCATTCACGTGAGATTGACTTTCAATGCAAAGAGATTTTCCGACCAGTCTAACACCAAAAGAAGTCTGACTGACCCTGTCACACAAACTGAAAAAAATGACCCAAGGACAGCAAACTTTAAATTATGCACAGTGGCTTTGAAAGTTGAAAAAAAAAATCCTGTATAAAGCTTAGTCCCTTCAATTACTGTTTTTCGATGCTATTGCATTTTCAAACTTGACATTTGAAGATTGAGTTTAAGAAGCAAACCTTCGTCGGCTTCGTATTCGTTCGGCAGCTGAGCAAAGCATCAGAGCCCCAACTGGAACTAATTCCGAATAAGATTTCTTTTGAGCTCCTCTGCAGCTTCTATTCATGAAAACTGCATAACCTTTTAAAAATCTATGATCTATATCTCAAATCTAACTATCTTCTCACATTAGATGAAAAGATCTTAAAACGTCTCATTTGGCAAGAATGCGAACGAAAGAATGAAAAGGGTTTGCTATAAGAAATCGAAATTTCCCAGAATTTCAATGTAAGAAAAATTGTCAAAATCGCATCGTATCAAAAGGTTTCCAAAACGCCATCTAACCATTTTTAAGGCTAAAACTATTCTTACCTAATCAAAATGCTGGGACATTTTTGGGCCATTTTTAAACACCGTGTTGTACGGTATATAAGGCTGTAAGTGTAATGTAAGGGGAATCGTGAGAGCTGAGCTGATTGGAGAAACTGAGAATATGATTACCATCACACTTGCAGATATACCTTGAGGAGAGATGTATTACTTATTATGATGGTCAGAGTTATATTTTACGAGGGGGCCTAAAAAGGCCTATCAGTTTCAGAAGGTCGTGAGATGCTAGAAATGTAAGTTTAAGTCTTTAGTTATGCATCATAAATATGAAGGAAAGATGAGTTAGGCATAGAGCAAGGAAGGATCGATTTTTGCACATACGATCATCCCAGAAAAGATGGTGCGTGAACACATTTTCCCAAATGCATTATGCATGACGTATTGACTATGGAGATTTTATGAGGTCATTTTCAAATGGCTACCAAACCACAAGGTTGTAAAAAATCGACAAAATATTAACACTTATTTCTAATTGGCCACATGCAAAAAAAAAAAATCTGGCCTTAGTTTTTGTTACTCCACTGTAAGAAACTGAAAAGAAGAACCCCATGCTGAGATTGAATGAGATGCTATCTTCGCTAGCCAAATATTTTGATGCAAGACATGATTTTTTGCCCCTTTGCTTTAAGCACAATGAGCAATAATTCAGCTACTTGAAAACCAAGATAGATTGTACAAGACACAAAGGGGAACGAATAATGAGGTCTGAACTCAATAGAAGAAGAAAATGATCCAATTACAGCTACAGGCAATTTTAATTTTGAAAATTACCCTTCATAACAACTCAACTTCATATTCATGCTGAATATGGGCACGAAAATTATTTTCATTCGAAAATAAGACTTTAACGATGTAAAAGTGTCCATTGGTGCAAGCGCAATCAAATTGAGCTGATCATTTATGACGTACTACTCGACAATAAAAAAGAAAAATGAATAGACCTTCTGGTACTCAAATTAAGTATCTTCTAACCTTCGCTCCACGAACAGCTAGTCTTCACTTCAGCTTTGGTTGAAAAATCATTAAGAAATGTAGAGATGACCATTGTGTGTGGCTTAGCTTTAGCTGCAGCGCGCTGCTGCAGCGGCGCTTGGAAAAATGAATGAGATGATCAAAAAGGCTGTAATCAAAGATAGCTGAGGATAGTCCATACTTACTAGTGGTTCTTCATCCCCTCCTCCTTGCTTCTCCAGCTCTATGGCTAAGCTCGTCTTGAGCCTGGTCACGATCTGACCTTTGGGTGTGCTCAGGTGATTGATTATGACATTGGAACACCAAGGAGATTTCGCTGAATATTTTTGTCACAACGTGACATCACTACTCACTGCATCATCATAAAAGAAACTATGCTTCTTTGATAAAAAGTACCGTTGACTCTAATTTCTAATTGAGTCTGGTCTGGCTTTGGTTTTGGCTTTTTTGTTCGGGAGTTGAAAGGATCAATCAAAGTGGTTTCTTTATCTTTGATCGAGATTAGAATTTGATGGTGATGCGGTAGGTACAAGCGTCAGCTACCTTTTGTTGTGACTTCATTAATCTTTCTTCTTGAGCCTCTTACCTGAAAAATCGTGTGAAACACAATGGTTGGAAAATTATTATTTAAAAATGTCTCATTTGTGGATGGATACGATTGAAAATATTTCCAAATGTAACCTGTAAGAAATTAGAATTTCAATGCGAGTTTTTGAAGCGAAAATTCAAGTGCCTTTGCTTAGGAAAAAGACCAATTGCTTTGCTCGAAATGATCTAAATGGAGACTTTTGGGGCTATTTTTAAACACTGTGTGAAACCTTTTTTTTATTAAAGCTTAGTGATGTGACTAGCAAATATTCATGTAGGAAGAATTTGGATGGTCATTAATTTCGAGGTGGTGCTAGTAATGTGTACATAAAGACAAACACACATGTTGATAAGGAAGTTTTTGATTCAATTTATCATAAAAGTTGTTGAACTGCGCTGCATCATCATCGGCAAAACCTGCCAATTTCATGCATGAGCTTTTGCAACAAGTAAGTACTAACTTCTTCCAGACAAAGTACAGTAAAGTTGCCTTGGTGTAAAAAATGGATGGATTTATTATTATTAAGGAGCAGCCTTGCAAATCCAATTTTCTCATATTTTAATGAAGTCAGGATTCATTAATTTTTTTTTCGACCATCTGTCAATAATTGACTCAGCACAATAATGTCATTCATAAGTTTTGGCCATGATATTGAAATGTTTACAAATTATGCAGGCGTCAAGAAACAGTTCACTTGAGATTCAATGAGCCTTCAACTTTGCTGGTTAATTAGCAATTGGTAACACTTGTTCATAGTTCTTGAAAAGTTCCCCAAATGTCTCATTTTAGGTATTGTCATGCAAAGGGAGATACACTGAAAATATGAGAAATTGTTTATCTAAAGAAATCAGTAATTTGCAAAAGTTGATCATAAGAAAATCCGACAAAATCGCCTAATCGATAAATTATTGTGTCAATAAACGCCCCCCTCTAACCATTTCTATGGTGAATTTTGTGACTTCTTCAAAATGAGACTTTTTGGTCAATTTTCAAACACTTTTTCCACAATGTGTTGCTAAGTTTAGAAGCACTTTATTGCATGAATGAGTCCACTTTGTAAACTCCACCTTCCTCATCAAGGAAAAAAAGCCCAGCAAATCTGATTTTTCCAATCCAAGGAATTCTGCTGCGCTGGTGCCTAAGGACAAATGTTTGTCGGAAAGATAGGTGATGTGGCGAAAAATTCAAAGCTATAAGTTATTGATGGAACGACAATGGCCTTGGGCTACCGCTCCTTGGCGATCGATCTGGCGATGCTCGAACGTACTACGACAGAGTCTTTTTGGTTCATTGTATTCCGCTGATTTTCATCGTGGTTTTATGGAAACATTCATGGCCATCTTGAAAAATTTGTCAATGGCATTGACATGTCTTTTTGGTCATTCCTTCTTCTCGGTAGTAGACAAGAAAAAGAAGCTGAGCACTATGTTGGAAAAACACCAAAAATGTCTCATTTCATTTTTCGTGGCTAAAATAGTATTTTTCTGTTTGTATCACAAAGCTTCCATTATTTGAATTTTCGTGTTAAATACTAGGAACTTTTAGGGTCATTTTGACGCACTATGGCTTCGTGGAACTTAGCGATAAAAATCTCCCGTGAAAACGGCTAATTTGTCACCTTTTAAGAATCTTCTTCTTTATTTTCATCCAGCAGCCTTTCAGGTTCTTAATGACGGCAATTTAACAGCCACTTACAAATGGCTGCTCGACTACTATACTACCACTTTTCTACTTGATGGATTCAAACTCATTCTCTTGTTAACTAGTTAGTAGCCTACTACAAAAAATCAATTTCATGCTACTTCAAACAACATTGATTAAAGTTCTCAAGCCCATAAATCTTGTGAAACGATGCTCTTCTTAGAATTTTTTGAAACACAGAGTTTGAAAGTTACCACAATTCGATCGAAAAATGAAAGATACAATTTTGGGCAATTTTGGGCGCGAAAATTCAAATGAAGTAAGTGTACATTTTGAGGCCATTTTCCAGCATCGTGATATTAACGAAGTTTATTTCAGGAGGCGGTTGCTTTATGTCTATTGTACAATCATTTTCATGGAGTGATGATCATTTTGTGATGCTTTGAGACATTTCCTTATGATGGTTGCTTGGCTCTCGCATCTTTTCTTAGCAACATTAAGTGTTGGCTAACCAATGGTTCGTCAATCGAAACTACCAAAAAGAAGAAGAAGAAGTGGGAAGTGCTAAACTTTGATTTCGTCGGTGATGATGACACTACTAGTTGGCTCGACCTTCAATGACTCTCAAGCTTGTGCTCATGTAGAGGGAAAATCCATAATATCTCAGCTACTCAAAAGACGACAAAAGACATCGTTGAACGCCAGCTAACGTGACCTTTGTACTACTCGAGTATGTACTAGGTAAAATCTCCTAACTCAAATTTGACAGTGGAAGCTTGTAAAAGGCAATTACGGCCAATTTTTTGTCAAAATCCTTCAACAGGGTTGCAAAAAATTGCAATGCAGGAGCTTGAAAACCACACATGACATTCCACAGGTTTTCTTCTTCTCTTCCAAGATTTTGTCGAATCATTGAGTTGCGGCGACGGCCAAAAATTGAATTTGAAGTGAAAATCGCGTGATTTAATGGAGTTACATGTCCGTGTGACACTTATTTATGCGAAACGCCTTGTTCATAATTCGTTTTTTCTAATAGCCTTCAAAAAGGTGACAATAGTTGACACTAGTACCAAGTGTTGCAAAGAGTACATTGCCACTGTGACGGAAAAAAAGTCTCATATCTAAAGTATTAGTGAGATATTTTAAAAATAAACGTAGCTCGCTACGCTCGCTATGTTGTAAAATGAGACTTTTGGAGTAATTTCCAAACACTGTGCGTGTACAATACCTACGTGTGACGAATTTTTGGAAACGAGGAGCAACACTTGTTGCCCTTAATTCAAGGTTGAACAGAAAGTAGGCGGGAAAGAACGGCCATTTTCATTTCCCTTTCAACTACCACAGCTTCAGCCATGACAAGACTCGTGCCCCATATTTCTCGCGAGCTCTAGTGATGATGCTCTACGATGAAGTACATCTTTTAAAACCAGCCCACCTACTAAATGGTTTCCGTTTCTTTGGCAACAATAAGCTCGTATTTTTAGAACACATCCGACACAGTGTATTTTCATTTTTCAAATATTTCAATTTTCGCTCCAAAAGTGGGAAAAATGTACCTGAAATTGAAAACTTTCTAAAGTTAAAAATGTATCAAACATGTGGTGAAAAATGAGACCTTTTGATTTATTTTCAAACACTGTGATCCTGCTCTTGAAATGGATTAGAAAAATCTTATCTCGAATACTATCTTGCACCATATTTATTGAGCCATATCTTCATTATAGCTTACGCGTGGACCCCATAAAAGACATCTTTATCAATAGCCATAAATCTAAAATTGTTGACTGCCTTCCCGGCATGAACCAACGCACCTTCAATGGTAGGTGGTTTCGTAGGTGAGGAAATTAGTGTAGAGTACAGGACAAGGAAGCGGAGTTTTTCCTCTAGTCGACACGGGAGGAGGCGCGGGGGGTCCCCTTCGATATAGATCTTCTTCTAGATGGCGTTTTTACTACTAGTACTACTGCAGACGCACTAGTGCTGCAGTCCAAGGTCAGTATAATTAGAGGTTAACAGGTGAGAAGAAGATTCTTGTTTGTCAAGATTAGCTATATAGCCGAATACTTAAGTTGCCCAGGAGCTTTAGTTGACCTTCAATAGAAATGACAAATCGTGAGTGGAGATGGACTGCAGTTCCCAAGCTAACTTGTCAATCAAAGGGGATGCTGCCTAGTGCCTAGGCAGCTAAACTACCAGAAGACAAATGCTAATGGAGGATTGAATCTCCTGCTACTACATACTACATAAGCTAATGAGTTCCGGGAAAATCCAACTTGGAATATCTATCATTAGGAATTTTAATAAACATCGTTCAAATGATGCATGACTACTGCTTCTGTAAAATTCTCCTTCAATTATTTGAACAAAGCAACAAAAATGTTTCGGTTTGAAAAGCAGCAGCAAAAATGTCTCACAATATTGTAAACTAGAACTTTTTTGGCCTTTTTTAAACACAGTGCATCATCAAGTCAAATCTACGAAAAGGCAACAAAAATGTTTGGGTTCTATTCAGAAATCTAATCATTTTCTACTCAAAAGGAATTTTTCAATTGTAGATCATCATTTTGTGGAGTGACGGAATTTGTCCTTCGCTTACATCTTCGATTTGACAACAATAGCTAGGATGCGACCTGAATCATCTTTTTAGCCATCTAACGTAGGTTGCTTGTTATGTAGGAAGTAGATATGGATGGGTTTCTAAGCTTTTTCTCCAACTCTTAACACAGCGGTTGAAATACATCCAAAAAGTCTAATTTTGCGACATTGCAAGCGAAGCGAGCTATTTTTATTTTCGTAAAATGCACAGAAGAAATACAAATAACTTTTGGCATTTTAAATTCAAATGAGACATTTTGTGTGATTTTTAAATACTGTGCAACTCTGAAGTTGAAGAGAGGTGGGCGTTGGAAATTGCTTAAACGGTTATGCGCTTGGTTTGCCGGACTGCATCACTATGGTCCTATGTTAATTTTTCTCATGAATTTTTAATCAGAACAGTTGATGAAGCAACTTTGGCTGCTCTTTTCAAAGCTGATTTGTCACTCTTCTAACAGTCACAATGACCATGGCGTAACATTTTTTGGCATCTAAAAGATCTTTTGAATAGAAGAGAAAAAAGTACCAGTTGGGTCATTGGAATTTAGTAGGCAATTTTCCCTTTTCAGTTGTTCATGCCTAATGCAAATCATAATGCTCAAGTCAATCCCATCATCTCATCCATAGATAAAAAAGATTTGCAACTTTTGACCCTGACAATGCAGACAAGGCGCAGCAGTTCAGCAATGGGTTGCGCAAAAATCAAAATGGCCGTCGTCGTTCTAACTTGCAGTATTATTGTACATAGGTATTCAAACGAGTACTACAACGAACAAAAATTGCCGAAAAATGTGTGACACAATTATTTGCGCTCATGAAAACATGCAATTAATAAGGGCACGCTCTAGAAAGCGTTCGCTAAAGAAAGGGTGCGCTCAAGAAAGCGTGCGCTCAAGAAAGCGTGCGCTCTAGAAAGCGTGCGCTCTAGAAAGAGTGCGCTCTAGAAAGCGTGCGCTCTAGAAAGCGTGCGCTCTAGAAAGC
>LT727923.1:203829-244797 GCA_900157175.1 Oithona nana | reverse complement strand
GAAAGCGTGCGCTCAAGAAAGCGTGCGCTCAAGAAAGCGTGCGCTCAAGAAAGCGTGTGCTCAAGAAAGTGGGCGCTCGAGAAAACGGGCCTAGCCTACTATTTTCGTGTCAAAAATGAATTTCTAATCTACTGAGTATTCGTACTGATGCAATTATGGTGATTTTCAAACACTGTGATAGTGATAGGCGTAGTGTTTGCATGAAGACTGAAGAGGCCGGGCCAAAGTGCCCAAATCAAAGGTACGAAGGACAAATGGTTGATACCCAAGGAACGCTATGCAAACACATATTTTTCCTACTTTCCAAGACAAAAAAGTTCCCTATCAATTGGCCAACTTTCAAGGCCTTCATTCCATTTTTCCCCCAACCTAATGCATGATTTACAACACACAGCGTGCGGAATCCTCAAATGGATTTCCAAATCTATTTAGTTGCTCGTACTACATCCTCAAATCTTTGCGTGTAGTACATAGAAAATTAATGGTCATCATCTCCTGCTCCAAGCAGGTAATTAATGGGTCAATAGGCTTTGGGTGTAATTTGTTGTTAGTTCATTGATTAATCGTCTTTCTTCAGTTCGAAAAATAGTTGAAATGGACAAAACACTAGCTCAATCAATAAGTCATTTGCTTCTGATACACACTACACAATGGTTTGAAAATTACTAAAAAAGTCTAATTTTTCGACTTGGATGAAAATGTAGGCTCACTACATGCAAAAAATGATGAGTTTTTTTGCTGATTTTCAAACACTACGTGATACTAGAATTAAAGTATATAGTAGATTTGAGAAGAAGAAGAAGGCATCGAGAGATATCAAAAGAGCTGCTTTGGCTCAGGAACAAGGTCGTTGATCCATACCCATTAATTCTAAATTTTCCGGCATTGAACTAAACTGTTGCATGCTTTTAGGCTGAAGCTAGCTCTTCTGCTCTGTGCTGTTTTACATGCAAAATACATTGAACCAAGGCCTAATACATGTCAAAAGTGTCAAAAGCAATTTTGCTGACCAAACTGATTGGACTGGCAATTTGCTATCTACATAGAGTAGCTCATCACAAATGCCAGACAAATAGATGACGGCAGATACGGTTTTAATAGGGGCAAAAAACCATTGATGGTTCTGCTAGGCTGATATGCAGATGAGCAGTGCTGCCAAGCAAATTGTTCCTTTAGAAGGAAGTTTATGCCTAATGGATTTTTAAGGAATAAGTCTTAGCACATAGACGGAAATTAGCTTGATGACATTTACAATTGTCAAAGTGCCAAATTATTCAAACTTGTCACCCATAAACCAACAAGGGCCGAAGAAGCCGACACAGTGACATATCAGATAAAGGAAGTGTTTTTAGGGAATTTTCATAAAGGAGCCAATTTTGCAGTAAAAAAGGTCCTCTATTTCCGTACAAGGCACAACCAATGTTGAAACGATGAATTTTCAATCTAAAAAAGTTGATTAGATGTCGTTTGTTGCAGAATCTTACCGATTTCGCTCGCATCCCTTTTTAAATAGACAATCAAGAGATTTTCAAAAAAATCTGTGAAGAATCAGAGTTTTGAAATGCGCGTATAATTTGCTCACATTAGAATTAGCCTCGGTCCGAAAAAATTTCGTAGCAGAGAGACTTTCCTATTTTACGGGAAAATGTAGATCATCGCGCGAGTTGTGCACAATCCGTGGCTACGTTGCGGCGTATCCAAAGGGGTTGGAGATCCATATCATCATGATCATCATCATGAACTTTACTGGATTTTGTACTCCATGGTTGGCAGGAAAAATTCCAACCATAGTTAGAGGAAGTAACGGAGTGAGTCCAGCAGCTAGCTTTTTTTAACAAAGGCCACCCAACCAAGTCTCCAGTACATAGTAGAAATGACATTGCACAATGGCTGTAAATTTGCCCACAAACTGAGTGAAGGGACTATAGTCACTTGATTCTTCAAAGTACTTACTTACTTCTTGTGGTATCACTATCAAACTGTACATTTGACCCTCAAATTACAAAAAGGCTCAATTTGCACGTACATGCGAGCGAAGCGAGATTCGATGGGAAATATTCACAAGTCTTTCTTTTTAAAGAAATCATAATTTCACCATAAGAAAATCGAAAAGATTGACAAAATTGGAAAGATCTGTCTGTAAACGGCATCTAACCTTTTGCTAAAGTGAAACAAACAATAAGGACGATTCACAACCCTTGCTTGCGTCGAATTGTCGACGAAAAACTACTTTAAATATGATAGTAGGCAGCTCGCTTCGCTCACAAAATTCAGTTAAGTCACTTTAGGGCTGTAGCTTCTCTTCTCATCTGCATCATCTGTGAAAGACACAATAATGGGACGAACGTGCTGAAAGCTCTTGAGTCTCAAACTTCAGAGTGAGGCAAAAAGTGGCTATGCCAGGAGTACATAGTCCCAACCAAGGCCAAGAAATCTGATCGGAAGAAGAAATTCTTTAGGATGGGCACTAGGCAGCAAAAAAAGCTAAAAGCATCAGCTTGACCTCTGAGTCTGAATTTTGCTTCTTCAGCTCCGTGACTCGCACATCATCATCTTCATATTAAGATTCCACTTCAGAATGAGAAAATGACAAGAACTACTCAATGTATTCTTCTCTGCACAGAATCTCTCATTGAATTTGGGTATTTCTCGCAGTCTGTCGTGTGAAAAGACATCTTTGAACACACTGGTCAAATATGAAAAAAGGAGGGATTTTTTGCTCCTCAAAGTCTTTGAATGGAACACGTGGCCATTTTTCTTGTTTACTGCTAGAAAATATTCTTCTAATGGTCCTACCGCCATTTTTCACACCTTCTTGCTTCTTGCAGAAAGATGGCGGTTCTGAGCGGCATCCTCCTTGCCTATTGCAAAAATCAAGTATGACAAGTATTGATGGAAAATCCCCTTTTGACAAATGACTCTTGATTCCAGACAATATGTTCCACAATACCCTTTATTTGGACTTGGAAAGATGGACGAGCTGAAATTGTAATTTTCTTTAGTTGTTTTTCTATGACCTTATCTGATGAAACGTGCAGATATTTCGGAGCTTTATGGCATTCTACAAATGATGATGAGCTATGAACAGTGAACACTAACCTGTGTCACTAACTAAAAGGCTGTATGATTTTGCCTTGTAAAAAAATTCTATTGGTCATCAAAAAATACCATCTCTCTAATCTTTGACTTTCATCAGAGAGATGCGGACACTTGTCTGGGTGATCAGTCTGTAACTTGGGATTCCAAATAACCATGCAAGGTTGAAAATAATATGTCATTGGTGATTTTCAAACACTGTGAGTACTGGATTTTGCATGTCAAAGACAGAATAACTACTATGAACTGATCTATATGTAGAGTATAAATCATTGACTGAATTACTCGTTTATTTGATACCTTAACTGGGTGACCTAGATGCTAAAGCCCCTATACACAGACCTTTTCAGCTGTGCGTAGACATCTTTTGACAGATCTTTATTTAGTGCTGATAAATGGGCCTTGATCTAGACTGGGATGATACTATTTTCTGCTGTCTTTCTTTCTTTCTGAGCCTTGACTTCAGGATCTGAGTTTTAGTGCGCGCCATAAATTCTAGCTTCTGATCTTTTCCTTGTAAAAAATCCTCTCATTGTATTTAAAACAAGTACTATATGTGACCAAGCAAAGATTTGAACATTGTCCTAGCACCATCAAGTCCATGTTTTGATGGCTTATCATATATCCCATCTCCTGTGCTTGAAAATCCCTTCAAAAGTCTGAGAAGATTCAGACTCAAGAAAATTATTGGTGTACAAGGAAATCAATGGTCAAATCCTCTTCTTTACTGTTTTACAAATGAATTTTCTGAGGAGTTTGAAGGTTAGTCTCAGACAATTAATTGGTAGTGATTGGTAGTGTCTCCTCCATTTTTTGTTGCTGAAATTCTTGGAATAGAAGGAAGTTTGGGACTAAAGATGAAATTCACAGTTGAATGAGTACGAAATTCAAATAGTAGTCAACTCAGCACTTCAGCAGCAACCTCATTAAAATCAATCAGGAGTCAATTAGGTCCATAGCCAATTTTTTATTGCCTTTTCAACCGGTTGATTTACCATGCAAGCGAAAAAATTGCAACTTTCCCACGTCGTAATATGAAAATTGATTTGTTGCCCTTTGTCAATTGAACAACAGTTTGCTTTGCTTGGCAAGCAAAAAAAAATCAATATTAGTGCATATGTTCTGCTGATTACCACCGTCATCATCATCATTTTGATTGAAACGACAAGGTTGTTAAAAGACAAGAAAATTATGCAATTTTAATCAGCCGCGATGTTCGAGGAGAAGAAAATAAAACGTGCAGGCATTTCCCTTTGTGTCATTAATTATGAATAACCGTTTGGCGGAGTAGAGTTAATGAATTTCTAAATGATGAGCCCTAAAGATGCTCACGAAATCCGTGTTAGGGTTGACAGGAGCAGCATCTTGAGCAGCAAAAGGAACAAGATCTGGATGACATGCAGGATTTACTGGGTGTGCAAAATCATCTTCTTCAAAGCTTCACATGGAGTGGTGAAGAAGCGTATGTACTACTCTGGCTGATTAATGTTCGCCAGCCAATTTGAGTGACCCCCAAATGTGCTTTTGACCGCTTTGCTTGCTCGCACGTGCTTCACAGTGTTTGAAAATTAGCAAAAATGTCTCATTTGATTTTTTACGAACAAAATAACATTTAACCTTTCGTCAAGCAAATTTTTCATATATTTGAATTTGAAAATAAACCTTGCTCGCTTCGCTCGCAACGTTGTAACATTAGACTTTTTAAGTCATTTTCAAACACTGTGCGCTTCTTCCTCCATGAGTGATTTATCGTTGATGAAGTTTTTCTCGCAAAGTAAGATACGACTTACACCACGTGGACATGATCATCCTGGACAAGAATGAGAATTTATAGCATTTGTAAATAAGAGTGTTTGAAAGGCTAATAAGGAGAAAAAGTACTACAGCTCAAGATGGGCTTGGTTCCTGCCTAATGGATTGGAAATTATGTATGAGGTGCGAAGAAATTGCATTGATACAACTCATTTATCATCTACCACCATGGAATATTCAAACAAGAAAAAAAGTTAGACAAGAAACCGCGACGATGAGGTCGTTACAGTGGTGATTGCTGTAGTAGGAAAAATACTTGAATGGACGTGGACGCTGTATTTTCTCACCTGAAAAATCCATGTACCTATGTAGTGTTTGGAAATCAATAAAAAGTTATGTTCGAAAGGTGATCGAAGCGAGTAACAGTTGAACAATAGGTCGCTTTTGCGCGCGAAAATTCATATGTGATAATAGTGAAGTAAACGTAAGCAAAGTACACACTGTGACTAAGGGACACAATAGTGCCAAGAAACTTTTTTGTTCCAATGACTTAAGCACAGACACTTTGAGTGATCATCCCTAATAAACGGGCCCTAGTCAGCACTTTAGCATAAATGATGTATGACTCCGGTAAATTCCGTTAAAAGAAGACGAAAATAGTCAAGAAACACTCAATTGGATACTAATAACACTAAGGCAAACAGTAGGGAAGTCATAAGTCTTATATCTCTATTAGCACCTCTTTTTTGAAGGAAATCATGACTGATTGTGGGACTAGGGGAAATCCATTGTTGCTTCTTCTTTTTCCGCCAGCCACAACTTGTTCCGTTTTTGGGTCCCTTTTAAATGATGCACAGTGTTTGAAAATCACCACGAAAACAAGGGTTCAAATTGTTATTTATTTTGTCCATTTTATTCAGAGAGGGCTTTTTTTTCCTTGTACATCCATCAAATCCATTATTTGGATATTTCTCGTGAAAAGTCAGGGGCTTGTAAACAATAGGCCATAACTCTGTGACGTATGATATTGTGGTTAATAAGCGTTGAAATCACTGCATACCTGTTGGTAGCTCTTCTGGGAATTTCTCAGAAAAAATGGACTTCCTCAAGGTCAAGAGGCTTTTTGAGCCCTGGAATGCAAATGAAGGAGAGAGCAGACCGTTTGACAAAGAAAGATGAGACATAAATTCCACTTGGCGAATCTCTTTTTACACACAGATTACATCAAGCAATTTGTCACCAAGTCCATAGCAGCATAAAAAGGAGTCTAGGACATACATTCAGAAAGTAGCAGCCACGCACGTGAAAAAAATCTAAGCCAACACAGTCTTATTTTCTTGTTAAATACATCAAAGCAATTTTCGTGAGCATAAAACACAAAATTCGCAAAATTCACTAAATGGGAAAAACCAAAAATCATTAAAAACATTAGGGCATTTTTTTTAAATATATCTTTTTTAGGGTGAGCATAAAAAACCAAATCTCGACAAATGGGAAAACCCAAAAAAATCTATAAAAATTAACTATGTGATTTTTTTTATGACCCTGTAGAATTTTGAAGACTTTGTGAAGAAATCTGAGAAGTAGATTTTCCAGACAAATGACTCTCATTCAGGATGTCCACCTTGGAAAAAACCTTTTTACTCCCCTCCTTCTTCTGCTAAGTCCTATGCCATTTCTAATGTGACATTGTGGTCGAGAGGAGCAGCCTATAACACATTCATGAGTTGCCCAGCGTGAAATTCATCAAAGTCCTCAAGACTTGCAAAGCACTTGGGCTAAGTCATAAAGGCTTCAAAAGTGACCTTCAGCTTCTAAGTAAGGTCAAGTGTTAAATGGAATTTGAGTTCTATTAAGGGTCAAAATAGTGATTTTCAGGGTGGAGTGGGGGAAATGGAATGGAAGTGTGAAATACACCTATTTGGGGGGTAAAATTATCGTTTCCATCATCCTGCACAGTTCTAATGGGAACTCTATGTGAAGGGGCATCAAGCATGGAAGTTGTAAGCGCCAGCTAACAGACAAATGTTGTAATGAAGATGACACACATTATGCGGAAACCGACGTCATTGTTTTGGCTGTAAATCACACCCTCAAATGAGACTGAAACTTTGCTAGATGGAGCTGCGAGCTGCAAAAATTACCCGGTTACACTTTTTTTTAAGAGCACGTGATAGACCTTGCGTTTCTAGTAGGTAGGTAATACTGGTTTTCAGTTGTTGACATTTACGATCTTGTCGCACTTGTTCTAATTTCTATGGTTTGGCAGTCAAAGCTTCATTTTCCAGGAGTTTTGTACTCATGCTAAAACTTTAGCAGAGATTGGAATCTTGCAAGAGAAGAAAATGAGGAAAGGCATGGGAAATGTCATTTATGCAAATGTGCAGAAATTGGCAAGGGTTTTGTCATTCCTCCCTCCAACATGCTACATGGCGCGGTACTTCTATGATGACTTTTGCTTACATTGACTAAGATGAGAAGGTGATTTTCATTAGTGTCCAAACTGAAAAATCATCCCGCCTTAATGAGAAGGCTTGAGTTGGCGCTGGTGAACCTTTGTTTGATTGAATTTTTAATACATGAAGAAAATGAGAAATTGAGCAGTAAAAAAGGCAAGAGTCTAATGAGCCATACAAAAGCTAATCTACAGTGGTGGTGTTCAACTGTCCAATTGTCCTTTGAAACAAAGTTTTTTGTTTCTTCTTTCTCTGTGCATTTCAAACATCTAAAGTGTCAGTCAGTTAGCAGCGGCGGCGCAATTGAAAAATGCCCCTTTGCTGCATTATCTAAATTCCCTTAAAAGCCTGAATTTCCTGGTAAAATGCAACCAGTCAAAAAAGTAGTTTCACGAAAAAGCGCATCATGTAGAAAATAGTAAAGGCATTGCCACCACCAAGGGGACACTGTTTAAGGGTTCCCTTGAAAAAACCACCAAGTAGGGAATATTTTCTGTTTTTCACAAATTCGGGTTTTGTGACGTCCCCAACATAGAACAAAACCCTGCTATTTTGGAATTTCTAAAACCCTTGTGATGTTTCCCTTGGAATTATGTTTTCTAAGGAAAAAGGTTAGTTAATAGTCTAGCTTAGCATGGGTAGTAATGCAGCATCTGTGGAAAATTGCAGCCGCCGAGAATTCTTTTTTGGCAAGTTCGTGGGAAAAGGTCGATTTTCCTTCCTTTTTTATTTCTCCAGCATTTCAAGCTGCTGACCGTAGCTCACGCTTAGAACTTAGAAGTGAGTACTTTTCTGCTAGAACTTTATGCTTGCGTGAATTTATTCACGTTTCCGTGAATTCCTTGTCCACATAGCGGGAAGAAAAAGTGCTACTACTACCAGGTCCTTTTTGCCTTTTGCGCTGTACTGAAAAAATGCCCTTTCAATGTCATTTCAAGTCAACTCCTCTTCTTCTTCTTTTGCAGGGTGGTCTGCACCATCCAAACATTACAGCCCACCCGATTTTTCACGGGAAGGACACATTGTTTTTGCTAAGCTAGAAATTCGTGAGTGATGAGTTTACCTTATGTGGTAGTATGAATGTAAAAAGGACTTTGTGCAGCACAAAAAAGGATGGTGGAAATGGTTGGTAGAGAATCACGAATAAATAGCCTTTAAAGATTCTATTACATCTTCATTAAAGAATACTGGGTGTAGTACTAGGGCGGGCATGTTTATAAAAAAATTTGCTAGAATCAATTGGTAAAATATATTTACTGCCCACCCTAGTGCAGCAGTACATATGATAGATTCCAATGTACAGTACAGGACAATATCAGAGTTTTGGACAAAACATATTATCTCATCAGATTTTCTTGTAATATTTCCGGTTTAGATTTGTAGAGTCATGTTTGGAGAAAAATTATCAAGCTACTCCTCTAATTTTTGGTCTCATTGAACTTGGACATAAGGTGTGAAGTTGCTTACATCACTTTTTGAATGAAAAATAGGGGAGTGTCTATCCATTTTTTTCCAACCAGTCATGGTAGTAAATTTGTGTCAGAACACAAGGTTATACTTTTGAGATTATGATCAACAACTACTCACTGGCTTGCTACTGCATCACCAGCACTGTTTGAAAATGTTCATTATGGGTCAGAAGTTTGAGGAAGTTTTCAGACACATACAAAAAGGCAGAGGGCTTGTCAATCAGCTTACTATTCACATGTCAAAACTTCCAAAATTGTCCTTGCTCTTACTGATGCCTCTCAATCCCAAACTCAGTTAATGTTTCTGGAAATATCCAAATATGGAAACACTTCTCATACCTACTAGTATGTAGATGTACAGGAAATGTGACCAATTAAACTTCCTCTTAAAAAAATGAGGCTAAATACTAAATGCATTTAGAAAACCACCCTTTTCTGTGGTTAGTTTTAAATGATAAAGAAGCATCACAGTTGTCATTAACTGTGAAACTAACCAGACAACAATAGTGCATGAGGGTTAGAGTAGAAGTGAACTCAGATTGAAGATGCATTTTCTGAGATAACTACCACCCACTAGTATCACTTTCCAAGCAGAGGCATTGGACAAAAATTCTAAGCTTTAGGACCTGCAGCAGACCTTTTGAGGTCACAGAAAAACGATAGTAAACGGTGAAGCCCTGATGCATCACTGAGCTTTGCAAATCTCCATTTTTTGCGCACTGTAAAATTAAACTTTTGCTGCTACTGGAACTCTTACCTTGTCGATCACCACGTGGATTTCTGTTTTTGTTGTGTTTTGGTTTTCACAACTGAGAAGATTGAGAAACAACAGCAAATAACGCTACCAGATGTTTAGCCTCCAGCATCAGTCATCAATTTTTGATGTTACCTGCCCCTTTCGTCCCTCCAAGTCCAAGGACTGATGAATCACCCATGATGCACTTGAAAAATGTGTGCAATTTATGGTAAAAATAGGACTGCCTAATACCCTCGCGTGATTGCTATTTATTTTGTGCCAAACCAACATTGCTGCCAGAGAGGTGGCCCGTTAGAATGAGAGAGAGAGAGGCGCTAATCACGGTCATCACGAAACAAGTGTGAAAATCGTCAATTTTCATAAATATCCGCGTTTTGCAAACAAACACGCAAAATCAACCATATATTCTGCGAAGAACAATCGTACATACACACTGTTTGAAAATCACTCAAGAAGTTCCACTTACATATAATAATACGAGCTACATACGTTGAATATATTTCGGAAATCAAACATTTGAATCTACAGGTGTAGTTTTGCTCACTTTGGGCGCAAAAGTTTAAATAAGATTTTAAAATTGTTTGCAGAGGCAGAAGTTACCGCAAAAACTGAGTAAACTGTTGCTGTTTAATACTATTGGTTCAAATTGTGAACTGGATTGTGATTGTAATCATTGGATCTACTTTGAAAGTTGAAACTGATGTTTAAAAGAAAAGACTTGGAAGATATTATCCATTTGGTAATGTACTCTGCATGATAAACTGTTATGCCTATTTTGCTTATAGAGACCCGCTAGCTAGGCTAGAATGGTATACATATCGGTAATGATACCGTTTTAGAGAAAGTGATCGTAAAACTAAGTGATGGAATATATGAAGTCTCCTACTCATTTGCAGTTATGGCATGTATGAAATTGATGTGGCAGAAGCATGCAATACATACTTTAAAAAGTGCAGTAGATAGATAGCAACCATATTAGTACCAATGGTAAGTAACCTGGCCCTGCCAAAGAGTAGTTGGTTGCTAATCTTCATCAAGATGTCAAAATCCTTATTGTAGGGAAGCAACAAGTTTGACTTTGAAACTTGGCAGAGTCTCTCACTACTATTTAGAAGGACAGCTACAGCAGCAACATTGCAGGAAGATTTTTCGCCAGCTAGAACTGCATTTTACCTATAGTAACCAACAGATGAAATGTAATACTTCGTGACACCTTCAAGAGAGGATTTCATTCCGACTCTGTCTCCACATTTTCCTTCCTTTTTCCGTTTTCCTACTTTGCTGAGTTGAGTATGTCTAGCTATATCTATTCTCTCATAGCACAAAACCAACAACCACAACCTTTTCAATCAGTTTCTTCTTTTCAGACTTGAGCATCCCTAAAATGGACTACGGAATTCAGGTTAAGGTCAACACTCAGTTTCTCAGCAGCTACGGAAATAGCTCTCTTCCTCTATGATCTCATTTCCAAAAAACTACTTGTTCATTGAAATCTTTTAAGACCCATTTTTCATGGGTGAGAATGTAGTCTATGTGGACCTATGAGGCAGACTCTGCCTACCCACACCTACACATGCTTGATGTGATTGAAGAAGAATATGATCATTACTATTGATGACCTTGCCAGGAGGAGAAAATCCATCTTTGTTCCTACAGCTGATGCAAATATGGACAAAGGTGCCATCTATGATTACACCTTTGATGCCCCTAAACTAAAGAACCTTTTAAAATTGCATGAAGAACACAACATAAGATAGGCTCACGTCATTTCTGAGAAAAGCAATACTTTCAATAAGGTTGTACTACAGTTGTTATTGCAACAGGTTAGTGTACCCTAATGACTTCCACATTTAGCACTAAATATGCTAAAAGTTTTCATTCACAGCCAACCGCAAAAATAAAGCAGAAGACATGAAGTTTGATTGATTAATAGCCACGTGGGTTCTGCTGCTGTTCTTCTGTTTACAAACAAATGTAAAACCAGCAGCTGTTAGCCAAGTAAGTAAGTACTAGTACATACTACTGAATGAGGAGTTTTCTGAGTGTGCTGTGTGTTGTTGAGTAGTAGTCGATTTGCATTTCGCATGTGTGAAGTGGAAACAAATAATGCCTCTTCCAGAACAGATGGAAAAATGATGACCTTAAAAAACTTTGAACCTTCGTTTCCCATTGATCCAAGGATTTTTTTCTTCTTAGTCTCCTCCTCCCTGATGCTCATCTGGCCCCAGGCTTTGAGACACTACAAATCAATGCCTACAGTAGTAGAATCTAAAGCAACCTACCAACCAAAAAAAGAAAAGATTTTCCATTTACAATTTCAGATCACGTTTCAAGGTTCATTGTAATTACTTGATGGACACAAGATGAACACTCATGACACACTAAATTGTAGCCCCCCTTCTTTTCATTCTTTTCTTTCCTGTTTAGACAACAAAAGGTTTTAAAAAAGATGCTCTGACTAATCGTGCTGGGCTTTTACAATAAGAACCATCATTGCATCCCTTCAATCTTCATGTTTTCAAAAGAAGAGTATTATAGTGGTAAACAGCAGTGTTCGAAAATACTGAATTTCCAAGACAAATGTTAGATGTCGTTGATGCATATTTTCCCGATTAGCACAATCTTTTCCGGTTTTCTTTGAGTGAAACATTTTGAAATTGCAATTTATTTGAGGAACTATTTTCATTTTGCTCGCAAAGATGTAAACTGAGCCAGTTTATGCACTATGCATCATTTGATGACAAAGTATCTGAGTTATTTTCTCATGAATGAAATAATGAAGATCTAAAAAAGCTATGCATCTATAAGAAGGTCAAAAGTTCAATCAATTGTTTTTAGAAATGTCCCTGAGGAGATTCTCGACATTTCTCATGTCTGTTGCCGCCTTTGGATCATGGCGTCGTTGCGGTAGGACGACGGCAACAATCAACGTCATCTATCGCTTCGTCGTCACTTTTTGTCTTCCTGTGGTTTCCCCTTCTCCAAAAAAAGTTTTGGACTTATTGTTTTTGAGGTTTTCCAAACAAATTGGAATTTTCATTCAAATGGTTTCTAAATTGACAAAAGTCAAACGACGATATTATTACAAACCAATTTAAAAGTGGTGGTCTTTTCAGAGATACTCATTCAAGGGCGGGGGTTCGATTCTTCGCATGGGTTTTGTTTTTGCTGCTATCATAGGATCTAAAGTCCAATTGATATCCACCTTGGTTCAAGGTTTTAGCTTAGAATAATAATGCATGATTTATCAGAACCATTACAACCATTTCCAGCAATTTATGAGAAAGGAACTTCAATACTAAAAGCTGCAGCGCAGCATCAATCTTGCTGAAATTCCAATTTGAATTTCATAAGTTTTATTGACCATATGCAGTATTATTAAGGGACATCACAGTGTTTGAAAATTACGAAAAAAATGTCTCATTTTTACGGTTCATACATATTAATGACAGTTTCCTTAAATAAATTGGAAGTGGAACTATCTATTTTAGTTAAAGAAAAATTGTCAAAATCGTGTAATTGTGTTCACAAACACCATCTACCGATTTCTATGGATAGAAAGGTTAACTTTAGCTTTCTAAGACATTCAAATCATTTTCAAACACTGTGGACAACAGCTTTAATGGTTTTAATCATTAAGGCTTGATTTATGGCCTGATTAATTCTGCCTGTTTTTCATGTGCGGCTCGCTGGTTACAAGGATGGTTGTAAATATTTATGGTTTATTTTATTAGGTGTCTTCCCAAAGAAAAGGCGTGTCGTGTGGTCATCCTTATTGCTTGAAAAGAGGTGCCGACAGGAAGGTTTCTTTTGATATTTTTCCTTGTCTGTTTGGGTTTTGAGGCTTGAGATTTGGTTGGTGGTAGTGGCCAACCATCGTAGCCCTGCTGTAGTACGAAGCCGAGGAAGCAACCTTGAGTGCACAAGAAGACACTATGGCGAAATCTTCTTAGGCATGCGAGCTGTGGATCATGCATAGGAATGTAGATGTCCCGATGCAGCACAAACTTTGCTTGTGATGCTAGGAAACACACAGTGGACTAATGGGATGTCAATTGACTCATTTCTTTACGCGAGCCAAGCGAGATGTAAGATGTTCCTATGATTTGAATTTTTGGTCCCAAAATAATTTGTAAAACTAAATTGTTTCATAAACTGAGCCTTCGGTAACCTTTTTAACACTGTGTATGAACCACATACAGTAAATGTCATCCTTCATGCTTCATTTACAAACTTACACCATGATGACCCAAAAAATACATTGTGTTTTTTTTTTTTCATTTTAATTGTAAGTTTTTAATAAAGGTTTTCTCATAAACTGAGCCTTCGGTAACCTTTTTAACACTGTGTATGAACCACATATAGTAAATGTCATCCCTTCATGCTTCATTTACAAACTTACACTATGATGACCCAAAAAATACATTGTGTGTGTGGTTTTTTTTTCATTTTAATTGTAAGTTTTTAATAAAGGTTTTCCCCCTTAGTGTGTTTATTTACAAGCTGTCAGAAGCCCCTTTAATTAAAATTGAAAGTTTGTGCATGATGCAAAGTTTCGTTTTGAAAGGCAGAGAAATGCTAAATCATGATGCCACTTGAAACTTGCATCTTTGAACTTTGAAAGAGTTTCTTTTTAGTACTTTGTTTTGTACTCACTTGAAAATTGTTTGTTTGAATGCAACAAAATATGCACGAGAAGTTGAAGAAGAACCTTTTTCACGACTTTATTCTGTTCACACGCTAGACTTTTTTTTGCAAATTGCCATTCGTGCCTAACTACTTACTTCCATATTTCTAAAGTTTGACAGGTTTATGCACATAACTTATTGATGTCCATATCAAAACACTCCGAAGAAAAACTTTCACTCCTTGTCCATTTTTATTGGGAAATGGTAAACAAGTCACTTAGAACCTCAGATACACAATGTTTGAAAATTGCTCAAAAATCTCTCATTTGAATTTTCGTGGTTAATAAATAGTCTTCTGTTGTAAGGTTAATTTTTATTCCTACGCTCGCAATTTTTCTAAAAATGGAACTTTGAGTGGTTTTCAAACATGGTGGCTCGTAGAGTCGTCGGTGAAAATCCAAAACAAAGTGATGACTAAAAGGCAATTCTCATGCCCGTGGCCAAATGCCTGAGATGTGATGACATGATCTTTGACATGCTTGAGTACTGTGCATTATCAAGATAACAAGTCTTGCACTGGACAGTTTTAATCTATGTACCTAAGCATTTTAGCAATGGCAGTCAATTTACTTTTAGTACTGGCAGTTTTTTAAAAGCTACTTCTACTGCTTTTGACAAGCTTTCATTAGCAGATGAAAGCTAAAGTGCAATCGTTTATTTTCAGACTCACTGGTGATTACTAATATTGTTATGTATGTACGGTGTTTGAAAATAGATTGAATTGTCTCAGTTGATGTTGAAAAAACTTTTTTAACAAGATTCAGATACATTTAGATACCTGTACTGATTTTAGGTTTGAGCAAAGCGAGCTATGTCTACTTGCAAATCAAAGCATATTTTCTATGATACATTTTTGGTCATTTTCAAACAGTCTGTGTCGATATATAAAATGAATGTCAGTTTTATCAATCAAGCTTTGTTTGAAAAATTTGATTTGTTCGTTGCGTTATGTGCTAATTTTGCCACGTGCTTCGACTCCACGTCTATCTCTTCTATCTTTGGAAAATGGGTTTAGTAGCCTTGGTTGAAGGCAATAGAACATTACTCTTCTACTGGCCAACACACGTTTGGCTATACCCTGTACGGTTATAAACAAAGCATGAATTGTCAATATCTGTATGCACGAAGTGCGAGAAATCTGCCAACAAAATGCAGCCTTAGCACTATCAGCGTGAGAGACTGAACCGATGCATTGCACTTTTTTTCCGAGTGACTAATAACACAGAAGTTTCTTCAAGATCTTCTCGGCTAGCTGGCGCTTAGATCATCTGAGCTATGCTAGATCAAAATGCATCAGGTCATGACCCGAGCCTTACTAACATGAGCAAATGAGCCAAAAGCTAGAAAACTGCTGTTGGAAGGGATGACCACAGTGTTTTAAAATCATTTTAAAAAGTCTAATTTGTCTGTTTTGCGAGCGTAGCGAGCTACTTACGTTTATTTTTCAATTAAAACTTTTTGAATTTTCCCGCCAAAAATCTTAAAAGTATGATTTGGGCCGTTTTTGGACGCAATTTCAACCACTGTGACAACCTCCAATCTAGGTATCTTCAATCTTTTAAAAAAGGACCTTTTTTTCATTTCAACGTCGTTGGTAACAGAGTACGTTTATTGATCAGGGAGGTCCTTTTGGCTAAAGCTTGAGGAACGGCCAACTTTCAAAGATTAAAAGCAGAAGATTGACAGATCAATTTTGGATAGAAACCAAAGGGGGAGAAGAGATTGCATTCATTCTTAGGATCTTCTTCAAGGTTTCTAGACACACTTGATAGAAATCCCCTTTGGGGCAAATGTCTTCTTCATATCAATTATGCTTGTCCAGCCATTTTCACTGATACGATGCGGAAAAGATTGAATTGTTTCAAAATAAGCTTCGTTATTTCGTTTTTTCTTCAAAAATAAAATCGCAGTGTTTGAAAATAGTATTTTGGGTATTTTGATGAATTTCAAACACTGTACCATCTATGTAGAATGCCAAAAAAAGACCCGCTTGAAGGCTATCAAAAGTACGACGATGCATATTTTGGTCCCAAAAATAGAACAACGGTTTCAAATTTGCCTGGTTTTGAACCAATTCCAAAATAAGGCTGCTATTTTTGGTGAGCCCACAAAATTATTTTGATGAATTTGCAGCAATAGGAAACTAAATTGGATTTTTTTGTGCCTCATCAAGAATTGAGCTTTTCAATTTCGCGTGCAAAAAAGGAAGGAGAGGACAACAAAAGACCTCATTAAGAGACCCGAGGTCAAAACCAGGCAGCAACCAGACCTCCTCTTATGATGGTATTAGAGAAGATGCAAATCACCACCCGGTCCGCCGCCTCAGTAAAAGAAGGAGGATGAAAAAAAATCTTTTTACATATTCCTTTAGCTTGATGCGGTGTCTAGACCCATAAATTAAATAAGAAATTAAAAGGCTCTTCTGTTGATGCTGCCAGCAGCCTTTTGACATGCACATGGGTGCAAAAGAGCCAAAGGGAATTTTGTCTAATTTTTGAAGGGCTAAAGTCTGGTTTTTCTAATTTTGTCTGAGTTCCACAAATATGAGATGTTATGATTATAACAATAAAAAATCGACGATTTGTAACCCTAAGAAAATCGGAGAAAATCTAAACGCCATCTAACCATATTTAGTGAGTTTTGAAAAACGATGGCACAGTTCAAATGAGACATTTTATGGGGATTTTCAAAGCCAAAGGTAATAATGATGACACATTGTTGTCAATTTTTAGATCATGATGTCTGCTGTTATGATTTTCTTGGGGGAGTTTAGGATTGAGACCTTGATTGGAAGTGGTGGTGAAGCTCCTGTGACCAAGGTGTCGATGTCAAGGTTAACGACGGGATATGAAGTTTCTCGCGAAGAAGAAGTCAGAAAAAGGCATCTTTTTTCGCGCATTTTTCCACGGTTCTTTTTTTAAAAAAGATTTTGATGATGGATTTAGACTTGATTCTTCGTGTCTAACCATAAAAAGAATCCGTACAACACTAGTAGAAAATTGCGTCATTTTCTTCTTCAGCCCAAAAACTGCAAGTTCAGTAGAGAACGCGAGGTACATTCTGAAGATGTGCCAGCAAGCTGATGAGAAAACAGGAAAAGCATCAGACTGTGTAGTTTTTCATCACGCGATGTGTTCAATTTTCAAAAAGTAACCAAAAAAGAATTGTTAGACGTCTCGATTGAAAAATTCTTCTGTGTTTTGTCTAGACTATGCCAATGCTGGATGATTGTCTAGAGTGTCGCGCATTTGACCCTTCAAGCGTCTCGTGAATGTCATTCCTAAAAAACAAAGTGGTATGTACTGCAATAGTAGTTAAAAACACTCATCTTTTGTGTTTCTGCAGAGTCTCTCTCTCTTTCCTCCTCTCTTTTCATGATGTTGAGAGAAATGTGATGAAATGTTAACTCCTTTTGTGGAAGATCAGCGATAAGAGTGGTAATAGCTCAAGGTAGAGGGTAAAGATGTAAACGAGCTATTGTACTGTCAACATCATGGTCACTTTTAGTTTTCGCAATGTTTGAGCAGCATTTTAAGAAAGAACTACTAAAGGAAGGACACGCCAGGATGACCGTGAATTTCGGTTCTCGGAAGCCACCAAATAGACCTCATGTCCGCAGCAGTAGCTTCTACTACTACGCAAAGTACATCATCCGTTATCTACTCCACTACTCAAAGAAGATGCCCGCCTAAAACTTTCAACATTCTTCGAATGCCACCAAAGATTTTCAAAAACAAAATTGGAAAAGTGTTTTTTGAATTTTTTCCTCATTCAGATTTCATGCTCTAGCTCATGGTCCTTTAGTTATTACCTAGGTGGCGGCGTTATACGCATCTTGAAATGGAGATTTTGCCTCGTCATCACTACGGTTTTTTCCATTCTTGGTCGAATTTGTCACGCCTGTTTTTTGCTTAGCATTGCTCTAAAAAAGTGACATCTGGACCCCCGTTCTTCTGATGACTCCATACATGCCAAGAATTTCTTCAGCTGCTGATGAGCAGGCCTTCTTACGGTTGACCTTTAGCCTCCTTTAGAAGAATGAAGATGTCGTGACTGATATCCAGGCTCTAATGACTCATCTACTACTGTATTACTTGAACTGGATTTCAACTTACCGTCACAGCACTGTTTGAAAATTTGTGGATGAACGCAATATTATTACCTAATGTTTTCTTTAAAAAGTTTCCTTCAAAAGCTTTCAAGACTGAACTTATATTTAGAAACTGAAAGGAGATGCAAGAAAAAAAAAAAAGTTTTGCTGCACTACTGCTACTTTGAGTAGTTGTTCTGAAAGTGATGCATTTTTCATTAGCTTGTCATGTCACACCGCTCTTCCAGCATTGGTTGGACACAAAAGCGTGACAAATCTGCACGCATTGACTAAGGTCAGCAAATAGCTCTGATTAAAATCTGCAGCCGTACTACATAAGTCAATTTTATGGCCTTGCAAAAGGCCTTGTCTGACTCGCATTGGAAATAATTTTTTTTGAGTTCACAACTTTTGATAATCATGAACTTACAAAAACTAACGATGATGTAGTTTCGTTATACTTTTTAGCAACAATTTGGAAGAAGAAAGATCACCATAAGTAAAGGTCAAAATTGTGTCTGTAATTTGTGATGCTTTGCCTGCATACTAGAGTATGAGACTTTTTGAGTGAAACAAACTAGTTTATTCATAGGTTTTTGAAATTGAGGAAGTACAAATCTGCCAAATTAACGATGTCTGTCCCCCAAATTAAGTTTGGCACGACGCGTTGAATTGTGGACACATCATCATTTATGCACACATTATGGGTTCCACTGTAGCTGCGAAATGAGTAGGGGGGTTGGGTAGTAAAGTGCCAACTCAACAATTCTCTGTACAAGATGATGAATATGAGTGGGGCAGGAACGTCCGGTCTTTTTCCATAGAAAAACAGTCACAAGGTCATGATACATCAAGTCATGTAAGTAACCATAATCCATTCATCTTATTCAGTCAAAATGCTGACACTTATGATGTCTCGTAACTAATTCTGATCCACACAAATTACAACGATGCGACGCACATTGTTTATGTTTAAAAAGCAAGCACTCAAATATTTTGATGATTTTCATTCATGGCTTTAAAAAGGGGCGTAAATTGGTAGACAGTGTAGAGTTTTCATATTTGCACTAACTTTTGCATTTGGCATGAGTAGGAAAGCAGACAAGGTTGAGTTTTTCAAAGCAGACTTTGAATTTTGATGAGAAGCGGCTTCAAAAGCCTTAGAGCCCTTGCATGCCTGAGATGATTTCAATTTTAGTCGCTCATTATTTGAACGATGAGCGGGCTAATTTGCACTTGTAGAGGCCACCCTTCCGCTAGCAGCCGCTCAGATTCTTTTTTGTGAGATAGGCTTTAAGTGATAATTTGCTCTCATCATCAAGATGATTTTAACACAACATCCTTGACCATTTATTCTCCCTTTGATGGGTTCATTCAAGGTCCAATTAGCCAAGCAATAGCCAACCTGATTGGCTGCTACAATCGAAACACGGTGTTTGAAAATCACACGAATTGTCTCATTTAGATCATTTAGATTTTTAGACAGCCATGCCGCCGCTTCAAGAGTTCAAGACTTGTTGGTGTTGGAGGACTTCTGTTGATTGTCGAAGTATTTTTCAAACACAGTGTAAAAGTCTGAATAATGGCCAAAAATGTTTGGACCCAAACCTCACGATTTTACTATCGCTTCTTCTGCTGCTAGTCTAAGTGAATCCTCGGTGTATTGTTATCAACCAAGCGAACAACAAGGTCAAATAGAAGGACCTAAAGTGACAATTTTTCCGTTTGACTTACCGAAAACATTGCTTTTAGGTCACGACCTCCTTCCGCTTTAACTGCATATCTCTGCAGTTAGAGTTTGGAAAGAGATGACCGCTATTTATGCCATGTTCAAGATCATCATCGACTCATGAAAAATCCTTCTCCTTTGTCAAGGGATATAATCAATTACCCAGCAACCCTAAGACTCACAATGTTTGCAAATCAGTCAAAGAGTCTAATTTTGCGAGAGAAGCGAGGTAAGAATTTGTAACAAGGTGTTGCAACCTTAATTCCCCTATTTATCTTTGTTCTTTTTTTCAAATCAAAATCTTCGAGTTTTCAAATGAGACATTTTTAGGTTATTTTCAAACACTGTGGGCGATTGCTACCCAAAATTGTAGTTTCCTTTCATCCCCTTGTCGTGAATCCCGGCCATAAAAAGGGCTACTATGTATTACTTGGTAGGTGGCCATACATACTTTAGACTCGTCACACACACAAAATTTCTACCCAAGGTTAAACCACACCGGAGATCCTCTTCAAACAAAACGACCTGTGAATTTTTATATGGGTGGTGGTGGTGTTCTACGACTGCAGGACTAATGAAAAATAACTCACTTCATCACTGCTATGCTATGCTGGGAGGACAGATGACTGAATAAATCTAAGCTTCACAAAGTAAAATTCTACGAAAGGCACTCCTCTTTTTTAATAAGCTCTGCTCAGATTCTTGAAGGTCAATTGTAGCTTTAAAAAAGGCAGATGTGTCCGCTGCGTCGTTTCTAATTTGCACGATTTTCTCATCATTTCTGATTCTCCCCCTTTAATTTTGCCCTTCGATAACACAATGGTTGAATATCACTCAAAAAAAGTCTCCTTTCAATTTCCAGGCTAAAAATAGAATTTTTTTTCTGTTTATACTTTTCAATTCAATTGCTAAAAATTGGAAAAATGACTACATAAACGCCATCTACATAACCATTTATTTCCCCTAAGACATTGGCTATTTTGAAAGTAAGCGCTGTCAATTAATTGAGACTTTTTAGGAATTTACAAACATCCTATGCTACGTGTACTTCACGTGGCGAAAGTGAAAGCCTTTTGTTGCTGCTGACGTCAATGCTGGTTATTAGCCAATAAGTCTATAAATAGTCACTAACCAGGTGCTGCTAGAGCTGTCAATGGACAATATATGCTGTCTGTCCAATATTTTACTTGGGTGCCAATGAGCTTCAGGTCTCCTTCTCCATGACGCAACTCCCTCTACCTCAAATACTTGCTAGTGAATTTTTCCATGTAGGCACATTCCATTAGCTACTGTGTTACGAACAAATATGTTCACTTTGTACATTGTTTGAAAATGGGCGAGTAGGTGAGCGTAGTGAGCTAGGATCAAATACTTTAAAATATTTTAAAGCTCGCTACGCTCGTTTAAAGTGCCAAAATGAGACCGTGAGAATCCTCTTCTTTACTGTATCTCATCTTGAGCTTGTTTGTTTGAGCAAATCCTCGTCTCACGTATTGAAGAATGAGTCAATCATGCCTCTGACCTCACTGCTGACTCTCAAGCACGATTGAAGAGAAGAATCTGCTAATCAAAGAAAGAATCTGTTATAAAGCCCCTACTTACTGTGTGTCCCAACAGGATTTAGAATCCTTGAGATTCACCACTCATTAGGTGTCAATCCGTAAGGGTAAAATTCCTCGGCCATTATATTGGCAAAGGCAGAAAAATTCTTCGCATAGTACCTGACTAGCGTTTCAATGACACTGGGGTCAACACTTTTTAACCCCTAACAGTCAAGATAGACTTTTGGCTCTGCACTAAATTAAAAACTTTTTCAAGGTTTCAACTTTTATATCTGAGTAATTATTTCTTGGCTACTATCAACAGGGTCATTGCTTGATGGTCGTCTTGGGGATCTCAAATGAAGAAGCTAAGAATCCTAATTTACGACACAATAAGATTCTTTGAAGATGACATTGAAACTCACACACTGAGTGGAAAATAATCTTGGGATGGACACAATTTTGAGCTTACTTAGGAAGAGGAAGATACTTTGTGTTGCGTTGCGAGGAGCGTAAATCATCAAAAATTCATCAATCTAATTTTCGGTCTTTGGGTGATGCCCGTGCCAGAATTCAGACTCAATTTTGTCGTCTAATCTCTGAATCTCAACCCACAAAACTTTTTTAGTACCCACTCGTATGTATTGACCCTGCTGTATGAAAAGTCCTGAGATAGGACTACTCCAAAGTCGACCTTAGAGTTCAAAGTTGCACAATTTTTCCGCTCTTTTGCTGGTCATCTACATTTTTGAATCTTGAGCAAGTTTAGTTCTAGCACACACCCATTTGTTACAGATGAAGCTTTATGGAGCTTTGGAGTAGATGGATTATTATTATTCAAGGTTCAACAAAAATACCAGCAAAACTTGCCATATCATGGAGCTCTATTGCACAACACTTAGTAGTCTATGTAAAAGCATGTAGTAAAGCCAAGAAACTCTTGTGAAGAAGCGTCGTCTTGTCAATGGAATGTTTTGATTCCTTGCAAAGCGACCTTGTGCGAAAGTGCAAAAAAATGCTTGGGTAGTACTCTGTGTGAATGATGCGATGCGCTTAACGTTTGGAGGTATTGCAGAGGGTGCTATTTAGCATAGGCCACAGTGTTTGAAAATCACTCAAAAATGTCACTATAAAAGGTCTATTCATTTGAATTTTCCCGCCAAATATAAACATCACAATATGAAATTGTAATTTTGGACATTTTTGGCGGGAAATTGAAATGAGACATTTTTGTTAATTTTCAGGACACTGTGTAGTGAGTGCGGCGGTCTCTTAGCTAGGGGCGGCTAAGAGGATAGGATAGCAAAAAAATTTCGAAAACCGCACACAAAGCAGTTGGTGTGTAAGATGTCATAAATCTTGAACAGAAGAGAGTTCAATGATCACCTTGAACATCATCAGAGAAGTTGAGTTGAAGAGCGGCGGCAGAGAAGCCAACTGTAATGAGGAGTCTAATTATTCAATGATTCTGAACTCTACGGGTTGCTGGGTCAAGTTCGAATGTTCTTCGAATGCTGCTTCGAAATGAAGTCATTCAGGGTCGTAAAGCAAAACTTAAAAGTACGTTACAGTGTATAAAATACCTCAAGAAGCTCTATTTATTGGAATTTTTGTCCCAAAACTCCATTATAAAAATATATACCTATTTGAAACCTAGTTCCCCCATTTACATACAGTGGTTGAAAATCATCCAAAAAGTATCATTTTCAAATGAAAAAGGAATGTTTTCCAATCTAGGAAGTTGAAAGACGAAAAAATTAATCAGAAATCAAGTGTGCATGACAAGCTTCAGAATTTTCCAAAAGTTTTACAACGCATTGAAAGTTGAAACGATTTTCGATACAGGTATGATTGTATACTAAGGTGTGACATAGTTTCAATTTTCCAATTAGAGGGGTCATTAGAGTATCAATTTGCGGTTCTTAGGATGATACCTAAGAAAATCACCTTTCTTGTCATTTTGTGGTTTGGAATCTTCTAGACTTGGAAATCGGAGAAGAAGCGTCAATCGATGGCGCGATGCGATGAAGATGAGATGAGATGTATTGCGAAAATTCGAGCAATGAAATTTCTGCATGTCGCCGTTTGATTTTACTTTACCTTGAGGCTACCCCAAAGCAACCAAAGACCTTTCGTGAGATAGTTATGAATGTCAACAAGATGCTCTTCAAGATCATAGAGTAGAAGCATCAAAGGTACAAACACGCGATGATGTAGTATACCTAAAAACACGGAGTGAAAATTCGATAATCATAGTGAAGAAGTAACAGGAAAAAATGGAGTTTTTGCAAAAAGAAAACACAGTGTATGAAAATCCTACAAAAAAAAAAATAATTCACTTACATGTACATTTTTTGGCGTGAAAATTCAAACATTTTGCAGACAAAAGAAAGGAGATTTTGGGGGATATTTTTAGCAACTGTGTGATTTTAACGTTCCGGAGCCATAAGTATTGTCCTATGATCATGCATTTTTTTATTATGTATCATCATTTAGAGAGCTACAATTTTATAAGGGGAGATCAGCATGTCTGAGATAAAACTGGAAAGATGGATTGAGTCCGGCCTTGATTGCCAAAGTGAAAATTTCTTCATTGCTGATGTAACATTCCATAAGACTTCATCAAACTGTTGATAGAATTCATATCGCGTCGATCTAAATCACGAATGTTGACTTGTCCCTCACGAACTTGGTCAATGACTTTGAGAAGGTGGGTAATTTGAGATGTACGCAAAGCGTGGATCTTGCTTTGCCCACGAATGGCATTATCGTAGGCTGATCGGGGAACACTGTAAAAAAAATCCGGAGAAAATTCTTTAGCCAGGTCAAAATGACGAACACATTGACCTCCTCTGTACTCAAAAATCCGGTTTTATAGCGGCCTTGTTATATCAAAAAACAATCGCTTCCATTTTAGCGCTTTTTTATTTTTGGCGTGAACATTTGATTTCGTTGAGGTCTATCTAGGCAAAAAAATGCCGTTCATTTTAATTCGTGAGAAATCCATCACTACTCACCGCTCATTTATCAATTTTTGGGGCCTTGGAAATGATTTCCGGCGAATAATCTCTGCTGCATTGCCTGCCTGTAAGGCGTTGATGCAAATCAGAATTAGCATAAAGCCTAAGGTAGCTCTCAATAGTCTGTCAAACATTTTCTTATTTCTTTCTTCTGCAGAAGTTCGCTAACAACTGAATTGTATTTCTCAGACCCCAATTACTTCACTCGTCCACTCCATGATATATTGGACTTCATTTCTAAAGCTATAAATACTTCTATTCTTTCATTCAAACTTTTTGTTGCTGCTGCTGCTGTCGAGGACCATTCAGAGGCCTGAAGACAAACAGTGTTAGGAAATCACCAAAAAATGTCTCACTTGAATCTTCACGCCAGAAATTTATTCTGCTCTATTCGCTTGCAGTTTAGTAAAACGACTTTTTTAAATGATTTTTAAACACTGTGAAAATGGACTCTTCAACACCCCCGCCATTCATTGGATTTTTCTATAAATAGGTATGAGCTAGGTCCTTTCATGTCTAGAACAAAGGAGCCTCTAATGATCGAGGTTACGTCGCCTTTTTCAAACCTCCTCAATACATACAACAAAAGTGGAAATGGAACAGACTGATTTTATTTTTGTTGACCATCATTACATAGCATAATACAAAGTAATAGTATTTCAAATCGGGTTTTCAATCTTCGTTACTTGACGATTCTGCAAGAGAAAATTAAACAAAATTAGCATAAATGTCAAATATTGATAGATTAGGAAATTAAAATTTCAATGATGAGGTTATTTAAAAATGTACCTTGATAGTATCAGGTTAGTTGCAACCTTAATTTGGCCGTTTAAGGACTTGTTTTAGGCCTTCAATGGTGTATCGAGAGCATCATCTGTTAGGAAGGACAGAGGAAAATTGGAGTTAAAAACACGACACACAACAACACAAAAAAGCAGTATTTGTCAAGTGAATACATAAAGTCCCCAATCACAAAATACTGTAAAGCAGCCCTGAATCTGAAAATTATACAGACGGTAAAATTACCTTCAACATCGTCATCCTCTTCTTCATCATCGTCAGATTCAAAAGTAGAATCGGGGATATCGTAAAGGCGAATAACATGCTTGTTGGGATCCTTGACGATCAAGTACTTGCCGTCCTTTTGGGCCATAACTTGATCAATGATGCAACGAACAATTCCCCAACAATTATCCAAAGACAAGTTGATTTGCGCGGCAAATTCCGTGGGTTTGAATTGCTGCGTGCCCAAAATCACATGACGGGACGAATCCTTCATGTTCAAACGGGTGATGTATCCGAATTTCAAGATGTCTGAGCCAGCTAAGAGAGCTTGAACAGTCCACTTGCTCAGCTTAGAAGCATTATGCTTGAGTTCGTTGGCTAGTACGGCACCTCGTTGCACATCTAATTTTTGACGCCAGTCAATGTTACCAGAATGCCTGCAAAATATTGGTAAAAAATGAGAATTTTTCTAGAGAAATAAAAAGGAGTAAAAAATTATGTAAGAGTTTTCAGTTATGCTATTCGTAATCACAATCTGACCGGTTGAAGCGATCCACCTATGAAATAGGCAGACAGCCGCCGACTACAGATATTCATACGAACGAGAAAATCATCATTAAAAATCTAAAAGTTTTGCACAGTGTGTATGAAGATCAAACACTGTTTAACTTGAAATTTACGTTTTTTCTTCTTTTACCTCGAGTCCCATTCGTTCAAGGCCTTGACGTTCATGTAAGACTTGTCTTTCTCGGTGCCAAAGACTGCATCATGTTCCGTACGTGCAATCAATCGAATATTGTTGCCTAAATCCCACTTTCTGTAACGGTAACCCACGGATGCAACTTGTGTTTTGGAATTCTTTTCTTCGTCGTCAGAATCATCAGCTTCGGCGAAAGGATTTTCCTCAGGGAACTTGTGCTTGTCAACATCAGCTCGAAGGACTTGTTGAGAAAAGTTGTGGTTGATGAAGGTTGCTTCAAGGGCCAGATTTCTGGGAGAATTCAGGCTGGAGCCTTCATCTTGAGGAGGTTCGGCAGCGGTTTCAGACACGGATAGCAAATCTAAAATGATATCAAAATCATAGAAAAACTTCCACAAAAATCAAACGATATCTTTATCTAAGACGATAAATCAGAGAGAAGATTATTTGTAATCAGAATAATTGTCGATGATCGAAATCAACACAATTTTCATGCGAACGAGAAAATCATCACTTAGAATCCTAAACAAAAAATCGTCAAAAATCAGTTGCTACGAACAAGAGCAGCGTAAACCAATGCAATTTGACGATTTTTTATCGAGTTATGTAGGAAATTACCAAATTCAGTGTTGTCTCGCTTATCCAAAAATATCTTGCCACCAATCTTCTGGACCACGATATCCCAGGAATACACAGACCGTGTACAACACATCAAAGTAGCCAAGATGGTATCGGTAGCAAAGACATTGGCATCCGGATGACTCTTGGCCAATTTACGAATGACGGGGTCGTCGGTGGTGGTCACAGTATGGAAAATCCTGTCGACTCGGCGCAGTGGTCTTTCGTTCTTGACATTAACACGATCGTAAGACTTGTCATAGAACTCAAGTGTACCACAATTCAACAAATCTGTGGGCTCGTTGACAGTGGGCAACGAAAGTTTGCCCAATTGAGCCTTTTCCATTTCTTCCAAAACAATCCAATCGGGCTTGACAGTGACTGAAGATTCGCGTTGCTTGATTTGCACGGGGCGATTGTAGTTTTGTCGGCCTTTTTGTTGCTGCTGCCATTTTCGCATTTGTCTTGTACGTTCTCTGCAAAAGAATGTAAGAAAATGAACTTTGTACCAAACACAATTATTTGGGTCAATTTAGGGCATATTCTGATCGATTTAGCATTGGTATTATTGTCTCGAAGTCTGATGTGAATATGACTAGAAAGACAGATCAAGCCATGCATTTTTCAATTATGTATAGAATTTGAAACGCCAAAGTTTACCTTTCTTTGTTCTTTTGAGCTTTGCTCAAAACTTGAAGTTGATTGGTATTCTTGTTATTGGCTGTAGACCAACGATTGCCTCCTTGGTTTCCAACACCTCCACGGAAGTTTCCACGTCCTCGGAAGAACCGGCCACGTCCGTACATGGGCCTCAAGGCTCTTGAAGTGTCCACCAATTGGAAAGAACTTTCATCTTCTTCGTAGTAATAAGAATATTGAGTACCTCCGGCACCAATGGCAGAATTGTATTTAGTGACATATCTTCTGTCTTGATATGTTGCCCCAGTCCAATCAGAAATCTAAAAGGTAAGAAAAGAATAAACAATCTTGCCGAACCCATTTCGGAAATTGATTTTTAAGGTGGGTTAATCAGAGAGAAGATTAATTGTAATCAGAAAAATTGTCGATGATCGAGATCAACACAATTTTCATGCGAACGAGAAAATCATCATTTTGAACCGAATAATAAACTATGAAAAGTTCGTTAAAATGCAGCAGCTATTGGCAAGCACCGCATAAAACAAACCAATTTCACGATATTTTTTCTTTAAACGAATTTTCTGGAGAAATACATAGATAGAAGGAGAAAAGGGCTGTCACTTACTTTTCCCAATCTGTCGGATTTTGAGAATGGCTGATAAGGCATATCCTTGAACTTGGTCTCCATATTGGAAGGACCCCATCCCGAGGGATTAACTTGAATATCTGGGAGTGAAAACGGTGCTTTGGGAGTTTCTTCGCCCATTTTTCTACTTGAAAATCAACTTTTTCTAACTTTCCAGTTCACACGTGGACGACGTCAAACCAAGCCGGAGACTGCCGGAGAATCAGCGCCTCTATTGAGAAAATGTAAACAAATATTAGAACTGAGAAACAGAAAAGAGCCAAATAGTGGCAATATTCGCCATAGGAATTTCAAAAGTCGACGAGAAAAATCTGAGAAATAACAAAGTAGCGCTAAAAAGGTAAAAAGGGAAAGGTTTGGTTCAGATCTCCTCACATTTCCAGAATTTGTCAAATTTCAGCGCTTTCAGGAAACATTCTTCCATTCATGAGTAGTCTTCATTTTTGGCATTTTTGTAGAAAAATCCATCGATTTACTCTGATTGGTNAATCTATCAAGAAGACTGAGTGATCTAAGAAATTCCTTGACTTCGCTTATTTTTAAAATTGAAAATGATCCCAACCTAAATTGGCCTTCATTTTTAAATTCACTTGCACTTACAAGTGGTCAAATGAATTCTTTGATGAAGATGATAAAAAATGAAGCCACTAACAAGCAGCCTCCCTTATTTTACAAACGCTATGTCACACTGCCCCTGTTTCTGTCACCCGATCGTGATGAAGAGTTGGCAAAATTGACTGAAGGTCGAGTCACTACCTTTGTAAGTTTCAAACATTGTGATTTCTATTCATTATTCACACACTCTTTTTTAATGGCATTTATAGTCACATGATGTTGTTCCCCATCTACTACGCACCAAACTTGATCCAGAAGTTGAGGCTAGATATGCAAGTTATGAAAACAGAAATAATAGTCTGGCACCTGATACTATAAATAAACAGTTGACAATCTTCGACAAAATTGCCACTGAGACTTTGAAGAAAATTAACCGAGAAAGAGATGACATGGATTGCAAGGCCAATGCACGCAATGAAATGGAAAAGACAAGTTCCATGGATGATACAATGGCTCTTGTTGGTGCCGTGACATTAGGCAAAGGCCTCCGTGGAATTCCCATGCAACCTGGAATACCTTCCAGTCAACATGGTCCACCTACAACAGGCATGATAATGAATAGACTGCCCATGAGCCAAGCCAACCATCCTTCCAAAGTCCAATCAACGATCAAGACGAATATCAGAGCTGCTACGCATCCTTACCAAAGACCATAAAAAATCAGTACATTTTATTTCTTTTATAGCAGTGATGTGTCAATTCAAAGTATGTAAAATACAATATGTAATATCAAAATATCTGACAAATTGATCGATTAGAGCCTTGGACAAGCTTCAACACTTTGTATGATTGCTGTAAAAGATTTCCATAAGTCTTGATTAACAAAGCAAACTGTTCCACCTCCTCGTTTCTTTTGAGTTTCCATGCGATTGATGTCTCCAATACATACGTACTTTTCAGCATCCGGCATAGTCATTTCCTCACTGTATGCCACGGCCCATTTGGCGTGATCTTTGTGTGTAGCAAACTTGATCTTGGACTGGATTTCAAAGTCCAAAGAGTCAACATTTTCCACTTTGTAATTTCCATCACAACTGGAATGCATTTTCCCTGGTCCATTAGGCCATGATTCTACCATCAAGTTGGTTTTCAGCATTGGAGCCACAAGTTCAGCATAAAGATCTTTGCCAAAATGCTTGGCTTTGGCAAAACTGGTGAAAGAGTGACCACCTAGGGAGGAAAATGTCACGACGTTAAAGGATTTTCCTGTCTTGGAATGATTTCCACTTGCTGCTGAAGCTAACGTTGGATATTTTGTCGAGGCCCATTTGGGTACATTGACCGAGTAGACATATGGAGAATTGAAAATCATTTGTTGTCCAATCTGTTCCGCTGAAGTTGGTGTCAAAAGGCTGATGCATAAAAATGATTGGCCGTACATTTGTCCGGTGTGGGGATAATCATAACCTTCAGAGTCAATATTAGGAGGATACTTTGGGACTGAATGGATCAACCAAAAACCATACTTTTCGTTCAAGACAAGCACTCCTTTGGTGTGACCTAATGTGAAACTTGTGGTCCCATTGGGATGTTCATCATTGTACAACATGTGGAATTGCCTTGGATCATTGTTGTACATTGGACTTAGGATTCTTCCGGGTATGGATTCTCCATCTTTGACTGATAATTCAGACAAAGTCCAATCTGCATGTGGATTTTTGGAGCTGATGGAGGCGTGAGCCAAGCCTTCTTTGATTAAAGCATTACTCGATTTCGAGTTTTTTGGGAACTTGTAAATGGCGACCCAGTCTACAAATACACCATTTTCATCCACACATTGCCCACTTGTCCAAGCAATAAGGCAAAAGAAAGTTAAGTAGCACAGATTATGCAACATTTTCGATCTTTCTTAGAAACTCCCAAAACTCCCACTTCTTTGTCTGTCAAGTGTCAAATTGTTATTGTTTGAAAATCATGAAAATTTCAAATCTCCCGCGTCTAATTTGAAGAAATTTTCTTTGTTTTCAATTCCACCGAGTTCTAGATAGAACTGAAATATTTGAAGCAACTCACCGACATCTATGATTTTTTAAGACGACCAGAAAACTTGAAATAGTTTCCAATTCAAAAAAATTAATGTATTGAAATTACATTCAATTTCAAAATTGTACAGAGGACTTCTGAATTTTGAGGTTGTACGCTTTTACAGTCATTTTCGTGTCGACTCAGTCTCCCTTTTCGGGGCAACGCTTCTAACACTACAGCCCCGTTTTCACCCCGTTGACGCCCCAGTTTGCAGTGCTTACGGCCTCTAAAGGCCTTTAAAAGTACATTTTTACACTAAGGCTTCAATTGCCCTGCCAAAAGGTAAGTTGTTTATTCATTAAGGCCCGGTGAATTCGCCATTGGCTTCTGCGCGTCACCTTCGACCAATGATTCTTTGTTTAGTATTGCTAGCCAATGGCGCCGATTCAAGTGCGACCAATCAGTTGCTGATCAACAATTAGACAACTTTCTAGTAATTGTGACATCTTTTGATATGTCTAGATGCTTCAAAGCGCGCAAGGCCATCAAATCATCCAAACGGCCAACGGCCAGCAGCTTGTAGTCCAATCCATACCCGCGGCCACTGGACAACCCGTTCAGGTAAGATAATCAGACTTGGGAAATTGGAAAGCCTTAACATAAATTGTTTGACTTTTTTTAGGTTGCATCGTCTGCCGATGGTTCAAATCTACAACATGTTCAGGTTTTACCGGTACAGAATACGGCCGGGGCCGCCGGTCAACCCATCATGTTACAATCTCAAGTTATTCAAACTGCAGATGGACAGACATTAATTTACCAGCCCGTTCAAGTAAGTCCCTACCATATTTAGTAGAAAACCATCTTTAACTTATAAAAAATGTGACTTCAGATGCAAGATGGTACCCAGGCAATGGTTCAACAACCTGCCCAAATTGCCCAAGGACAACAAGTCATTCAGTTAGCTTCGTCGTCTTTAGCCACACAACAGCAAGCAGCAATAACGACAACCGCAAGCGCTGCAGCCACTTCATCTGCAACAGCCTCCGCACAGCAGCAACAGCAAGCTGGTTCCGGAAGCAATCAAAATATTATTATGATGGTCCCAGGGGCCACCGGTGGATCTCCAACTATTCAAAGAATTCCTCTACCTGGTAAGACTAAAAAAGTCAGTACAATTTTACAACTTTATTCATCTCTAATTTTTTTTGGTATGTTTCAGAAATGCTTGAGGAAGAGCCTTTGTACGTGAATGCCAAACAATACCATCGCATTTTGAAACGCCGCCAGGCCCGTGCCAAACTTGAGGCCGAAGGTCGCATTCCTAAAGAGCGGAAAAAGTACCTCCACGAATCTCGACACTTGCACGCTCTGAAACGAGTGCGTGGTGAGGGTGGCAAGTTCAATTCAGGCCCTGAAGATATGAAACCTGGAGACATGGCAAAGGAACGAAAATATAATCCTAACGAAGACATAGACCAGAAACCAAACCTTGTACAGTATACTACATCTGGAGCAGGCAATGCAGCTACAGGCAGTAATGTTTTGACGCATTTGTCTCTGTAAAGACAAATGGGCGACAAAACATTACCTGTCTACAAGCTAAAAGCCAACTCCTCAAAACCAGTACAAACAACTGATTTATCATCCTCTATCATTCTTTGTGTATCATCCAAAGAATCAAAAGAAAATACACTTTTATCGATTTTTTAGTTCCAATTGCAGAAATTTTCTTAATTAGGACTTTGCCTGGTGGTGTTTTAAAAAACTTTTAAAAGCCTAAATATAGATTCGGCGTAACCTTAAATCACGACGATAAAACCATGAGACGTATTCTACATTTGTGACAATTGTTTTATTATCGTTGATGTGTTTTGACACAGTCCCCGACTCCACGGATTTCAGGTCTTGATTCCTCGTCTTGGGCCCCGGGCAGTGGCTCCCCGAACTTGTGGGAGGTTGCCCCCGCCGGCCTTCGTCTTGATTCCTCGTCTTGGGCCCCGAGCAGTGGCTCCCCGTTCTTGTGGGAGTTTGCCCCCGCCGACCAAGATTTACGATGTTTTAGATTTGTGTTCAAGGGTTTTGACGAGAAAAACCAACTACGTTATCAAATCATCACTATTTTGATTATACCGATGCCATTTCACGAATTTTTCCTTCAAATTGGTTTGATATTTTGACTCACCTTTATTTCGCGGGTTTTTATAACCTTACGAAAATTCATCTTCAAGAGTTCCGTTCCGATTGCACCCCAAACTAAAACAACACTCAATTGTGATAACTCTGTTGGATTTTATTCTGTTTCAATAACTACAATTCGACTACACAAATGATGTGGTCGAACAAATTCTTCACAATATTGATTTTTTCATCGAATAATCCACCTATACAGGATCAACCAAATTCAAGTTTCCCAAAGATAAAACCTTCAAAAAATTTGGCAATAGACAGGCGACGTTCTGCATAGTAGGACATAGAAAAGAAAGACAGCATAATAATAATCATCATCATATATGTTACAAAGTAGTATTGCTTCTTTTAAATTCTTCTGTACACACACTCTTTAGATGACTCCGTTATGGTACGGATCCTCAAGCAGCACGGATCCAGATGATGAGCTGTGCCCATTCCGTTCCGATGATCTAGCTCGGAACTTGGCACTAGGACCCCAAACGCGTAAGGTTCCGTCATCCGAGGCTGAAACTAAGACTTTGGGATACACAGGATTCCAAGATACGGCATTGACTGTTCGCGTATGTCCAACTAACTCGGCGATGGGATTTTCACGTAAAATATGGTACAGATAAACTTTGGCGTCTTCACTACCAGCAGCCAAGAAAGTGTTTTCACTGCCGCCACTAAAACAACTATGGATGTTGTAATGGTTGGCAGTGATTCCGGTGTATTGGCGCACTAGGCAACGGTCTTCGATACTCCATAAGTGAAGACCCTGAAAAAGACAAATAATATGGGAATTTTCTATGGATTCTCTTATCCAAATCATATTTCTCCAACTTCTGTATTACCAACAGGTTCTGGGATACAAGGTTTGTATTTACCTGTTCACGAAGCGTTAGAAGGGCAAATCGATCCGAATCATCAATAGTGAAATTCATGATTCCGTATCTTTCAGAAAGGATAGTTTTGTCTGATGTTTCGTCCTCCAAGTTGTACGAACGTAAGCGGTTATGTTTATCGGCAGCTAAGACGGTTTTATTATCTTTCCGGTAAGCCATGGCTTGGACACGTACTCCCTCTTTGTTTTCCATGACGTTCCCGTTCTTGGCATCGCATTGATAAAATTGGCCGCGTTCGCCACCGCAAGCTATCCTGCGGCCGTCGGGAGACCAGGCTACCGTTGTTAAGCTGTCTTCGGCCGAATGAGCGATTTTACATTCTAAGGCTCCAGTTTCCACGTTCCAAACGCAGACCTGAAAATATTTGCTTGATTTTTAGTCCTAGGTCACAGTGTTGGAAAAACCCTCAAAAGGTCTGGTTATACGACATTGCAAGCGAAGTTCATCTAGGTATTTGAATTTTGCAAACAACTTTGGCTAATTTTGGCCCGAAAAATGAAATGAGACATTTTTGGTTATTTTCAAATAGTGTGTTATGGTATAAATAAATGCAGTTGTTGTAAACTTGATAAATGCATAAAGGTAGACCTGAAGAACGAAGGCAATAAAGACCTCAAGTTGAAGGCCAAAAACTGCCTTCTCTTCTTCGGCCTTTGTTGCAACAAACAGCACAAAAAGTGCAGTTAAAGTCTGTTCTACAACTGTCTTTGTTCGCCAAGAATTGAAGAAGAAGTGCAATGACCTTCTTCGTTCTTACCTCATCACAGTCTTCAGGTCCACAAACGGCAAGTTTGGTGCTGTCAGGACTCCAGGCGAAAAAGGCCACGCTGTGGTTATACCTATCAAGACTCCTGGCAAACTTGAGCGTCATAGACTCCGGATCGAAGTCGAAGATGTTGACGTACTTGTCTTTGCCTCCGGAGGCCAATTTGAGGCCGTCGGGCGAGAACCGACAGTACCTAAAAATAGAACATTTTTGACCTTCGGCCTTTTTCTTCAATTTTGAGGAAAGGCTTACCAGACTTCCTCACAGTGGTCAGTCAAAACCTGTATGGTTTCACAGGGGAAATCGTCTTCTGAGCAGGTATGATCCTTGGTCAAATAGGACGGATCTAGAGGGGCTAAAATCCCGTGATTTTTGAGACTATGGCGGAGGCAACGATCAGTCTGGAATTCTGCCGATTGGTCTAGTAAAGTCAGCAGCCTTTTGGGCGGCAACATCACTGATGCAGGAATGAAGGCCTGCAGCCTATGCATTAGGTCTAAGCGTGCTTGAACATCTGTGGCTTTGGATCCTTGATGAGATCTGGTCACTCTGGCAATCTCATCTGGATCTGAGAGCATCAAGTATGAAGACAATTCGTGGACACGAGCTTGGTTATGCTTTAGTACAGATATTTCTGATTGGAGGACCTGGAAAAAATAAGTCATTGTCATGAAATCCATGATTTATCACAGTTTGATAAAATAGGCAGAAAAATGACCTCTTTTTACGAAATCAAATCATGAAAAAAAAAAAACTGTGAAAGTTTGCTAACATTTACAGAACTCCTTTCATTTCGACGAGATATTTTTTCAATGAAAATTGTAAATTCCAATTTTGGCCATCAGACTTTTTTCGGTCATTTTCAAACACTGTAAGACGCTAACAAAAATAAACTTACTTTGAGTGCATCGATTGTGCTTTTTTTAGAGATGAGTTCTAAATATTTCTGTTCCAGGAGCAAGAATTTCATTTCAACCATACTATCTGGATTCTCTAAATAATTCTTCAGGTCGTCAAGTGCTGGAAAAAAAAGTAAGTCAATAGTAAGTGAATCATTATGTACATAATTTTTTGTTTCGAGATCCCCAACGCCCACTCTAAAAGTCTCAAAACGGTTTTTAGGTCAAGTAGTATCATAAAAAGAACTTACTTTTGACAGCCTGTGACCACTCTCCATTCAGAACCAACTTTTTAAAATTGGAGGCTGTAGGATGAATCAGTTGGGTTCCGGCCTCAGCCATCAACACTTCGGCTGTGGTTTTCAGTCCAATGTTATGCAAATGTTGACCCACAATCCGCATCAACTCTTGATCATAACCGGACATTCCGGATTTCCTCCGGATCTTCTTGATCAAGCTTGCGGTGGGCTCATTAGGTGAACCTAAAGCGTCCTCCAAATCTGAAGAACTTTCACTTTCGACTTTGTTATGTCCATTAGAGGCTCCTGCTGCATTAGAAGTCGAGGCTGCTGCTGCACTATTATTCTTATTTTTGTTTTTCTTTAAACGAGTCCTTTGACTACTGCTTCCAGAAGACGAAGAAGAAGTAGCAGTAGTAGAGCTGCTCGAAGCGTTACTACCCGCGGGAGGGCCTGAGGCGGGAGGGGCTTCGTCAAACATCTCACTCGAGTCGTTAGTCACTACTGAAGACCTTTGACGGACCCGCTTTCGTGGGGGCGGAGAAGACATGAAAAGAGGAGGCCGGTGGGGAGGCCGCTGCGACCGCCGCTACCAGGCTGCGGATCTGCGGAGCCACCTTCACAGCGTAAACACAAAGACAGGGACCTGCAACGCAACAACGACGTTAGGGTGGTGCATCATATCGGTACATAAATCCGGATTTGCAAGTTTGCAACAATAATTAGTGGGATGCCATTTTTGTACTAGTACTACTGGATTTTTTTATCTACACACCTGCTCTAAATGTTATATTGTCATTGTGTGCTCTATTGCATTTTGTACACTACACACCCTTTTTCAAATGCAATTCACTTTTTTTGTAAGGTGCAAAGGTCTGATGATTTGTATGGTCACGTGTACAGCTAGTAAATTCGTTGCAAATATGGGTAACGTATCCAAAAATCTGCGTCATTCAGTTTTTCTTTTGAGTTTTCGAATAGTCAATTCTTTGCAAGTTTTTCAAGTGCAATAAGAGAAAGTTTGATTAGAGTTGGGATGGAGGGCATCAGGCATGTAATTTCGTAGAAGTACAAATGCAAAAAGTGATTATTGCATGAAACGCTGAAGAGAGCAAGCAAGAGAGGGTGAAAATTGCAATTGCAATTTAACAAAAAAAAAAAATTACTTTCAGGTGGAACACGAATTTATTTGAAAACAAAATATACATTTTTAACAAAGGACATTCCAAATGTTGCACCCATGACCATAAAAATCCCATAAAGGTGCAACGCTTCAAAAAATTCTACTTCGTAGATTCAGAGAAAATTACGTCAAATTGTAACGATCCACAGGCTAACAGCAGCTGTCAACTGTACATTTCACGAATTTTCTAAAAATATCGCATTTGATCCGGGGAAAACCGGGAAGGTGCATACCCTACCTTAACTGAGCCCACATGAGCCGGCCGGCCTCGAATTTTTTATCGTCCTCCGGCCTCGTTTTTTGCGATTTCTGAGAGGGGCTCGGGGAAACTACGTAGTAGTCTTTGTTTTGGCACTGCGAGAGCACAAAATGGGGATTTTTTGCTTGGATGCAAAAACCGGATAGTTTGGCTCACAACGTAGGCGGAGCCAAGAAGAAATGGATTCTTCCAAAGCTTGGGAGACACAATTTGCTTCGATTGACTTATCTAAGCAAAAGGCATCAAAAAGTCTCTTTCAAAGAAGAAGTAAGAGACTTTTTCCCTTGCTATTACACACTATGAAACTTGTGTAGAGGAATGAGAGTTCGGTTGCTAAGACGAGATAAACTTCCTTTGTGACCTTAGTTTTAATGTCTTTCCTACTTTTCAGTTTTCAAGGCTCTTTGTGTGCGCTTGCTTCAATTCATATCTCACTGTCTTTCCTGATGATCTTTATCTGCCACTGAAAAACTAAATAATGGTTGTTTACTTAGTGTTGCTCCGCAAAGAAGTAAGAACGATTGCCACTTGCCTTAATTAATTTTATTTTCACTAGTGGATCTGCAGTGATCTACTGTTCTGTATAGCAATAAACCTAAGAATTTACTTATGTAGTTGAAAACAGATTTGAATAAGGAATGTAGTGATCAATTATCACCATTATCACAAAACTATTACTAACTTTTCAAGGAAATGTGATTCACTGATTCTTCGCTACTTTCTGATATGATTCATTTCAGCTTGAAACCTATTAACCTTTTTAACAAATCAATATTTCTTGAACACAAAAATGACACAAAGGCCCCAGAAAAGTTCTGCGCAAAAAATATTTAGGTCATTGACCTAGTCAAAAAGAGCCCTTTTACATACATGCCCTATTTTGAGGCACTCGTTTCCTACCAGTTGGCTGCAGTCTCAGCTTGAGTTTGACGTGCCAAATCAGCCCGATTCAACAAAGCTCTTACGTTGTATTTCCTTACAAAGTAGTAAAGTTGTAAAAAGAAGACTTTGACTTGTGAATCTGTTTTGTCTAAGAAAAAGTCTATCAGCTGGCCAGCTGAGAAACGTTGACCCTGACCGACTTGGAAACAAAGCAGTAAGCTGTCAAATGTAGCAGCTTAGATTAATTTTTTTAAAAGTATTTTATTGTATTGAAAGATTTGTGATAAAATTCAATACTCATCCGTTTATTGTCGTTAGGAAGGAGTTCAGGCTTTTCTAGAACGAAATCTGTTAAAAATAGAATATTTGAAGGTCGAGTTTACCGAAATAATTGAAAGGAAAGTCACAAAACCTATCAACCTATCAAGATTGCAACAATATTCTTCTTTTGCTTCTTTTACATTTTATGATCATCCAATCTATCATAACTGTTCGAATCTTATCATTTAAAATGTTGATAATATTGCTTATCAACGTTTCAAATTTCCAAAATTATCTGCGATCTGCATAAAACATAATTGGGTATGTATTAAAAACTTATAAAACCGTCCAATCATGTCAAATGAAAATGACCATAAATTATAGCTTTCACTAAAAATTAAAATAGCTGCAAAATCGCAATAATCGTAATTTGAATTTTTGAGGAGGGTTTCGACTAAAATTCGAAAAGCCTTACTTTTTGATGTTGATACTCTAAAGAAGAAGATTAAAAAAAAACTTTAATGCAGATATGATGTGAAAAATAAAGTAGCATTTGGTATGTCTCTTTAGAAATCAGATCAATCAGATTTGTCAATGGTTCCTTGGACACTCATAAACTCTGCTAAGGTGAATGGAACTCCGGAGCTGATGCCGCCTCCCAACTAACCCTAACCGACGACGCTGTTCAAAATCAAAGCGACTTGGCTCCCCATATTCATGATTTCATTCCGCTTTTTTGCCTGCTTACATCCACTTTGTAGCAAATTTATGAAGTCAAAATTGATTTAAAATGTCCACAGCTTTATTTTCGTACTAATTTTGTCCACATCCAATGTTTAATTCGTAAATTATTTTGGCTCAAACTTTATGAAGCGAAAGTTTTGCGCGCCATTTTTCTCCCCGCACTCAATTTCAAAGGGAATTTTCATACTTGATTTTCGCACATTTTCCGATCTAATTTTTCATTAAATATAAAATATGAAATGTTCAGTTGATTCTCAATTTTCTAAATATGCAATCAATTTTTCTGTAACATTTCATCGAAAGAAGTTATGATTGATCAAACTTTATGAAGCGAAATTTTGCGCGCCAATTTTTCAACTACTGTAATTTTCTATTTGTAATTACACCTACTTTAGCACCACTAATCACTTAATTAAGCATACCATTAGAAAGCTTGAAGCCTCTACTTTCTCGATCCAATCTAAAACTTTCAAAAAATTCGCTTTCAACGCAAAAATTCAAGTTTGAAATTAAGCGTGCAAACCTGTGAAAGCACCGAGCGCGCTCGCCCATATATAAACGGGTGCGTCACTCATACAACATTTCAGTTATTGAGAAGAACACAACCGCTCAGGATGTCCGACGCCGCCAAGACCCCCGTTAAAGCCGCTAAGGCCAAGGCTCCCAAGGCCAAACCCGCTCACCCCAAGACCTCCGTCATGGTGGTAGCCGCCATCAAGGCCCTCAAGGAACGCAATGGCTCCTCCTTGCCCGCCATCAAGAAGTACATCGCCGCCAACTACAAGGTTGACACCGTCAAGTTGGCCCCCTTCATCAAGAAGGCTTTGAAGTCCTTGGTCGAGAAGAAGGCCATCATCCAAACCAAGGGAAAGGGAGCTTCTGGATCCTTCAAGGTCTCCGCTGCCGAGAAGGCCGAAAAGAAGCCCAAGAAGGCTGCCGCTAAGAAGCCCGCCAAGGCCAAGAAACCCGCCGGTGAGAAGAAGGCTAAGAGCCCCAAGAAGAAGGCTGCTGCCAAGCCCAAGAAGGCTAAGACCCCTAAGAAGGCTGCCAAGCCTGCCGCCAAGAAAGCTAAGAGCCCCGCTGCCAAGAAGGCACCCGCCAAGAAAGCTGCTGCCAAGCCCGCAGCTAAGAAGGCACCTGCCAAGAAGGCCGCCAAGCCCGCAGCCAAAAAGGCACCTGCCAAGAAGGCCGCCAAGAAGTAAATAACTCTACTTTTACTTCGTACCCCAAACCTCGGCCCTTTTCAGGGCCATAAAGTATTTTATCAAAGAGACTGATATTTGATGCTTTGTTTAATTATTTTTGAACTGAAAAACCATATGGGTAGTGTTTTGAATCTTCTCAAAAAAGAAATATGTCACATCGATGGATAGTACTTCCGATTCATGTTTAGTATTTTGAAATAAACGATGTCATTCTGAATTATTTAGTTGCGAAGCCTTGGACTAAAAGTCCGGAGTCCGGACGAACAAAGCTACATACTAAAATGCAAATATGTACCAAGTTGAAATGTGAGAGTTATAAAGTAGACAGTAGAAACTTTACTAAAAGGGACTAGTTTACATCATTTACATGGATTACGTTATCGTTGTCAATTTGGTATCCTGGTCATCATTTATCTCAATTGAATTATATAATGCAGCATAAGTAATAAGTATGGACTATTACCACGAAACTAGAAATAGTGTACCAATAATGCGCAGTGTGTTAATTCCTTTAGGGATGCTTTATCTTGTCCAATGGTTACTAAATATCAACTCAGGGTATACTGGAGCAAAAAGTTTTGGGGATTTTTTTGGGAATTTCGAATATGCCGCCTTAGGCATACCGCATACGCATACACTATGAAGAATTTTCGGGGATTTTTTGGTG
>LT727923.1:187014-201007 GCA_900157175.1 Oithona nana | reverse complement strand
TTGCGTGATAACATCCAAGGTATCACCAAGCCCGCCATTCGCCGTTTGGCGCGTCGTGGTGGTGTCAAGCGTATCTCTGGCTTGATCTACGAGGAGACCCGAGGTGTCCTCAAGGTGTTCCTTGAGAACGTCATCCGTGACGCTGTCACCTACACCGAACACGCCAAGAGGAAGACTGTCACCGCTATGGATGTCGTCTATGCCCTCAAGAGGCAAGGACGTACCTTGTACGGATTCGGAGGTTAAGCACCTTCTCATCTCTGCTCCTCTAAGCAAAAAACGGCCTTTTTCAAGGCCAAAAAATACTTATCAAAGAGTTATGTCAATGCTTCTCACTACATCATCATATTTACATTCAAATACAACCAATAGTACTATGCTTGGAAACGATAATAGCGACAAATTACCATCTTTCATCATGCTTTTAATTTTTATTCACATCTAAATACTACTTGCAATCAATAGTACAAAATCTCAAAATATCATGATGAAGAGATTCGAAAAGAAAAAGAAAATTGTAATAATGGATTCTACTCCAGAGAGGGGGTACTCGGGTAAAACTTGTCCAATTCGGGACTCCTAAGCCCATTTCTTGAACTGTGGAGGCTTTGCATGTAAGCGACAATAGCGACGTTTAGTATCATAAACAAAATACTTGCATCTTCTTCCATCTTTTCTGAAACCATGGCATCTCACTCTAGTAGCAATACCATTCTTGCCTCCAAATGTTTTGATGAATTGAAATTGAGAAAATGAGGACTTTTTCAAGTTACAATGTATGCATGCGGCAACACCATTTGTAATTTCGGTTGTTCCACCCTTGGATACTGGAACTAAGTGATCGGTATGCCAAGCGCCACGGTATCCTTTTTTACGATGAACGAAAGTCAGCTTTTTGGAACAATAGAAGCATTCTCCTTCACATGCTTTGAAAATCTCTGTTGCTTCATAAACGGTAAATGAGTTCATGATGATGTTAATTATGGTAAGTACATTTAGGCAGCAGTTGTCTATTTACCTACCTACATGGATGGATGATTCCTTAAGTAGTGTGAATATGGGGGGAACATGACGAAATGCAATGAAATAATTGGTCTAGAAAGTTCGACTGGCGCGTACCTCGCAATCTCCTCAACGTTGCTGTAGCTGTCCGCTTTCAACTCAAATGTACGCTCACGTCGGAAAACGACGGCTTTTCTGCATAGTTTCAAAGTAATAACAAAAAGTCAATTTTCATTGGAAAAGTCGGAAAAGTTGAGAATTTGAGATGCGTTACTTTGCGGCCGCCAATCCCGCTGCTACCATTGATAACTGATAAGCAGAATAAGATGTAATTTCATATGCATTCAATAAGTTCATGATTTTATTGAGATCAAGGGAATGTAATAATAGCATTGGTATGAAAACTCTTTGATAAAATGATTTGTGGTCCTGATAAGGACCGTTTGTACTTTGGGTATCAGCCTTGTTTGATTTACTTGGAGCTGGTGTACTTGGTGACAGCCTTGGTGCCTTCAGACACGGCGTGCTTAGCCAATTCACCGGGCAACAAAAGCCTGACGGCGGTTTGGATCTCCCGGGAGGTGATGGTGGACCTCTTGTTGTAGTGGGCCAAACGGGAAGCTTCAGCAGCGATACGTTCGAAGATATCGTTGACGAAAGAGTTCATGATGCTCATGGCCTTGGTCGTAGGATTCCTTCCTTTTCTTGGACCTCTTCTTGTTGTCCTTGGAGATGTTCTTGGTGGCCTTACCGGCCTTCTTGGCAGCCTTTCCTGAGGTTTTGGGGGGCATGGTGGTACAGTTGGTAGTTGAATGGATTCAGACAAACTGATGCCGGCACAAGTTTTTCCGTTGTATTTAAGGGAGAGGGCGCGCTCAAGCTGCGGATCAAGCGAGCTTCTGCCTTCTCATTGGCTGTCGATGGAGCTTTCTGCGCTCCATTTTCAAACTCTGGAGCCGGAGCTTGTGTCTCAGGGATAGCAGGTACCCTATTGATTTAATGAGGGTGCTGCTGCTGGTTTCGCATGAAACGATGAGTTTGATCACTTACACTTTTTTGCTGCACTGTTTCTTCGAGAAATGTTCTTTGGGTTTCTGAATAATAGGCTCACATTTAGTACATACACACTCCCCTAATGCATGCATTCCATGCATTCTGCATCTTGCTACTATAGATAAAGTATAAACAAATGATAAGCTAAAAATCTGCAAAAATGATTCATGTGAGTACTGAGTAGTTGAGCTACGAAACGTATTCTATATGTATCTTCCTCTAACAAAATAGATTGTTAGATGGCTTCGATGAATTTTTCTCTCTGATTCTCTCTTTATCTTACAAAGGAATATCAAAAAGCTCTAAACTATTCCATCTAAAGGATCTGAAGTGGCATTCGTATATGTAAAAGAAACTGTAATCGTAATGTCATTCAACTTAGCAATATTGAGTAGATTAATTTACTGCTTTGGTATTGAGGTTGCCATGATGTCATCTCATTCTCTTCAATGCAACTGCCTAGTGCCTATCATGATACAATTATCACAGAAGAAACATATCCATGAGTAATCAAATGTAAGTGCATACTGCATACATTGAAACAAAAGTATCTTTCAAGCATAATAAGAAAAACCCTGATTTGCCGGTAGAAATGTCAAAGAGCAGAACTCAGAAGCAGCAGCTGCTGTGCTGTCTGGCTATGGTGTTAGAGGAAGCCAGTAGGGAGAATGACCTGCAGCTGCAAATCTATCGGACACAGGAAACTACAATGAGAGCTGCGCGGTAACCGAATTTTCTCTGCGCCTTTTGCTCAAATTGACTGTAGTGTTCTATTAAGCGCGGGGTCTGAGCGCGATCGTGAGCGCGCGACCCTCTATAAAAGCCTAGGGATCCGCTCTCTAAGCATTCAGTTTTGAATAACCGAACCATCTTACAACATCAACATGTCTGGACGCGGCAAAGGAGGAAAAGTTAAGGGAAAGGCAAAGTCTCGCTCAAGCAGAGCTGGTCTTCAATTCCCCGTTGGACGTATCCATCGTCTCTTGCGCAAGGGTAACTATGCCGAACGTGTCGGTGCCGGTGCCCCCGTCTACTTGGCTGCCGTCATGGAATACTTGGCCGCTGAGGTTCTCGAGTTGGCAGGTAATGCCGCCCGTGACAACAAGAAGACCAGGATCATCCCCCGTCACTTGCAATTGGCCATCCTTCTTGGCTGGAGTCACCATTGCCCAAGGTGGTGTCCTCCCCAACATCCAAGCTGTCCTTCTCCCCAAGAAGACCGAGTCCAAGAAGGCTTAAGTCTATTCTTGCTACCAAAGAAGAACAAACGGTCCTTTTCAGGGCCACAATATCTTTATGAAAAGAGTCTTTGTAATGCTACAAACCAAATCAAAAAGATCTCAATTGAAGAACCATAGTACACTAACAGTAAAAAATAAAATGATAAAGTCACCTAGGTATTCCATCTGCGCTTTCTCCACTCAAAATTTGGTTAAGTGATTTATCTTTGCAAATTGATAATTTTTAATCTCGAAGAGCTACAACCTATATTGCATCGATTGCATCTGCCTATCATGAGATTAGGAAGTCCATTTGATACGACTACTATCTTAGGCGTAAAGTATTGATATATTATCTCGCAACCTACCTTTGTGTGTTGAATACAAAGCAGTTCTTACAAGCTACATAGGATCTTAGAAAAATGTTTCGTTTTAGGTTTTATAAAAGAGAAAAAAGAGCACATGATGATTCACTTGAAAAATAGATTGGTCGTTTTATTCTGACAATGGCATAGTAAACGAAGCTGAACGTATCATCATTTTTGTAGATTTCAAAGAATAATCGCCTTTCCATTTCTCCCATATTAGGCCCTGATAGTAATTATTATCCAAGGGATTGGCAAAGTACTCCCCATTCAAATTAGCCTCAAAACAACTACAACATTTTGAAGTTGTTGAAAAAGTAAGTAATTATAAATATGATTATGCATGATACCTATAAAACCACCATCCACCTCCAAAGGAATTGACGCAAGGACAGCATTTGGGTGCAGTATCATTGATGTTGTCATAAGTCGAGAATCCGGATCCATTATGTTTAGACAATGAGTCTGTGGCATTGCCGGAGTATCCGCTTATCCAAATCCGGTAATCTGAACGTTCAGATTCAATCCTAAAACAAAATTCCAAGGCTCATAAAAGTTAGGTTAAGTTGGTGTTGGGTGAGGTGAAAATAGTACCTGAAAGTTGAGTATTCGGCAACCACAAAGTTACCCTCAAAATCTTCCAATTCCACACGTAAAGTCATTGGTGACGTCTCCGGATCATTGGTCAAAGCATGAATAAAATCATTGCCTAGCCAAAAATCTTCGTGATGCAAATTTCCAAAGCCACTTTTATAATCATTCCAGGGGCGAGTAAAGTTAATTCTCGTGCCGTTATTGTATCCTTCTCTACGTTGGATTACCTAAAAAAATCCACTTTTGAAAGCATATTCGAATCTGGATCCGTTCAAGATCGTACCCGGTTACATGCATAAGGACAAGTGTTTTCATGCATCGAATATTAAACATGCAAATGTGACAATGACGATGAAGACTATCTTATGTTCAGGTACCGTCCAGCCTCCTCCACTGGTTTCTTGATCACAAAATCGAGTTTTAAAGTCTTTATCGTCAACATCATCAATGTCTTCTTCGGGAGCTTCTATGTTGTACACTTTACTCTGTAAAAATCCGGCGGACATCAATCGTTCACAAGTTTTCAACATTTTTGTGGCATCACTGACGACTTCAGCTTGTCCTTGAACTAAAGCGGCCGTGATGGAAGTGGTTGTGGACTCTTCTGGAGCTTCTTGAGTGACAAAAGATTGGTAACTGTCTTCCGTTGTCGTTCGCACTTCGAAGGGCAGTTGCTTAGCTTTTTGACAATTATCAAATCCATCAATGATTAACTTTTCATGATCTTGTAATACTGACAAAATGCGTTCACTATCAAATCTCAATTGAGCTCTTGACCTGCTCGAATCTTGACTTCTTGGCATCTGTTCCATAAGGGCTCCAGATTCAATCTTATTCAAGAGAGATTCTGTTTTAGCTTTGAAATCACTGAGATCTTGAGCAGTACCTGTGCAGCACAACTTGATACTGGCTAAGCTCTTTTCACTTAATTCAATTTGGTAATGTTGATGTTCAAACATTTCTAAAGTCATGTTGAAAAAATCGCTGAATTTACGGTCGAAATCTGCCGAAGCGATTTGTACATTAGTGCGAATTTCATTCATCGTTGATTCCAACTGTCTTCCAATGTCTTCCATATCTCTTAGTCGTCGGTTAGCCTTTTTGAAAGGTAGCGATAATCGTCTAAATAGTTTAATCATTTGTGTTTCCATATCGGACTCTAAACCAGTAAAAGCCAGTTCAAAGTCTGTTTCCTCAGCTGTGGTGATGGGTGCGGCGGGGGCAGGTGGTTCAGTTCTCAAAAGAAACAATTCGTCAATTTTTTCCGACAAGAGTGTCATTTCATTCTTCATTTCCATACACATACCCCTGTAAATTGAAAAATTATGCAAAGTTTTTTAAAAGTTATCCGGATTTGACATTATGCGCATTATAGGCATTATAGTACCTGGTATGCAAATGCTGTCCTTGAAACAATGGTATTTTAGCTCTAACCCGATTAGAAGCCACCTTAGATTCGATTCTTTGCAAAGAAGAAATGATTTGAGGATCTGTTTCGGAGATGGAACGTTGTAATCTTCCTTCCAAATTAGTAATTTGTTCGCCCAAAGTCTCGACGTTGTGACTCAAACTGGTTTGTAAACTATTGACCTGGCCAGTGATTGTGGTCAAACGTTCCATTTGTGATCGAGCTAAATGATCAACTTTGGTGTCTAATGAGATCATTTGGTCACCCCAAGCACTGACATGAAGTTGCATTGCGCTCCATCCTTGAGATCTTTCATCGAATTTTTTCAAAGTGTCTTCAAAATGTACCATTTTGGCCTCCATATTAGACAGCCTCGAGTCCATGGAGGTTGACATTTGCTTGCTGAACTGGTCAAGTTGATCTTGAATCAGGCCAACTGAAGTGATTAAAGATCCTTGAACCGAGGCAAGGGTTGCCTTGATTGCCTTGATATCAGCTTTGAGTGTTGGGTCGAGGTCGCCGATGCCGACACGAGGTTCCACAGCCATGGCAAAGTTGAAGAAGACGGTCAAGGTGATGATGTATAAGACCTTCATCATCCTTCTGTTTGATCTGTTAAACCGGTTTCTATTCTTCTGCAAAGCAAAAGGGAAAGAATAAAATATGAGAATGAGAGTATAGTATGTACTCTCATACTTTTATGCAGTAACGAGCTACAAAATATAAGGCAAAAATCAAGATTTCTTCAAGGCTAAACTTTGACATCATCTTTAAGTAATCCTACTAAAAACCCTAAATTATTATCAATATTGAAAAAAATTGTTTCTTTAAACTATGAAAAATATCTGAAAGGTAAAAAAGTTCAGAAAATCAATAAAAAGTAGTCTGATTGTACTCAAGTTGGTACATTAGCCGGTCAGTAAAAACATCAAAATTGTTTGCTAACTTTGCAATTTTCGGTGAAAATTCGACTTATCAAGAAACCCCATCAAAAACAAAGTGAAAATGGTACGTGGAGGTGGTCGAGGCCGTGGCCGTGGAGGTCACATGAAACCAAGACCCCCATTTATTCCACACGTACCATTTGACATTGTTTTGGCTGAACCTGCATTTCCTCCAGTTAAAGCACCAGACGAAAATGATGACAAAGGGTTTCAAGACGTAAGATTTTCAATCAAGCGATGTGAGCCAACTGAATTTGAAAATTTTCTGTTTACTTTTCAAATCGTCAGTTGATTTGATGTGCTGACCGCTTTGACCGGCTTAGCGCTTTGCTGATATCCCTGATATCAAAACGAAATAAAACAAAGTTCACTTTGCTCACTTTTCCTAAAAAGATGATGGTAAAGTAAACTTACAATATCTTGTTTTAAAATTCAGGCTTTGATAAAGAAGAATCAAGATTTGACGCCGTCGCAAGCCGAGCAAACTGCTTTAAACAATTTGGTGACTAAAATTCAGACCGTCCTTGATGGCCTAATTGTATCTCCCGGATCCTTTGATGCTTGCGTAAGTTTTAACTCCATAAATTGTTCTAGCTTGACTCTAATTGCCACTACGACGTTACTGTGAAAATAAGGAGTAGAAAGCTGATGAGCAGCAGTTGAACTGCTTTGAAACGCGATATCTTCTTCGCGCTTCAAGCTGACTTGATGTAGTGAAGGCCAGCAAAAAGAAGAAAGATCATCAATGTTTATTGTTTTGGACGAACGCCCAGACCCTAGTGTAAAGTTGCTCTAGAGCAACTCAATTTGTCTCTTGATCCTGTTTCGTTTCCTTAGAGATTATTGTTGATGTTGCCCAGCAGCAGCAGCTTTTTTGCACCCATTTTTCAACACTTCGTAGACTGGAAAATTGCATTGTTCCAGATACTGATCTCAATAACAAGATGCTTTACATTCCGTTGCGTGAGAAAGTCTTGAACTTAGGCTCATGTTTCGACTCCTTTACAAAGACCGCAAAAAAGTCTTGTTTTTGGTCAAAACGAGCGAAGCGAGCTACGATTATTTCCATCGGATTTTTTTGGTTACGTAATCACTAATCATGATTATAAACAAAACATTTTGAATAGACTTCCATACCTTTCAGTATTGTTTTTCCCCACTTGTGTGCTTGATGATCTTTCACATAGTGAAAAGGTCCCGCTGCGAGTTGCGATTCTAACTAAAAGATCTTCCCTTTTTCGGCCCCACGTAAACGCTTTTGAGTGCCGAAGTTTCAGAGCTTGAAGCGGCGTTTGCGCTTCGCTTCGTTCGCTTCTTAGCATAAGGCTTAGAGAAGAAAAGTTTTGGGTATGGACAAGTAGGGTTGCTCAAATCTCGGTAACTCGCACATAAATAATGAACATAGAGATGTAATCTTGACAGACCCTTCAAAGCTTCAGATGTAAAATGAGCCAAGTCATAAGAAGCCGTAAATGCAAATAGGTACACATATTTGTACTAAAAAGACACCCTGCTAATCTTGGCTACTTACAATTCTTAGAATATAAAAATATTTCAAATATTTTTCGAGGAAATTCACGAAATTCGCTCATTCTGTGCGGTTTCTTATTTTTGTGTAAAAATTCAAACATATTCACGGGTTTTTTTAACCTATGAAATTATTTCTCAGACCTTGTTATTACAATTTCCCGTTTTTCTAATTTTTGCACAAGAAAGTGATGGGAGGAGGGGTGCGTTCATCACTTCAAGCTCAATTATCTTCTGCTCTGCGGAAATGCTTTCGCCCACTCTAATAACAGTTTAAAATGTGCTTATTTGACGAGAAAAAGAGGGAAAAGGGCATTTTCATTCAAAACCCTTTAAGAGTCAAAAGGAGAGAGAGAGAGTTCACTTAGGGTTTGCTTGAAACGCCCACGCTAAAGTGAAGGAAGGCTCTCGTGCCGTCACTTAGCTTTAATAGTATATTCTCCAGCGAAGAAGTTATTACTTGTGTTGTTGTTTGCCCCTCCCAATTCATCCTACTCGATTGTCGCGTGCATGACCTTTTAAGGTCCGATGGCCCCATCTCCAGATACCCCCTGCTCAGAGCCCTGTCAGGATAGATTTAATGACGAGGCAGCAGGGGCAGAGAGGCCAGCTTTAGACCTAATTGAATGTATGTACTTGTACTACAAAATGCAAACATATGCAGCCTCCCAAAACTTTTCTTGTCTCATGAATATTTGAGACTTGAGAAGGTTTTTTGTTTTAAAGGAAAACTTTGCTGTTTTTATGACTGATTTGATAGTGACTACGATTTAGGAGTTAGAAGAGCTTGCTGATGTGAAATCCTTATTTGGGTTCACTTTGGAACCGTTTCAAATCATTTTAAAAGGTCGCTCTTTACCCGTTTTATCTTTGTGTTAGCTTTTTATTACGCGCTTAAAAATCAACCCAGTCTCCATTTTTTCTGTGACAAACATACATTTTTGACTGAAAGTGAAAATTCAAATATTTGATGAATTATTTTAGAAACATTATTTTTTAGCGTAATAAATATACATATTCTTAAGATTTGTTGTATTCTTTTTCACAGCAAATTGAAGAAGTAAGACAAGTCGGAGCCTTCAAAAAAGGCACCATGGTGACCGGCATCAACGTGGCTGACATCGTGGTGGTCCTTAAAACCCTGCCAACCAAAGAAGCAGTGGAAGCTTTAGGCAACAAAGTGTGGGAGACAATGAAACAAAAGGATGGTCGTGAAGTGCTGACTATGATTCCCAATGATCGTGGATTTGATTTGTCGTCACCCGAAGCCACTGCAGCCATGCATGTAACTACCATTATTCCGAACCTACGCAAATTGGATGCCAATTTGCATATGGATGGCAAAATCTTGAGTTCGGCTCATTCAATGGTCCGCCAATCCCGATGGTTTGAAGAAAATGCCCACCACTCTTCAATCAAAACTTTGATTCGATTGTTGCACGACTTGAAAAGACGCTTCCAAGGATTTGAACCGCTGACACCTTGGATGCTAGATTTGCTAGCTCATTATTGCATTCTCAACACACCTAATAGACAACCTCTCAATTTGGGACAAGCGTACAAGTAATGATAATCTTTTGAAGTCGCATTTTTGCGTAGATAAATTTTCAAGGTTTTTTCCCTCAAAAACTGGACAATTTTGTTTTTCGGCATAGTACATGAAATAGCAGCCATGGACTATAGTATCTACGAGTGTGTACTGTTTGCTCTCGTTGTTCTGTGTAAGAATTTAAAAATATGTTTATCTCCTATTTTCAGGCGATTTTTGCAAATCTTGTCTGCCGGATTCTTCTTACCAGGCAGCGCCGGCATCGTGGATCCCTGCGAGTCCGGAGCAGTTCGTGTACATACTGCTATGACCTTAGAAGAACAAGACCAAGTTTGCTTAACGGCCCAAACTTTATTACGAGTCCATTCTCATGGAGGATACAAACACATCTTGGGAATCGAAGGAAATTCCAGCATTGCCACTGACGTTTCTACTTGGGATGGGGTCGTCGTCTCGCCCCACGAAAGAGCCTACGTCAAACCCGAGAAAAAACCAGAAGAACAGCCCGAAAAAATGGAAACAGCCCCAGATGAAGAAAAGGCCGGGGAAGGCGGAACAGAATAATTTATTGGTCATCATGTTCACATGGATGTTTTTGTCCTTCAATAGAATGCAAACAAGCTAAACCCGAACCCGACTTTTTGAAATCTTTTGATTTAGATAGGACAGGTACGGCAAATATTTTGCCCGATTTACCGCAAATACAAAGCTTGAATTGAGCCGTTTCGCCGGGGTATCCTCCGCCGCCCACGGGTAAGGCCAATGGGTCTAAAACTACACCGCCTTTGAGTGTAATCGAACCCGTTGTTGAAGTCATTGAGATGTCTTGTCCGGCTTCTAAGTTGATGTTTTTGCCTTCGATTTTGATTCCTTCCGCTCCGGTCAAGTCCAATTTCGCGTCGGATTTTATGAAAAGGTCTTCATTAATGGGACTGACGAGTCTATTGGTCTCAACCTCTTTTGCGGCCAAAGATTCAATAGGATTTGAGATGTCAAATTCTGGAGCGAATGCGTCAAAATAGACTTTGCCCGAGTCCGGATCCAAGACCCGAAAATTGTCAATGTTGGCCAAACTGACTTCAAAGGGCGAAATTCTTAATTGAGGTTCATTGCCATGAGATCCTTGACGGACTTGGAACACAATATCACCATTTTCAGATACGATATTGAGTGGTTCTCCGGAAAAGCCTGAAATTAAGCCCGATCCTACGGTGATGACTGTAGCGAAGAGATCTTTCAAAAATTTGACCGATCCGATTTCCGGCATGAATTCTACGGCCTCCATACCGTAAGGACTGATTTCCAAGACATGAATAATCACCATTAATACTATAGGAGAAGATCAACTTTAGAATTACACTGTAATGAAGGGAATTCAAGTTGAACGTTACCTATGAAATTGATCAAAGCCAACGTAAAAAAGAAGAGTCCGATAGCCCAAAAATAATAGGCAAATGCATCCCCGCTGCCTTCAATCCCATCGAGATTATTTTCGTCCTTTTCCATAATTGGCATTCCCTCCAAAGTAAAACCACGTCTCAAACTGGGAAATTCTTGGTATGGATTAACATGCTGGTTGATCAAGGCTCGTTGATTTTGCTCGTTTCTTGGTAAAGATGTAGATCTTGGATCTTGAGAATTGTAAATCCGGGATGCCCGATTTGAGGCAGGTCCGGCGGATCGGGCTCGCATTTGGCGTCTGGTTAGGTATTGCGGTCTGGATTCTGGTTCCATACTTTTTCCTCGCGGTTGTGACGACATCTAAAAAAGGAGATTTTTTTGTTGTCGGTTTTGCGCAACCTTCAAGGCTCGCAAAGGTTGCTTAGCAACCCTCTCTTGAGTTACTCACGCAAAGATGAGAGATGACGTAGGTTCTGTCCTATTTTTACTTTCATTAAAGCTTTGGGTTTAGAAGCAGCAAGATGTTCAGACTTTGTACAGAAAATATTTGTGGTGCTGATTCAATAGTTCAAGTGGTAAGTTTTACAGAAATGGTTAGATAAGGTTTATGAAAGTAGATCGTATTGAATTTGGCTCCAAGACTAACTGCTTTGGTTCATAGTTTATATCTAGGTCAGCTACGGACCTAGATTCCGATAAGAAAGCCAGCAATGATGAGGACTTCTTGAACTTTGATCAAGAACGTTGCAGTACTGCTAAAGTCGAACGATCGAAATCGGATCCCATTTGTAAACCAGATTTTGATAAGTTGCGTAGTAAAAAGAAGAAGAAACGACACATCAGAACACTGATTATCGGGTCTGCCAATGCTGGAAAATCTACAATGATACGTAGCATTCGTATGGCTCATGGAGATGAATTCAGTGAAACAGAAATCCAAGAATTCCTTTCAAATATCCGCTTGATGACGCTTACATCTTTAGCTGACCTATTAGACAATTCAGTTGAAGGAAAAGAAGTGGATTTACGTAGGATTTTAAATCAGATGTGTGACGCTAATTGCTCTGCTATGCATAAGAATATTGAACGAATTGGAGATTTAGCATTAGACCTAATTAAAGACCCTAAAATTCAAGACTTATTGGAAAAAGTACCAAATTCTGATCAAGCCTATTTTTTGTCCAAGATTGAACGTATTTTCCAGCAAGATTACCTACCATCAAAAGAAGATATTTTGACTTTAAGGCAGCCTACTAGTAGGTAATGTTCATCAAGTATTTTTACCTAAAAAATATAATTAAAATTGATCACCTCTTACAGTTCCAATGAAATCAAATTAGAAACTAAAGACCTAATAATGACAATGGTCGATTGTGCTGGTGAAAGGTCCTTGCGTGGTTCATGGCTTGAACGATTCGAAAGCGTTGATGCAGTCCTATTCGTGGCTTCATTATCAAGCTACGATGAAATGACAGATGAAAAGGTTAATGCCTTGAAAGACTCCATCAAGATTTTTGAATGCATTTGTAATGTCAAATGGTTTGCCCATACCGCTCTCATTCTATTCCTCAACAAAGATGACCTTCTAGAAAAGAAACTCCAAACTAATCCGTTATCAAAATATTTTCAAGATTTTCAAGGAGAAGATAATTTTCATAACGCTAAAAATTTCATCTTAAAAAAGTTTGAAAGTCAATGCAAATTGGATCGGACGATTTATCGGCATTTTACTAATGCTAAAGATACTGCTAGAGTGGCTACGGTTTTTGTGGCAGTCCAAAGTGAACTACTAAACCTAAAACTCAACCACTTAGGGCTCTATTAGGGTGTCCTTTCTACTCCTCTACCTTTTTTGTCAACAGATGCTTTTTATTTGAAAAGAGCTTCTTTTCATTCTACCTTTTGAAGGAGAGGAAATGGCAAAAGTTTGTAAAGTGGACTCGACTCTATTCAAAAATAAAAGTCAATCTAAAATAGAACAAAATGTCTGTTTATTCGAGCGGAGCAAGCTGTAGATATATTTTAAGTGAAAAAATATTTAGAAAAATGTTGCTGAAGAAAATCGGATTTTAATGGACTTTACCATAAAATCGGCTAAATCGTTCAGTTTTGTATACAACGACATCTAACCACTTTTCTGGAAAAGTTTGATTTTCCATAAGCCCCCAAATAAGGTCATGAAGCCTATGATGATGTCCAAGAAAATGGTTCTTCACATATTTTCCAGGCACTATCTTATTTTTTATGGACATTTAGAAAGCTTATGATCGTTTTTCACCACACTTCGTAATGAAAAAAAAATCGTTACTTACAATTATTGTGTATTTTTGTCGTACTTCTTCCACCACTTGTTTATCTCTTAGTAGAAACTTGGCATTGAGCCATTTGTACACACAAGATGATCTTTAGTATTTTTTTCGATGTCTTGTTCCTTTCCCTCCGTTGAAGCAACTAAGGCGGCTTTCCCTCCCGACTACGACGGTGATAGACTCTTCTTCGTCCCCTTTAGACTCGTGCGTTCTTTGCAAAACCATTTATATTCTCCTAATACAGAAATACAACTTTTTTTCAAAATACTACTACAACTTGATTTGAAACTCGAGGAAGTTTCTGATAGGCTTGTCAGTCTCCATATTGTCATTCATCTCTTGAAGAAGTTGATGATGGGACCTCTTGAATATGGAGGACGTGAGGAGAAGAAGAAGATCATTGACAAACAAGGGCCACAGCGCCAAAGCCCCAAGGGGATTACTATCCCACAAGATGTCTCCAAAATGATGAGATGCACACCATTTCCCTTCTTCCTTGCTTAAAAAGGGGGTTTCACAATGGTGTTCAAAAAATGACCAGAAAATGACCAAAAATGTCTCATCGGAATTTTTAAGCGCGAGCTATAGCTGCTCGCGCTTCTACATCTTTAAAATCTTGTT
>LT727923.1:90231-186703 GCA_900157175.1 Oithona nana | reverse complement strand
AAGTGTCTAGTAATGTGACTTTGCTCAATTGTGTCTAGTAATACGACTTGTGTCTAATTAGCAAAATCAAACTTCTAGGACCGTGCGAGATTCTCTCACGGTCAAAAATTACAAAAGTTTTAAAACGAGACATTCTTTTTGCTAATTTTGTCCAGCGTGTATGATGTCTCGTCTTTCATGGTAAGTGCAAGAAAAATGATCCTACCTTACGTAGTATTTTTTCGAAATTGCTTCGGCTCCAGATGATTATCGATGGTAGTTGTCTGTTGATGGACTACTTCTGTCTCCTCGTGAATGCTGCAGCCTCTGTTGCATGCCTATAGATGATGAAAAATGATGCCGATTTTCATCTCTGTGTCCGACACCACTGTCCGAAGAGACGAGGATGAGAGCTTTCCTTTGACCTCTCTAAACTCTGCCAGACAAGCAGACACGATATCAAAATTATAAGTTCTTGGGAGAAAAACAGGTTACCGTGTATAATTTGCTGAACTTATCAAATGAATTCTCTAAATTCTGTATCTGTAGGCATCTGACAAAATGTGCTTGAGGGGGAAAAAAGTTGTAAAAACTGGTTGGTTGCGTCTTGCGTGTTAGAGTTTGCATCTTAAAAAACTTGGAATTATCCCAAAATAAAATCCAGTTTTTAAAATGTTAGAGGGATACCACCATCTGGGTCAGTTTTTGTGGGACATCCTTTGTTACAGGTACTCACACTACCTTTTCACATTCATGCTTCATCTAAAGTCTTTTTTATCAGTAGAAGTCTTATTGTAAAACTCGCAAAACAGTGAAACATCATGGCTAATGGAAGTGAAAAGACGGATCAAAAAAGTGGAGTTGATTTAGAGAGTCAAGATAAAGTGAGAATTATCATACATATTTACATAATCCCAAAATCTTTTTATTTTAAAAATCATCATTTATTGTAGAAATTACCCTTTCCCAGACCAATGTGGTTCATCGTGACATTCAAGTATTGTCTAAGATTTTCCTTTGTGGCCATTGAAGTAGTCTTGGCCAATTACCTGAATTCCAACTTGCAATTTAGCCAAGATACGTCAACTGTGATCTATCATGCACTTTTGGGATTAGCTTATACTACACCCATTTTCGGGGCTATATTGGCTGATCAGTTTTTTGGAAAATATAGGGCAATCTTGTGGTCCTCACTTCCATACATTCTGGGTATGATTTTCATTACGTTGGCCACTGTTCCGAATTTTGGGCTTCCACCCACGTAAGTCATCACATGGAAAATCCGCGTAAATCTGTAATTGTGTTAAAAGTTTCATTCAAATCGGCCAAGGGATCCCGGACAATCATTTCATGTTCCATTTCAGTGAATTTTCAGTTATTGGTTTGGTCTTGTTTGCTATTGGCTATGGAAGCATCCTTCCTTGTGTGCCAGCATTTGGAGGTGATCAGTTCAAGATGCCGGATCAAACTAACCAACTGCGAAGCTTTTTCTCAATCCTTTACTTTGCTCAAAATGCTGGATCACTGAGCTCCCTTTTTATAATACCCGTTTTAACCAAAGACATACAATGCTTTGAGGATCATAATTGCTATGCTTCAGCTTTTGGAGTACCTACCTTGCTTACACTGGCAGCCACGGTAATTTTGGTAGTGGGCAATTATGCAGTAGAATACGAGCATAAAACTCCTCAAGAATCAATTTTGACTCAAGTTTTTGGAAGCATTGGATATGCTTTTCAACGTAAAATGACAACTTCTGATCAACCTGATCATTGGCTCGACTTGGCCAAGGACAAGTACTCCAACCAACTGGTAGAAGACGTGAAAATCTTATTGAAAGTTTTGGTCATTTTCATTCCTTTGCCAATGTATTTTACTCTTTTGGATCAAAAGGGCTCAAGATGGACATTTCAAGCCAATCAGATGAATGGACAATTTGGAAGCTATGTCATCAAACCGGAACAAATCCGACTTTTCAACCCTGCCTTTGTCTTGATTCTGATTCCGATATTTGACAAAATAGTTTACCCACTTTGTGAGAGACTTAATTTCTTAAGGAAACCATTACAAAGAATGATTATTGGTGGTATTTGGACTGCTTGTGCTTTTTTCATCTCCGGATTCTTAGAATTGTATTTGAGCAAAAACAGTAATGTTCATATCTTATGGATGATTCCACAAGTTTTTGTCATCACAGTGGGAGAAATAATGCTTATGACTACCATTTTGGAATTTGCTTATTCACAGGTATATGCACATTTGATAATTGTATTCATTCTAATCAATAATATCTCCTTCTTAGGCTCCGAAATCTATGAAATCGGTTTTACAAGCTTGTTTACTACTGAGTATTGCACTTGGTAACTTGATTGTACTAATCGTTGCCAAAATCAAGTTATTTGACCAAGTTAGTGAATACTTTATGTTTGGAGTTTTGATGCTATTGGACATGACACTTTTAACCTTCTTGGCTTACAATTATAAGTACATCGATATCAACACGATAGCAGAAGAGTTGGATACTACAAAAGCTACTAAATCTACAGGATCAGAATAAACAATAAATTCATGTATAAATCGCGAAAAGATCATGAAAAATTTGTTCGATTTCACGATTTTTTGGTACTTCCTGGAAAAATAATATTTATCGAAATTTTCTCCCGTAGAAATCTGAAATCTTCCTTAAGAAGTGTAGATTACGCAATCGTTGAAATAGTTGATGTATCGTATTTTAGCTTGATTTTTGGAATGCATTTAGTATGCGCTTTGAGATCACTTTTCTGATCGATCCGGTTCCGGAACCTTTCAATCTTTAGCATAAAATGAGACTAAATATACAAGATCAGAATAAACGTGGCTTATATTTGACTTATTTGCACAATACAAAATATTTTTTTTTTGTAAATATGTATTTTTTGTCCTTTTTCCTTTGCCAAGTTCTTCTTTGAATATGAGGAGGATCTTTTCAATCCATTGATTTCAATGATGTTTTCGAGGAAGCAAAACTTTTACTCCAGGAAGTTTGACAGGACTTTTGTTAATGCTCCTGCATTGTTCCAATTGAGATGCCAAACGTCGACGAGCAGCATGGTTGTTGTCCGGAAACATCACTTTGACTCCTCGAAGTTTGACTGGACTTTCTTCCATGTCACATTCGGCATCTTCGCTAACGGCAATATTGAAGACTTGGCCATCGTTAGTGACAGCCTGCTTGTGTTTGATCCTCCTGGGCATTTTTGAACTCCATTGTTCAAATTCATTAAGTTGAGATGTAAAACGACGACGAGCAGCGGCAGGGTTGTCCGGAAAATTATCCTGTAAATGAGTTTCCAAGCTAGGAAAATCATTCTGTAAGTCCAGGGCGGTAAAATTAGTTTGCACTGGAGCTTCCACACCGCTAGTTTTGTTCTTATTGGGCTGGCGATTTCTGGGTTTGGGACAGGGCCTCTCCATTTCGCACATCATTTTTCTCTTCAATTGAATTAGAGAGTACCTCCTCGAAGATTGATAACCAGCAAACTAATGACTTAGCTTGGGGTGCATCCAGTTGTCCGTTAAAAATGTACCTACGCGAGTCGCAAAATGAATGAATGTTACGGAATAAAATTTCAGTCTCTCTCGCAACCTTATGAAATTCAAAAGTCAAAACAAATTAGGTAGACAATTTCGCTATTTTTGGACGGAAAAAAATGACGCGCAATCTCGCAACCTTTGCTCGAATAGAGAATTCTCCCACTTATTGGAGGTCTCATAATGAAACCCCAGGGCCGCAAGGCGCTTACATAATTACAATTTCAAATGTCTAAGGCAACATACTTAAAAGTAAGGCCATTATCGTAGGTCTAGTAAAGATAGGCACCGAGAAATACAAATTAGATAGGGGGAACGATACAAGTAGCGGAGCGGAGAACTTATTGTTGTGAAACCATGGTTTCCATGGTACACACGTCTAAAGTGCACCTACTACCAACACATAAAAAGCGAGGAAATGTAACACCTCCTCCACTGTCTACACAGTGCCTCAACTAATGCTTTCTAACCAAGGTTAAGGTTACACACAAAAAATTAAAATAATGAGTAGTCGAAGAACTAGCATTCGCAGTGAATTGGACCATGCTTCCCAACAGCCGGAAATTGAAGACGTGAAATTGAACTCAGGCAAGGTAGTATATTTGACATTTTCTTTCGCTCTCCTTGAATTCAAAATGCATAGTTTTTAGGTCGTTCGCATCCGTCGCAAATTCCACGATCCCAACCCGAGCGAGGATCCACTATGGCAAAAATATCGCCTGCAAACATTTCAATCCTACATTGGACTGAGTGCCAAGAATAGAAGCCGAAGACGTAGCGAACCGCCACTTTTATTGAATTTTGATTACTTAGAAGAAGCGCAAGATCAACGCAATGGATTGATTCAGTATGATCCCCTTGTGCCATTACCCGCATTTTACGATCCACCAGAAGAACGAGAAGAACTTTTTTATCCACCAAGAAATCCATCTCATCCAATGCTTTATCCTTTACTTACAATTCAAACTCACTCTCCCAGTGAATATCAAAGTTTAGAACCGAATCAAATCTTTACAGTCCACGAAATTCCGAAAAATGAAGTGGGCAAGAACGAAAAGCCATGCTGTGATGTACGTGCATTGAAGATTGGGACTTGCATTGTTCTAATCTTTGTGGTAGCAGTTGGAGCATTTGTTGGTTACATTGTATACAACAAAAAATCTCAAGTCTAAAATTGATAGCTTACCTAAAATAAACTTATCATTTGTCACAAGAAGTGACATCCGGAATACCTCATGTCGCGACGTCGTTTTGTCCGCGCAACTCCACATTTATCTGCAAGTACCAAAACAGATCATTGTTATTTAGCAATCCCTTCTTTACAAATACACACTAGAGATTACAGTGTTTCTAAATAAACAAAAATGTCTCAGTTGAATTGTCCAGCCAAAAATATGTACATATAATATAAATTCAAGTTGCATCGCTCCTTTTCAAACTAAAATATTTACTTCGCTCGTAATGTTACTTTGAGGCATTTTAGGGATTTTCAAACACTGTGAATATGTTTTTACAAGCCAAGAAAAACTCGTCACAATCATCACAAGCACAACAACAACACAAACGATTTGTGCATCACACCGTCATTCATCTCTCGTTTTCTTCATCTCGTCATTTTTCTCGTTCTTTCTTCCAAGTTTCCGATCTGTTGTCAGGTACATACTCGATCCAAACGATTGTTGAAAAAGTAATCCAAAAAGCTAGCAGCAGGCATCAGTCTAATGACTTGGCTAGTAGACGATTTGTCATCTCGTGTATCCTGTAAGGAGGTTTTTGGCAACGCATGTGTCCATCCAAAAGCAAGCTGATAATTATGAGTGCATTATGGCAGGAGCTACTAGCATCTCTGTGTAGCGTGTACTAGGGTGAGTTGAATTTTTCAGATGAAGCTGACATGAGATTCACAATTGGTCGCTGATTAACTTTTACAAAAACATTTTTTGATTTACCGCAATGTCTTGGTGGTTCTGTAAATCGTGGTTTTCACACACATCTTATGTCAAGTCTGCAGCTATGTGTGAAGAATTCGAATCATCCTAACTTTGTACCACGCCTTATGTTAGATAACGGAGGCTGGAAAATCTCATAAAAAGCCTGTTTTCTCTCCTTCTTTTCATCATATGATACGATCTGTCAAGATGGCCACCAGCATCCAAACTTTGATTGAGTGTGTGCGAAAACGATGGTCATCTTCGGGTAACGAGGAGGCTATCAAGGTTGCCAATTGTATGGCAATGGCAGCGGCAGCAAAGGTCGTAGTGCCAATCAAAGGCCAACAGGCAGAAACACCATCTGACAGTCCCATTTTCGATAGTATTACAACGTACGTAAGCCCATATTGTTTGTCTAGACAGAACAAATACTTTTGTGGAGAAGAGAGCCAAAAAATATTTACTTTTTCTCTCAACCACTTTTGCTTTGGGCAAAATTCACAGTGTTTGAAAATTATCATGCAAAAATGTCTCATTAGAATTTTCATGCCCAAACTAGCAGGTGAAATAGTCACATTAGTCACAATGGCTTTGATCGCAATAGTTTACTGTAAAAAGAGACATTTTTATTAATTTTCAAACACTCTCCTTTTGCTTTTGGCAAAATTGTATTCTAGGACGTCGGGCAGTGATCATCAGCTTATGGAGGCTATAAAAGAAGCTTGGCCTTTAGTAGAGTGGGAGAGTGTAGTTGAAAATGTATATGTTGGCAAATTAGCGGAGTCTTATGAAGACAATCTTCTTTGGAGGCTAATCTTTGTGAAGTCGCACACCGTGTTTCCTCAACATTGTTACAATTCGGCCAATGAAGTTCTGCACGTCCTACATGCGCATGATGAGGCTTTAATGGGTCCTTGCGAACAATGGACGAGTCCCTTGAAATCCGACTCTTTTCACAACTTTCTGCTTTCCGCCCCCAAAACCATCAAGGTATTGAACGAAGAAGTGAACGATCCAATATAATGGATCTATAGGCGCCATTTTTTGCGCCGAAACTGCAAAAAGCACTTTCTGGCTTCATTCTTCTTCTTTTGAAAACACTCGTTAAAAAATGCCTGGATTTTTCATTTTTGAATATTTGTTTACATTTCTCAACCAATCACAATGGACTTTGTTGAAAAATGACCAATCAAAACAATTTTGGACTCAACTTCTCAGTTTTTTGAAAAGTGGAGTAAACAAGACAGCCACAGATATTAGAATTTTTTTAGAAAATCGTTATTCAAGACCAAAACTCATTAACTCTTTTCTTTTCTGCGATACTAGTCCGGTAAGGAGCCTTTGTTGGCCCTAAGTGCCTTAAAGGGTTCTAATTCCGAGCTGACTTGGCCCGATGAGAAATGTGGCACCTTTTACGGCTCCAACTTGATGAATGTTCAGTTCGCCGGCGTGGACTCCGTGGCCCAGTACTATGACAAATTAGCCCAAGATTACGATGAAGCCGTTCGTGCATGGGGCTACTGCTTGCCCGAAACTGTGGTGGAGCTACTTTTCAAGCACGCTAAAAATGATTTGAAAGGTCCGGACGTGACTCTCCTTGATTTGGGATGTGGAAACGGACTGGTTGGTGAAGCCCTTTGTAAACGGCGTCCCTTCAACCACATTGCGGGACTGGATATTTCCCAAAAGAGTCTGGACGTGGCCCAGAAGAGGGGATGCTATCTAAAGCTACAACAGGCGGACCTTTTAAAGAAGTTACCGGTGCAAAAAGAGTCTTTCGACTTTTTACTCTGCATTGGCACCACATCTTACTTAGGTAAAGGTACAATTACTTGCCACAGTGTTTGAAAATCACCATAGATGTCCTACAAAAATCACATTCATACTTTTTGCATTGTTGTAAAATGAGACCTCATTTGTTTTTCTCTTTTATACTTACTAAAGACCCGTCGGTTTTAAATGATTGGTTGGAGGTTGTTCGCCCTGGTGGAATTATCTGCTTCACCCACAAATCATCTGTGCTGGGTGGCTGGGAAGCCGAACAAGAGAAAATCAGTAATGCTAATAAGTGGAGCACCCTCTTTATTCATCCTGGCATTCCCTACTTGCCTTCACTTCAACTAGGGGAGGCTAAGAATTGTAAAGAAATTGTACGCATTTATATTTATCGTAAAAATAATCAGAAGGAATAAAAAAGTGAATACGCAGCAGAATATGTCCAGTGTTTGAAAATAGCTGAAAAGTGCCTCATTTGAATTTTCACGCCAGAATAATTTTGCTTCAATTATTCAAGTTATTGAATTTTCAAGCCAAAAAATGATAAACTCTGATGTTAATTCGTAATGTAATAAAATGAAGCTTTTTGAGTGATTTTCAAAAACTGTGAGCAGGAGACAAGCCTTGATTTTTTAACTTTGAAGCTAGACTAGAAGCAAGGAGCGCGCTCGTCAAACTGCACCCATCACGGTCATCATGATGATGATTCTCGTTCAGAAATTCATTTGGCCCGCGGGAATACTTAGACGAAGTCGCAACGTTGCAGGAGTGAAAAAAGAAGACAAACAAAAACATGACTGAAGAAGACAAAAAGCAGAACACTACCCAAGACCTCTGCGAGGCCATTTCGGCATATTGGACCAAGCAAGAGGACCCAGATATCGTTCAGACTTATGGCCTATTACTTAAAAAGGCTACAGATGAAGGCCACTATCTAACGCTTCAAAAGGCTTCTGAAGACCAGAGTTCCATTCCCAAAGATGACTTTGGACGGTATGTACAATGTACAGGGTTTACCAAAAAGTTTTTGATAGCATACTGAACGATAGTCGAAAGTGAACTATGTACAAACAGATCTGCTCGCTTTCAAATATCGTTTGATATGGTAGACAAAAGTTGTTGTGACACCCTGTAAGTGTAGCAGTACATTTAGTAGGCCTAAGACCTCCTTTTTAAAGTACTTTTTTGCTCTGGCCTTTTTTGCAGATTAGAATGCAAGGACTTGGAAGTTTTATTGCAAGAGCAATGGAGCCTTTTTGCATGGCAAAATCCTGAGCCGATTATGGGCACCTCTAAATTCAACGAGCAAATCAAAGTGACAGAATTACTCCGTACTAAAGACTTGATTTTGAGGTTATATGTCTGCCAACCCGGCTTCAAACTTCCGCAACATGCTAAAACGGCTCGTGAACTGATACAGATCTTGACTATAAAGCAAGGCCAATGCAAGGCCGCCAAAATAGGGCCTATAGAGGAATGGGTAAAAGATGTGACCAAAACATTCTACGAATTTCTACCCACTGCACCCCAAGTCATTCACGTAAGAAGCAATAACAATCCATCTTTTTAAACAGATTTGGCCTCCGAGGCCGAGGTCATTCATACTGTGACAAAAGCTTATATTTCGTCCAAAAAGTGTTTTCTTTCCAACCCTAACGTTAGCAATTCTAATAAAACATGTAAACAAACAGCTGAAAATGTAAATAAACAGCTGTATTTCGTCACAAAAAATATTTTCACAAAATTTGACTTTTCGGACCAAAAAGAGAGTTTTGCATCAGTGCTTAGTGCATTAAGGTAATTTTATTTTTAGGTGGGCAATGAAGGTCCATTACTGTATTTGAGCCTTTGGGACATCCGGGAATGCGAGGAGGCCGAATCTACAAAATTTTGGTTTTCCAACCTCACCAAGGGGGACAACTACTCTGAGGACATTATGGCCATCCAGAACGTTGAGGACTACTACAACAAAATGGCCTCCGATTACGAGGAATCCATGTTTGGCTGGGGCTATTGCATGCCCGAAGCATTGAGCGATGCACTAGTTAAGCATGGGGGGCTTAAAATGGAAGCCTCAATCTTAGATTTAGGCTGCGGCAACGGCCTTTGCGGACAAGCTTTATTCAATCGTGGTCTCGAGGACATCAACGGTTTGGATTTCTCAAGGTGGGTGTTCCTCTAGATGGATGTCTAACAAATAACGATCAAAATCAAGTTTTTCCATCTTAGACTCGTTCATCTTTTTTTCCGGTTTTGTCATTACTCATTACACAGTGTTCGAAAATCACCAAAAATGTCTTGTTTGAATTTTCACGCAAAAAAAAAATGTTTTTCCAAATGTTGAACTTTTGCGCAAAAAATGGTTTTTGTTGATTTTTGGCGCAGAAATTCAATTTTCTAAATAAGTATTAGAATTTTCGCCTTAAAAATTGTATGTGTTCGAATGCTGAAAATTCAAATTGTGAAGTCGTAAAATGAGACTTTGTGGTAATTTTCAAACATAGTGAATTCTCAATCTAGTACTAGATGTTTTATTCTAATACTCTTTTTTCCGTTGCACACATATTTAGCGAGATGCTCAAGCAATGCGCAAAGAGAGCCTGTTACACCACTTTGCAAAAACACGATCTGCTTCAGCCGCTTCCATTCGAAAACGACCAATTCGATTGTCTACTCTCCGTGGCTGTGACGACATATCTGAGTAAGTGAAGACTGTTTTGCATTTGCAAGCAGGCTTTTTAATTAACTAAGATAATTACACAGTGGATAAATTCAATTTGGTCCACTGTGTGTAAAGCGTATTGAGATGTTTAGAAATGACTGCTTCATGTTCATGTCACTCTGCTTGGCACATATGATAATGCTCATCTTCTGCTGAACATCTCGATGCTGCTCACTCCAGAAGAAAATGGAAAAAGGAATAATGCATCCTAATGAAGCCAAAGTATTACCAACCACAGAGCGAAACTCTAAAGGAGAATATTTATGCCACAGTATTAGTATTTATGCTTGGCTTATTCACTAATGATGATCATAAATTACAGAAGTATGTACCTAAAAGACCATCTCCTAAAAAAGAAAGCTACTTTGAGGGGATCAGAGCAGAGCTTGGAAAGCATGAATTTTTGATGCCCCTCAAAGACACAGTGTTTGAAAATCATCCAAAAGCACTCATATCATATACCTAGGTGATTCTAGTGTTGATTGGTCATGATATCAACATTAGTCACAAGAGTCACAAAATAATACATATTAGTAAATGTTGTAAAATGAGATTTTTGAATGATTTTCAAACACTGTGTTTGGTCTACTTTAGGGAAAAGTTGTTTTATAGGCTTGTTGAAAGTGCATCATTTTCAAAGGAGGTTCTGCATCATTGCTTTGATTTCAGACCCATCTGTTCTTGAGCTGTGGTTAAAAGTGGCCAAGCCAGGTGGTCTCATCTCCTTCACGCATAAAACTTCCGTTTGGCCCGAATGGGAACCGGAGCAAGACAGATTAGAAACTCAGGCACAATGGAAGAAAGTCTGGGTGAGCCATCCCATCCCATATTTGCCTTCTCTCAAGGAGCAACGTGGCGACGAACCGTGCAAAGAAATGGCCAAAGTTTACATCTATAAAAAGCTTTGAAAAGTGAGAAGAAGGTGAAGACAAAAAAAATCATCCTACATGCATCATCATTTTTAAAAGTCCCAAGGGACAATTCTTTCCTATGCAAAAAGTTTTTCCTAAGGCAAGAAATAAAGTAAATTTCCAACGTTCAGCTTCAGCACAGGGTTTGAAAAAATTGTCTGACCTGGTACGCGTAACTTACATTGTTTTTGCCTATCAATCAAAACCTTTTTTATGCAGAGAAGACAATGCTAAGTCCAAAAATAAATGTATCTCGCTTCGCTCGCAATGTTTTAAGCTGAGACTTTTTGCGCTATCTTTCAAACACTGTGCTGAATAACCACAAAAAATTGTCAGACTCAATCATGGATAAAAGTGACTTAGTATAGCATCTCAGAAAAAGTGAAAGCAGTAGGCTTTCTCGTAAACCCTCATTTGCTTCTTTAGCTACTTGGGATTTGATAAAAGCTTTTGCCAAATTCCAATGTTTTCTTGTTTTGCATTTGCTACTGTTGTTCAGAAAAACTGCCCCTTTCTCTTTGCTCATGGCTGATGTGGTTTTCAAGCATCCGTATCAAAATGCATGATTCATGGGTCGACTTCTCGATCCCTTGCAGCATTACTGCTGGCAAGGGGGAGGAATTTAAACAACACAACGTGTTAAGGCAATAGCTCCAGAACTGTATGTGAAATGAGCCACTTTAATGGCTGCTCCTTGGCTTTCTTTTGCATTCCACCATTATTTGCCTTTTTGGGTCTACATAGATAGCTGATTCTCTAAATAGTTTTTTGCGAGCAGCTACGGAAGTCCGAAGGGAAACGTACCTAAAGAATGAATAGCTTTAGTACAAAAGCAGCTTCACAGTATTTGAAAATCACTCAAAAAGTCTCATTTCACAAGATTGCGAGTATAGCGAGTTTTGTGGATGAGCATCAAAATCGACCTTAATTATCAAAGGTTTTCAACTTATTTCAAGTTCTCAAAATATAATTATTTTGATAGACAAAACTAAAAATTACTATTTAATTCGAGTCATTATTCAAATGCGATATTTTATGGTAATTTTCAACCACAGTGTGCCGCTTTTTTCTCTTAGCTTCCTTAGTTGTTGACATATGTGAGAAAACAAAAGAGGAACTTTTCATGGTTGGCTGATTACAATTAGGGTCCCTCTGACAGATCTAAAAGATCCTTGAGACATGTCGGAAAACCATTGTTCCAATGGTTTTTTCTAGATATGGCATAAGCCAAAACTTTAATTTATGGATGGCAAAAGAGCAGATTTTCGACAAAGTTACGCATCGTCGCGCTACTGTAACTTGCGCTTCTCCGTTGAGGTGCAAGTCCGTCAAACGGCCTCCGAGGCTGCTAGAGGCCGTAGCCCGTAAGACTAAGAGAAAATCGCTTAGAGGAAGAGGCTTACAAGAAGTCGGAGACGGCCTCAGCATCTCAGTTTGAGTCCTTCTGCTGTCCGAGAAGTTTCCCTACTACGTCTCTTGGGACGTTTTTCAAGACAGTTGCCGACAGTTCTCCTTCCCTAACAGTGATTCTCATTATGATGAAAGCTATAGAATAAACTTCTATCAGTGCTATCGATAAAGTCTTATTTTGACAGTGTACCATGACAGACTAGCTGCATATCTCTCAAGGGAAGATGACAATAGCAATCATCAAAAGTGAAAGCAAAGCTTTTGTCCATACGAAAAAGTTGCTGCTTCGATTCCCTTTTGCTCAATTTCCTAAAGTAGAGCACCAGCACCAGCAGCCAGCGAGTTATTCTAGAGGCCGCTTTTGTGGTTGAACTTAGTCGTCTCTCAAACTTGGTGAAAGTACTGCATTTCTTGATAGCGAAAAGCACAGGATAACTGCAATATCAGTGTCAGTCTCGAAAGTCACTCTGAGAGAAGATCAGGCCTTGCGGAATAGCTTCAAACTACTTTTCAAAAATGTTTTCAATCCTTCTGTTACTGGTGACGTTTTCTGCGGTTTTTCGAGGTAAGAAAAGATCAAAAGGCTTTCTTTCCTTCTATACCGAATTCCTTCCCCGTTTTCGCGTTTTTTTTCATCGCCTTGGAAAAAAAATCCCCCAAAATGTGATTTTTCTTCCCTGCTTTTGGCATTTTCCGTCCCTAATTATGCAAAAGCAGGGAGGAAAATTCCATTTTCTATCCCTCATTATATTTTTTTCCCTCATTATCTCCATAATTAGNTCATGGATTTTTTTGAAAGAAAATAAGTGTCAAAATGTCAAAGAATTTGCATTTTTCAAAAATGAGGAAATTCCAATTTTCAGTGGTTTAAACTCTTATTTTGACATGGTGTCCCGGTAGTACATAATAAAGTTGAATTGGACATTTTATTGGGACATGTGGATTTTCAAGTCTACTTTGTATGAAAATATGTAATAATAAAGCATCTTATTATATTTTTAAAAAGTGATTTTCCCGTAAAAAGGAAAAAAAAAAAATCCGGAATCCGAAATCCGAGATTCGAAAATTCAAAATTTTTTTTTTTTTTTTTTTTTTTAAGTTTCCGACTTTAAACCTAAAATAAACGCAAACGTGCAAAGTTTTGTCAAGATTGGCCAAGTTGCGGGTTTGCCTCAGACAGATAGGTCCGAACAGACACACAGACATAAATAGTTATCTTATGGTAATGAACGTTATTCTGGATGCTCGAGTATCCGATTAAAAAGTAAGAAAAGAGAAAGAAGGGGGTGCATCTCCTTCACGGAGGAAAGGCAACTTCTCTTTTTTGTGTGAGGCTTGAGTGCTTTTTCCTGGCTTTTCTTCAGTTTTTGATGGATGTGAGCTGAGGCCAAGCAAGGGGCCTCAACTGAGGTCACACACACGCTTCAAGGAGAGAACAAAGCTTGAAGATTTTTTTGGCTCTTCAATAAAAGGCGACGAAACGCACTAGGTTAAAAGTCAAATTTTTGTCCAGAAACTTGCAAAACAAACATTTGACACTCTTTTTTTGAACTCACAATAAAAATTTTCCGTCAATTTAAGAACACGAATTCAAATCCCCAATTTTGCAAGGTTCTCATTAAGTTGATTTTTTTGGACAAAAACCGGGTCTTCGACTCACTATGCGAGACGCTTACGCCTGATAATAGTTTTCTGATGATGATGTCTGCGTCTCCATCATTCGTCTGCTGATTCAATATTCAGCATAATTTGAGATTATCATCATGAAAAACTTTTTACTACAGACTGTAAACTTATCCAAAAATGCACTACTCCTGCTTCAAAAGTTATCTACTAGTATCCGTGCGTAGTACTTTGCAAGAGAGACACAGTGTATACAAATTATCTAAAAATCTCATTTTGAGACATTTTGTATTGATTTTTAGCTAAAAATAACTACGTTCGTTTGCTCGAGACTTTTTAGCACATTTTTCAATCACAGTGCTATCTGTGCTACTTTTAGTATTATGCCATGTTGCTGAAAATTTAGTAGGCCATCCGGAAACCATCCTTCTCCTCTCAGTCTACAACAGCAGCATTGCAAATTGTTACTTTTGCCGTCGCTGCTGTTACTTGCCAGCTTAGTGCAAAACATGTTGACAACGACACCAGAGCAGAAAGCCAAGAGTAAATGCACAATCTGTATGGCTACTGTATTATCCAATTGTCCTACATCTCATCGTCCTTCTATTAAAATTGGAGTAGACGAATCCCTAGTGTCTACTTACCTACCCTAGAAACTCACCAAAAAGGGGGGAATTGTAAAAATCTTATACCTCCTACTAAAATTGAGTTACAGTCTCTCCTTTTATTCTTCTTCTTCTTGGATTTCTAATCTAAAAGGAGACAAATACTCCAGGAAAAGAGGCTCTAAACACTCGCAAATGATAATCTTAAGAGGTGCTTATAGTGTAAGTAAATAGCATTAGGGTGTCCGGGGGATCAGCCACCAACGTTTTGTCTGGACTTTTTGGAAAGACATTTCTAGATGTGGGCTTTAATTTTCATGAAAGAGTAAATGTAACCCTGTGAATTATGAAAGCAATAAAACTGAGTTAGTATGCACTGTGCATTATGATTGTAAAGTTTCATCAAAATCGCTCAAGAAGTTTTGGAGTTTCTGGGCAAAGCATGATCGGTTGATCCTCAAACACTCTAAAATACTAGATAGCAAAAGAAGCATCAGAAAATAGGAAAAGATGGCCTAAGTTCTTTAAGGACCACACTTTACAGAGGTCACGTTCTGCTGCTGCTCCTTACTTTCATTGCTCAGTACACTAAAACAATCAGGATTTTCGTCTGCTTTTCTCGCCTTTCCGTTTCCGTTTCCGCTTCTTCCTATTTAGTCATTATGCGCCTCTAAGTCCTCGCTTGTTTATTTTTAGTTCTTTTTCGGAAAGATTTCTTCGTCGTCGGCTTTATATACTATTAAAACAGTTCTGTGAATTTGTAGATGACTTCTTCGTTCTTCCAGAAAGTTTTTTAAAAACTTTCGACATCTCAATGGTTTAGCAGCTTTCCGACATTTTCCGTCGAGGCAGTCTTCCAAGGCTATTTTAGCCTCATCTTCGTACTGCCACCTAATTTTAAAAGATTGTAGTTATGAAAACTGCTTCTGCAAAACTTTTTTAATTCGTAGTACTGTCTAGGTCTGCAAAGTTCATAAATGTTACTACAATTTCAGGTTTATCTCGTGGCAGGCGGCAGCAAAAGAAAAAAAGGGAAACGGAAATTCATATTTTTCCTGATAAAAATCAATTGTAAAAAAGACGAAAATAATTTGAAATTCCTCTTTCCCAAAATTTGTTCTTTTTCTGCAGTGTTTGATTTGCATTCTGCGATCATAAATGTGTGCCCTCAGACTTTTTGCATTGTTCCAGCTTCCAATCATTGCTTTCGTCCTGATTGAAGAGGTGCATTTAGCAAAGTATGATTCAATGAGATTGCGCTCAAGCATCGCCATGATATCTATACACAATACACATACAGCAAGTGTAGATGCACTCTCTCTCACAATAGCACCCTTTGCCATCACAGCAGGTGCGAATTGCTTTTCTGTCTTTACAGGGTAATCTACTACAAACGTAAAAATCAAAATAAGATATTACGTTAGGCTGCTCCAGTGGTCCTCTTATTTTTATTACTCATAACACTTTGACACAATCATGATTTTCTTCTGCCCTTCCGTTTCCGCTTTTTCTTAGTCAATATTCGCCTCCAAGCCCCTGCTTGTTTCTTATTAGTTCTCCTTCTCTTAGGAATGTGCTTCCTTCTATAAGTTTTCTTTTGCAGGTTTTTTTGGTTTGGATGAGGCCTTCTTCGCTTATTTTTTACAATATTTTTGCAGGTCTTTGAATCTAGAGATGATTTTTTCAAAGTGAAAAAAGTTCTGAAATACTTTTGACATCTCATTGGTTTAGCGGCTTTCCGACATTTTTCTTGAAGGCAGCTGTCTAAGGTTAGTTTTTCCTCATCGTCACACTGCCACCTAATTTCAAAAGATTGTACAAGCAATGGTTTGAATGAAAATTATGCAACCTTTCTATCTAACAATTTGCAGTAGATTGTAAATGCAAGTAAAATTGACAGAGATTAAACTCACCTGTAACAAAATCGACACTCGTCTTTTCCATATTTGTGTCTTATGCAAAGGCCAGATTTAGCACATGTGACCTTTCTTTTCCTTTGCCTGCATTCCTTAATTTTGTCTCTATGATCAATACTGCCTTTAGACTTTTTACATTGTTCCAGTTTCCATTCATTGCCTTCGTTAATCGAGCTGATTGAGGTGGTGCATTTATTAAAGTATGTGTCGTTAAGACTATTCGCAAGCTTTGTAAACATATCTTGACGCGTACTGCATGTGTAAATGCACTCACAGGAGCACCCTTTTCTGTCACAGCAGGCGGGATATGCTTTTCCCATGCTGGGGTAGTCGGGATAAAACGGACACTCTTCACCCTTGAACAAATCTGCACAAGGACCACGACCAACTGGTTTGCCAGCTTCTCGTCTGAACGCTAAAAAATGTATCTTCATCATTTAGACATTTAGAAAATGTAAGGCATTGGGACATTTTTAACTTGGTTCAAACACTGTGATCATGAATCATGATCTAGCTAATTAGTTGGCAATGCTACGTATGGTTGTTGACAACAAGTTACCTTTGTCATTCTCATTAGGCCTAAAACATGTCTGATGACCATTTGCGCCATTGCCTCCATTCTGGAAAGGCACTTTCCATCCTTCAGTCGAACTGATATTGCTTTTGAGTCGCAACCGTTTTCTCTCGATTTTTCCATAATACCATGCACCATTGTTTGAGAATTTTGTGAAATAATCTTGATACTTTTGAGCGCAATTGGGATTTTCCTCTACTACTGGTATATAGCTGGTACCAAGCCAATCGTTGGATGTATCTAAGAAATGAGAAAAGGACAATTATCCTTTATGTATCAGAAGCTATTTTAGGGCGAGGACAGCGACGGATTGTGAGTTATAAATATGCTTGGAACTTTTCGGCCAATTAGTATTTTCCTCTATGCAGTTGCCCTTAATCCAATGATTGGGACTCACTAGGGATATTAGAAAAGGGCAATTGCCAATTGTGTATCAGAATATCTATTCTATGCATGGGAGCACACAACAAAGAAGTAGTCTACTGCTGCCTTACTGTAATCCGGTTCTTTCTTTCTTCCTCGTCCATCTTTTTTCCTGGAGTTGTCGTTCCTCATCCTCGGTAGCTCATTGCGGCGGCGGTGTACATCATCCTCTGTCATTTTGATGCTCCCCTCAGAGGCTCCTGCTTCAGCCTCAGACTCTATCAAGTGCAGTAAATTTCGATGGAGGGCTTTCTCCACCGGAGTAAGAGTCATCTCGTATTTCTTCAGCTCGTCTAATGGCATCAATCGACTCTTGCTTTTTGCTTTACGAAATTTTCTGCTGAGCTCATCATTTGAGCCCCGTCTTCTGGTAGCCTCGGAGGCCTCGAAGGCCATAGAGGATAAGATCAAAAACTTGAGTAAAGTTAACTCATACATTTTGGCTTTCTAGTCACCTTACACAGTATTTGAAAATCAGACAAATAGTCTCATCTTATGATCTTACAAGCATTCATGTGACACCATAATCAAGATTTCTTCTAAAGTAAAAGGTCCCACTTGGCAACTAGATAAAATCAACTCAGAATGACTTCATTTTTTGTATGCTTGGAAGGCAATCCTTACTTTAGCTTTGAGACGATATGTGATGTTCAACGATGACAAATGTTTCAATGTATCAAGTTGCTAAAAGCCTCTTGGCGAAATTACATCTTGTAAAAAATCCAGTGACTCGATCGATAAGAAATGTTAGACTTATGTTTTTCTTTAATACTGTCTGTGAAAATCACTCAAAAAGTCTCAGAAAACACTGTGATCTTTTATTTTCTTCCAGGTACCTGTGGAGACGAGCATGGCTACAGGTTAACGAAGTATTTGCTTTCCAATTACGAAACTAGCGTTCGCCCCGTGGGCAACTCTTCAGAGCCAATTGTCGTCGTTTTTGGCCTTTCTATACATCACATTATTGACGTGGATGAAAAGAACCAGATTTTGACAGTGAATTGCTGGCTGAGTCAAGTTTGGAATGACACCCATTTGACTTGGAATGCCTCGGATTTTGGGGGTATTGATAATATTGCTTTGCCTTACGATCGAGTTTGGAGACCCGATATTATTCTCTACAATAAGTGAGTTTCGACTTTCGAAAATTCCAAGATTCCACTTTGAAAAGTCAATATTGAAATGAATTGATTTGTTGCAGTGCGGATTCGGGTTACAACACAGCTGTCATCAATACCAATGTCCTCGTCAGTCACACGGGGACTGTCACCTGGTTGTCTCATGGGATCTACAAGTCCTCCTGCAATATAAGCGTAGAATATTTCCCATTTGACATTCAAGTTTGTAAACTAAAGTGGGCCTCCTGGACCTATGATTCTTTAGGGGTAAGTGCTTTCTAATTTTACTTCTAAGGCTACACAGTGTTGGAAACACACTGTGCCTGCTGCCTTATAAATCTTCTAAAAGAAAGATAGGTTTCCTCTCACTTCACACTTTAGTGAACGAGATGCTGCTACCTTACTTTAAAACATATATTTTGCGGGCAAAGAAATACGTGTCGGAAGTTCTCGACTTCTGCTTCTTAGTTCTTTAGCAGCAGCTAGCTGTAAAAGAAGATTTTATCTTCATTAGAAAGTACTTCTTCTAGAGAGAAGGTCCGTTTTCGTTGGTAATCCCAGTGATAATCGTTTCTACAATTTGTCTCTCCTTAATGCTTGGGCACGCCACTCACAATACTAGCCTTTGCTTAGAAGCCTCGGCAACCTCCGAGGCTGCCGAGGCTGTTGAGGCTGTCTTTTTTAGCGAAATGACATTTGCAGACCTCATTTTGATTTACATTCCAGCTTCTTGCTCTACTCCCTTAAAGACCATAGAAAAGGCCAAAAAGCCTTTAAAGGCCAAGTATAAAATGCTGATTTTTCTTCTTTTATTCAAAGCTCGATATCTTCGCACTGGATACAGATGGTGATTTATCCAACTACCAAGAAAACGGGGAATTCAAATTGGAGTCCTTCAAGGCCGTCAAAAGCTGCATTTTGTACTCGTGTTGTCCAAACCCCTTTCCGGATATCACTTATTACATTGAATTGAGAAGAAGACCCATGTTTTACGTATTCAATCTGATTCTTCCCTGCGTGCTAATTAATGGAATTGGTGAGTAGTTGACGTCTGCATAAAAGATTAGCTTAGGCGACCCAAGTTTTAGAGAGATCAGATCTATTTTTAGAACTCCCAGTTGGAATTTCATACGACTTTTGGATATCTTTTGAAATATATATAACCCGATTACACCGACTGCATAGATAACAAAATACAATTTGGAAATTCGAAACTTGCTCCACTCAGAGGTGCAGAGTTCAGAGGCTACATAATTTCATTAAAAGCAGCAAATCTAATTATAAAACTGAATTCCGCCATCCGAAAAAAGAAATGCACACCTGAAAACATGGGACACTATCTCCTAATATAAAATGTACACAGCATGTGAAATTGAAAAAAAAAAACCCTAACTTTCTTTGCAGCCTTGTTGGTGTTTTATGTTCCCTCGGAATCTGGTGAAAAGGTGACTTTAGGTATCTCAGCTCTGCTTTCCATGACCGTCTTTCTAATGACAATTCGTGAAAGTCTGCCACCGACAGAAAAGACGCCACTGATAAGTATGCCTTATACGCTTTTTTGCATCCATAAAACGCTATTATAAAAGGCTTGTGAACTTTTTAGGTCTTTATTATGGCGTCTCCATTTGTCTGGTCTCTTTCGCTTCAGCCATGGCCGTTGTCACCCTCAACATCCACCATCGTGGCCTCAGAGGATGTCGCGTACCACCTCTGATACGCACGATCGTCCTCGGATATTTGGCAAAGTAGGCACTAAGCACATTGTTTGAAATCCCTCAAAACGGTCTAATTTCACAATATTACGAGCGAACCGAGCCACCTTAATTAGTATTGAAAATAACATTTGAGTTTTCGTATCAAAATTCAACTTTTTTCTTTGCATAATTCAGATGAGACAACTTTTTTTTTGTAATTTTCAAACACTGTGCTAAGGTTTTTATGACTAAATATTCACGCCTCTCTTTTTTTAAGGGTTGTCTTTCTAAGATTCGACGAGGAACTTGAACATGAAAAACTTCTTCATAACAGTCAAGATCCAAAAAGCAATAATCTGCCTTTGGAAGACAGTACTAAACTTGGCAAGGCCAAATTGTATCCAACTTCGGCTCCGGCCTCAGGAACCTCGGCTGTAGCATCCTCGCAGGTATGTTATAACAGCTCCATTCTGCCAATGATAGATGGCGTTAACCAACAAAGCAAAAAATTGCAGATGATACTGTGTATGCCTCTGTCATCTCTGCTCTATACGGTTTCTCTCCTCGCTCGCTTGCGGCCTTTTTTTTTGCAAGGCCATCCTTAGCTATAAATCAGGTAGCAACCTAAAAAATGTTTCTTCTACAGGATTATCAAATCAATGGTTTGGATGTTAACACTACGGAAAATTGTGAAAACCAAGGTGGTACCAATGGTATAAATGGTGGTCAGCAAGGTCAGTTTTCAAAGTCTTCCTTATCATGTTTGAAACTGCTCAAAAATGTCTTATTGTATCGAAAGTCAATTTTCAATTAAAAATGACGAGATTTCGACAATTTTCATCGATTTTTGTTAGGAAAAAGAGTTCAAAATGAGACTTTTTCAATGATTTTCAAACACCATGTCTCCTCATAATTTTGGGTCTTTTTTTAAATTGAACTTTTTTTTAGGATTTGTGGAAATTCGAGGGCAACCGGAATTGCTTATTGGCGATCCTCCATGCTGTTATCATCACCATAACATACAAGGCAGCAACCATGTGACGGCCTCGGAGGCCATGGAGGCCGCCATGACAAATTCCTTACGCAAAAGAGGACGAACAGATTCTCATTTCTGCAATGGTCCTACTCCAAGACAACAAGCAACAATGACTCCAATAGGTAAAGTATAAATTTTAGGGCTACAGATCAAGATTTTGTCACCAGGGTGCTCTGAGATTTCAAAACTTCCCAATATTAAAAAAGTTATTTTGCAAAAAATGTTCCAAATTGGATAGTAAATACTTCACATCCTTGTCTACTTTTGCCCAATCCTCTTCTGGCCCAATTAAAATGGCCAAAATTATGCTGCGCCCCACCCGCTGGGTTTATTCATGTCCATATTAAAGAAGAAAAACTTTTCTTATTCAAGCACCAGCCAGGATGCCACTATATCCGCAATCTTCCATGGAAGGCATACTTTTGAGGCTATCCCAGAGTATTGACAAATTGGAAAAACGTTTCGTCGACACGGATTCCAGCAACAACTCTGAACTGGAGTGGAAAAAAGTGTCGTTAGTCGTGGATCGTGTCTGCCTACTCATTTTTTTCTTGGCAATGACCATCGCCTCCTTGGCAATCCTCACCTCCAGTCCGCACATCTACACGGCCAGCCTCTCAGATTTACGGCTATCAGGTGGTAAAGGCCAAACCAACGCAAACGCAACTTCGTCCGAAACCACTATCGAATACCAACAACCGTGCAGGATAGGTCATCATGCTGGAGGATAAAGTGATAATACTCCGGTCAAGTCAAGCCTTTAAGATTTCCTCATCTTTAAGTTTATCGTCAGCGGCCTCAAAAGTTGCAACAGCCTCTAGTGGCCTCGGATTATCTAGCCTCTAGGCACAAATAGAAAAGTCTTTTCTCGTCAAGTGATGCGGCCCAGACACACTACGTTGAAAGTTCAATTTTTGTCCGCTAACAATCAATTTTGACCACAACAGGCAGTTCAACTATTTGAATTTTTGCGCCAAAATTCTATCAATTTGGGCCCAAAAGTTTAAATTCAAAACTCTGCAAGTTTTTCATCAAGTTGATTTGTAGACAAAATATGGAACTTTGGTACACTGTGTCTCCCTCGAGGATGTAGTCCAGTGACGACGAAAAGTTTGCAACTCAAATAATAATGATGATGCGCATCAGAAACCTTTTATTCTTTTGTTTGTGTTTTCTTTATAGAGGCTGCTTGAGCTTGACCAAGCGGCAGCTAACGGAAGTTCAAATATACACAGAGATCAGTGAATTTGGTACATTCATTAGTATTCATTGCTTCATATGCTGGTAGCGGAATTTTTCGCAAGCCAGCGCAAGTTTGCGAATGTTTTGCAAGCAATCTGCAGAGGCTTCTTGAACGCCTTCGTCTTCGGATCCTGTAATGATTTGCGATGCAAAACGAAGTATGCAAACTCTCGTTAGTATAAAACTGCATGCACAAAAAATGCTTGTGAAAAAAATGTGATTTTCTTGATTTTTGCTAAGTTGCATCACAGTGTTTGAAAATCATGTAGTACGTACCTATGAGCCTCAAAAGATGTCCTACCACGCCATGTTGATGCATTGTCACACAATTCCAAGGGTCTTTACTGAGTTGAAAAAGGGCTGAAGAGGTAGTCCGATGCACCTCAATGTCATTGGAAGCTAAGTAGTTGACGAGTGGAGCAACGGCTCCGGATTGCCCAAAAAGTGCCCGATTCCCGGGCCATTCGCAGCAATTTCCAATGGCTTGCGCCAATTTGGCTCGTAACACATCATTGTCAGTGTCTGCCAATTTGGCCAATTTTTCAATCACACCGTGATCCGTAATGACAGCTAAATTCTCTTTATCTCTGCAAAATAATATTTGTGATAATGTCCAAAGTTTTCTCATTTTGTTGCAAAAGGTACAAATCTTTAGCCGATCGAAAAAAAACTTACTTTGCAATGTTTGCTATGGAGAAACAAACTGCAGCTTGAACTTCAGTTTCTTTGGATTCCAATAGGCCACAAATCAATTCCAGGCCTCCAACGAAACTCCTTACCATGTCACCGGAATTGGTTGCACTACTGATGCAAGGACTCAATGCCCAAGCGGCACTGGCTTGAACCTGTCAACAACAACAACATCAAAAAACTTATCATGCAAATGGCACAACAATAACGATGTGTCTGAAAAGAGCCAAGCTTACTTAGCTTACGTACACTGGTTAAGAATCAATGATCTGTTCAATAAGCTATTTCGAAATGTTAGTCGGGACTAACATCTTGCATAGGTATATCGTTTTTAGCTGCTATCCTTTACTACACAAGTACACACTCAGCCTCAATTTTTAGACTTTCTTTTGCAACTTTCAAACATAAATCCGTTTAGACAATACGTTTTGTTACAATACCCTTTCAGATGGATTCTTGAGAAGTGACCACAGAAGACGAACCCCGTCCAATTGGTGAATAGTTACGAGGGAATCTTTGTCCTTGGCACACTCTCCCAATGCAGCACTAGTGACTTTCTAATGAGTATTATCGGAATCAAATTGAAAATGAAGTTACTAACCTGACATTGACCAGCAAATCAGGATGATTGGTACCGATCAACTTAATCAAAGGAGCCAACCCATTTTCACTCTTGATCAATTCCCTAAAAGGAAAGATCCACTTTAGATTCGTTTTAGCTTAAAATTGCGGCTAGAGGGCGGTTGAATTACGGTTGAATTCAAAAGTTGAACATTACCTATTACTTTGCGATGTTTTTGCCGTCTCCGCAAGAGCACCCACCACATTTGTTAAAACGGCAATTTTGAGGGGATTAAATTGTAAATCATCCAAAGCATCTGAGTTGTCAAGTAGGAGTCGAATTAATGTGGGCACGATGCCCAGATCGATGAGGCGTTCTACATTTTCTGCATCGGAAGCTACCTTCCATAAGGCACCAGTCACGGCTGCCAATAACTTCTTATTTGAGGAGTTTTCTGAATCCTTAATGAGCTCCACGAGAGGCTCCAGACCACCATGCAATCTGCAATAAAACATCAGATTTTCCAAAACACTGTGTTTGAAAATCACTCAAAAAGTCTCATTTGACAATATTGCAAGCATTGCAAGTTAAGTTAGTTTCGTTTATTTCTAAATTCTAAAGTAAAATATTTGAATTCTCGTGAAAAAGTTCGAATGAGACATTTTTTGGATTTTCATACAGTGTAAAGATTTCCCAAAAACTTTTCGTTTATGCTATGCTACATAGTGGTTTTTCCAAGATACATAGTATATACTTGACCAGATGACGGCTTTCTTTTTCTTCTGCGAGGCGGAAGATGGCATTTGCGCAGAGCATCTTGAGCTGCTCGCTAGACGTATTCAAATACTTGACGAGATCCTCCATTAAGCCTTCTTTTTGCATAGCCAAGCAGTAACTTTTTTCACTTGCGCATTCCTAAAAGGCAAAAAAAAATATCTATATTGATAGTAATAAAATGCATAATGATGTTGTAAAATCAACAAAAAAGGCTGATCTGAATTTTTATTTTTCAAAAGTTGTAAAATGAAACAATGATATTTTCTTATACCTGCAAAGTTCCGATAGCCGGAATGATAACCGAAATGTTCTTGGTCCGCACCAAGTGAACTAGTAAGGATAATCCTCCGGATTTTTGGATGTAAATTTTGTTTTTCTTGGACTTTGATAAAGACCATAATGCATACGAACTTCCTCTGGCAACCTTTATTTTGAGGGGCAAATCGTTCTCCGAAAGTCTTTCGATGTCTCCAAACTGATCAAAAATATATTTGATTGGCCATAATAGAAATGCATTTACGATGATAAAAAGGACAGTTTAAGTTTCATCAACGATTTTTGCAATTTCATCAACGGTTTGGTAAGATTAGGACTAAATCAGTCGGAGGAGCTCAAAACGCAACCGTTGATTGATAAATTGGTAAGAGTTGATGAACGTTGACATGATCGTTGACGATACTAAGGGAGTCCCATGAAAAAAGTATTACTACCTGTGCTGTATCGACGTCCAATAAGTCAACCAAACGAGGAATGCCGCCATGTCGTCTAAAGATGTTGCGAGCTTTCCGGAACTGCGTTAGATTGGCTAACGTTTCCGTAGCCGAAAGCTGCAAATCCAAAAGAGGTTCGGACAAAATGGTGATGGTAGGCTCGATGCCCCCCATCAAGGTAATTTGTCTCCGGATCTCCGGATGGCATGTAATTTCTCGTAAGATTCGTAATGAGCCTTTCCGACACTTGTAGTCGTCTGTATCCAACAAATTCGTCAACACTTCCAAGCCGCCTGGGAAAAAAAATGCATTTTGAAGCGAGTAAAGTTCCAACTTTGGACACCCTTGTAATTCAAAGATTGTGTTGTACCTGCATCAGTGATAGCAGCATGGACGTAATCCTTTTTGAGGTCAAAGTCCACTAAATTACACAAAGCGATGATGGTGGCCGTTTGGTTGCCAATCTTCAAATAGCGGATCAACTTTTGCACTTGCCAAAATTCCGGTGGCAAATCCGGTTGTAACATTATCGTTTTCATGTCTAGGTTGAGCTCATCTTCATCGGAATCTTCAGAGGAGCTTGAATCATCAATGACCAAATTGACGCGAGATTGCTCCACGAATCCGGACGAAGTCTTGACTTTAGAAGCTGCCGCTTTGAATTTTTGCAATAAAGCCGGTTTACCATTGCCTCCACCCAAACCTTTGAAACCATTCTTCTTGAATGCTTTTTTGGCCGGTGCCGGTGTACCCGCCGGTGTAGCTGCAGGTGTAGGTGCAGGACTAGGATTTGCTCTCACTGTGGCCTTTTCATCGAATTGCACTTTCAGCTATAAAATAAACACAGTGTTTGAAAATTACTCAAAAATGTCGCATCACGCAAAAAGTAACAATTTTTCATTTTTAAAAAAACATTTGGAATTTTGTAATGTTGACTTCTTGACGCGAAATTCGAAAATCACCAAAAAAAATATAATTTCTATTTCACGCCAAAAATGCAGTTGAAGATTCGGACTGCTAAATAAACGGAGCTCGCTTCGCTCGCTATAAGAATTTATCAATGTTTTTCAAATACCGTGCAGTGTGATTTCTATTCAATCATCTGAGCGTTTTTTAGCATGTGAATTTTTTTCAAAGGATTTATCGTCCATTGTCTAGTGTTCACGAGGCCATAAAAATTGAAGTTCTATGCGTTCGCAGGTTGCTTCCTTACCTTGGGCACCTCCTGTGGCGCTGCAGAATCTGCCATGTTTTTCGCTCTACCACTTTTCCTTTCTTGCTTCTTCTTGTGATTTCGAGGGGTACGACTAAACTGTCATGATTGCGTGTAGTCTTAGAACGTTGTTTCTCTGTGTTTTGCCTTTACCCCGCCACCCGTAATGAATAATAGGAGAGAGAAAGTACACAACAATCTGTTTGGTACAGCAGACCAAAATGTATTGATCAAATATGAAATGAATGATAGAGATTAGAAGTTGACATACTTGTAAATATTATTGGTGCATGGTGTCTGAAATAGAAAGATTATCTAAAGACCTGTCGTCCGTCAAAGATTTAGATATTGCTCGGACCGAACGGGTGTTTACGCCTTCGATTTTTTGGTTTTGGTAGTTTCAATGCTGACCTAATTTATGATTTCTTTTGTGTATAACAAATATCTACATCAGCAAGATGCTGGAAAGTTTTTGAAAGTTCTTTGTAAGCAACACATAGGCATTATTCTGCATGCAAGGAGAAAGTCTCGAAACATTATACTTTGAATAGTTTTATTTACCTTCAGTTTTACTAAGTTACCATCTAAAGGTCCAGTCCGCAAAAAACGATTTCATAGACTAATGAAATGAAAGCGACTTGCAGTAGTACTTTTAAAAGGTTCGATTTACCAGAGTATTAGAGAGCGCCGCTCATAGAGCGGCGCTCGGAAAAAAAATAGTGAGCGCGAGCGCGAGCGGCGCTCGGAAAAATCGGGGAGCGCTGGGAGTGAGCGGCGCTCTTCAAACCTTAGAAAATATACTTACAAAAATACTTGAAATAGCTTGCAATTTGACTTTAAAAAGTGTCAAAAAAACAAGTTCGAAATTAATGGAGGATTTTTTTGGGCTCTGTCTTGCAATACTGTTGGACTTAGAGAAAATGGATGATTTTTGGGGGGCTCTGTACTGCAGTTCAAACTGTTGGAAAAATTGGAGGATTTTTGTGGGAGCGCTAGGACGAGCGGCGCTCTTTCAGTTAGCGAGCGCGAGCGCGAGCGGCGCTCTCAAAAATTTTAGCGAGCGCGAGCGCGAGCGCCGCTCATTTTTTTGCAGATGAGCGCGAGCGCGAGCGGCGCTCGAAAAATTAGGGAGCGCCTAATACTCTGCGATTTACTGTCTACTTTCTTTCTCATAACTGCAACTTGCCATGCATTAATTCAAACACGAGGTACCACTAAATGCTAAAAATAAACTACTTTACGCGTTTGTGATATTTCTAAAGTACGTGCGACCAAGATAGGAATTCTATTGGACTACATAGATTCCAAGCGTTTTCATGAGGACCAATTTTTGGATCACATAAATAGTATGACATGTAGTAAAGTCAACAGGTCTTTTATATTTGCATTAGTGTCACATTTGATAATTCAAAAACTGGTTTTCAATTTGAGTTCAGCCTCATTGACATTTGAATAGACAACAAGTAGAGATGGATCGGCTCCTTGTAAAACGCCTTCGAGTCTCTCATTCACAGCGCAAAGATAAATCGATCGGCCAGATTTCTTCATTACTTTGGTAAAAGCTCGGATTCCCTGCAATGTAAATATTAGCCGTTAGATGTCTCCGGTTATTTAAAAGTAAATTGAAACATACCCTTGCTGCAGTAAAGTCCATTTCTGCGACTCCGGAAAAGTCAACAATGACTGGTAATTCTAAGTCATCATTTTTAGCTACTGCATTAGTAGCTTCGACATCTTGAGGATCATTTTGAGTAGTGGTTGTGGTTCCAGTTAATAACTTGGTTCTTAGAGTCTCCACGGACGGGAAATATAAAGCTCGATCTGGTTGGACTAACAGGTATTGAATATCGTCAACCTAAAAAGAGAAAAAAGATAAGATTAAAAACCAGTCCTACTTGGATCACAAAATGGTCAAAAATCTTATTTTTGTCCCCCCCTCGAATTTCCAAATCTCCCGTGGCACAACACTTCTACTTTGGATACCTTCCTTTGGAAATTCGAGTAGAAACAATGTAATTTTGACCAAGATGCGAAAATGAAAAAAGATAATGGATCATTACTTGTGACTTGGTAATGTTAACCTTGGGACTACCCGAGGAGTAAATGAGGATGCATAGGTGGGTTACGGTGCCAACGATCAACCCCATATCCGTACTGACAAACAGACTGACCAAAAAAGTCAAGGTATACGGTACCAAATCAACTTCTGCAACGTACAAAGATAAGTAAGTGTGTTATAAATGAAACCTGACCAAATATGTCAAAACTCACTTTTGGATTTCCAAATGGGGAGCAAAATCTCCACATCAATAGTGAAAATCATGGCACAAATGATCACAGCCGAGAGTGCCGCAGTGGGAATATAAGCAAAATACGGCGTCAAAAAGGCACAAGTAGCCAAAATAATCAGACCCGTGATGCATCCCGACAAAACGGGGGTGTTGACACCCGAAGACGAATTGATGGCCGAGCGTCCGAAGGAACAGGTGATGGGCAAAGTCCCAATGAAAGACCCGACAAATTGGCACATACCAAGTGCCACGATTTCTTTCGAGGCATCCATTTTGCTGGTGGGGGCTGAAAAGAAGACACTTTCAAGATATAGACAAAATCCCATCTATCATTTCGAGTGGAGCAGATGAGGTTGAAGCGAAACTGAATTTTGTTAGAATTTCTTACGGGTATAGAATTTGGCAATGGCCAAATGTTGCATTACAGAAACCAGCGGAAGCATTAGTAAACCAATGCCGAAATCCTGAGCCATTTCCAAAGGACTTTCCAGTGTTTGGATCTGTTTTTGAGGTACGTTGAATTGCCAGGGTAATTGCCAGTCCGGTAAACCACCTTGGACAAAGCCGGTCAAAGTCAGTGCAGTTTTGTTGCCGTACAAATCGGAGATCACATATGCAATGAAGGCGGCTACAACGACCACCATTGAATTTCTGGAGACTGAAAGTGCCCATTTGGACTTTTGTAAAATTCGAGCACGTTTGGCTTCGGGATCAGTGCCTTCCAGCCATCTCAATTCCTTCAATTTCTATTAAAAAGATCATTAAGCATTAATTCACAATTAAATCGTCATTTTCAATTTGGAAAATCTTACCCGAAGGAATAGTAAAATTCCGATGCAGGTGAAACCCAAAGCTGCGTCACATGGTTCAATCTCTACGAAATGCGTGAATACAGTTTTCCATGTGTTGACGAAGCCACGACCCTCCTTCACCTTCAAGAAAAATCATAATTAAGCAATTTTGATAACAGATGGCGTTAATACGAATGATACCTTTCCCAATCCCAAAAGTCCCTTGACTTGGCTAGTGGAGACCTGAATGGCCACGGCCGATGAAAATGCCGAGATGACAGGCTTGGAAATGTAGTTGAGAAGACATCCTAAGGGGTCGTAAATTGTAAAATATGAAGTGTTACTATCTACAGTGGTTTGGGCTTGAAAAAATTACCGAGGTTTAGGACTCCTAGTGAGATCTCAATCAAGCCCACAAAGAAGGACAAAGTCAGGCAACGATGCACCATTTGGACACCGTCAACGCTGGCATATTCAAATGCCATCAAAGCATTGACCGCAGTGGGTCCAATAGATGCTTGTTGGACCGAGCCAAAAATCGCGTAGAGAAAACCCGGCACGATCGAAGCATACAATCCATACTGAAAATATTTTGTATATTAGTACTAATTAAAAGGTATCTGAGAGTTTTTGAACGATTTTCCAACACTGTGGAGGCTAAGCTATAAAGTAACATTTTTATTGAAGGCCTATTGGAGTTGATATGGCTTGGACATATTTTAGTGCTGCGTCCGCAGGGGTCCGCGGCTGCCAAAGGGTTTACGATGCCCACACTATAACTACCTACGATGATCGGTAATTATGGCGCTCCAAACATTATTGAGAGGCTGGCTTCACAGTGGGAGGCCTTCACTAGCTTAACTCCATCTACACAGTGTTTGAAAACCAACAAAAACGTCTGCATAAATCTGGATCGAACTTTGTAATTTTTATTTTTTCACCTTTTACTCGCAATGCTTCAAACTTATATATTTTATGAATTTTCAACCACTGTGCATCGAGCTTTTCTCAATTTCTAAATGTTACTCACTTCCAAAGGTAAACCGGCCAAGGGAGCATAACCAATGCCTTGTGGAATCACTGTTAAGGCGCAGGTGACGCCAGCGATGATATCCCCACTCAAAAACTCCAATTTGTAATTGCGTAGCCAATTAATGATTGGAAACCAGCTGAGAAATGTTTGCAACGTGCAAGTCGATTTCATTTTTTTCAAAGCCTGTCTTTTGGCCTTAACGAAGGCATCTTTAGATGAAGGCTCCATGAGGTTGGGGATTGGTACCGGATGCCGAAAATGTCGGTGATGCACTGGATATTTCGAACTCTTCTCTGTAAAAGTTAAAAATCTGTCATTAATTATCGCTCCGCTGGACGTAATCACAAATCGAAATCAGGTGTACAAGGTGAGCGCGCAAAAAGTGATATTGTCAATGATGGGCTATAGACTCAATGCCAAGCCACCACAAGATGGGGCTTAGGGACAAGATAATTGAGCAATTTGCAAACAGGCACAAAAAAGGATGACAGGTTCATTTCTCTTAGCCTACACACAACACTTTGCGGTCTTATTATTTCCAAATCATTATTACTTGAAGCCCACACTCGTTTTGCATTGTAGGTCGGAAAAAAACTGTGAGCGGAGCGAGCGTTAGGTACCGCATTTCTCCATCTACTATCCAGTTAGGCGCTCAAATACGCGAGCAAAGCGAGTACAACTAGTCACCTTAGCGTTGTTTTCAAGCCCTAAAATATTCAGGTAAAGTAGGAAACGCTGTTGCTCACCTTCAAACTCGAATAACTTGTCACCCTCAGGTCAGACAACCAACTGAGGAGGAGACTATTTCGGCAGGTCAAAAACTGGATTTAGAACTATGTAACTTATGTAACTTAAAAGTGCTCAGGTGAGTTTTGTAACGATCTAAAGTGGCCAGCTTTACTACTTAGCTCCAAAGCTAGTCTAGCTCTCTAGTCTCTAATCTAAAGTGAATAGAATGCTAAGATTAATCGCCAGCTATCAAATGCGCACTGCAGATTGAAAAAGGAGGTTTTGAAAAATACACGTGCCTCGCAACAAGTGAGAAAATGAGCTAATCAATTCCCATAGCACATTTATTACACTACTACTTCATAGCATATCCGTAAAGTGGTTATTTGTTGTATGTGTGAGCACAAAAACAATGAAAAACAAAGTGAGCTCAACGCGTAGGTAATCTAAGTTCGCTTCGCTCGCTAAGTTGTGCTTCTATTGAATTCGGTATGAAAGACTTTTGTGGGCGGAAACATTCCCAGTTTTTCATCGTCACGTATACAACAAATAACCAGGTGTTTTTATCATCTCCTTAGTCATCCACATTATTAGAAGGCGTGGATCCGTAAACCTCGTGTATGCTCATCATATTTTGCTTTTACTGATGCATGAATGATGCAAAGCATTCTTTTATCGGCACACAATCTCTTTCCCCGAAAACTTTTCTCTATTCCTCCACCCTTTGCAGTAAGGATTCAAGACTTTTATGGAAAGAAGAAATTCTAACGTTGAGCATCATGGTCAAACCATTAACTTAAAAGGCCTCCTCCATAAATGATGTAATCTTTAACTGGAAAATTGTTTTTCCATTTAGACAAACCAAAGTTTTTCTTCAATCTTAATACATCTATGGTGGACTTGACAGCAGCGGCGGCCTCTAGCTGCATGTCCATTAGAAAAATACGAGGCTTGGATTTCACGCTGGAAAGAATGACGGATGGGAATGTTGATAACAAAATAAGAAGTTATTCTTTTCTCTTCTCGTGATACTGAGCAAAAAGTACATCTTGGTCAAACATTAGAACAGCAGCAGTAGGCCTTCGCCGTCAAAGATGCTCAAGGGCATTTTGACTACTAACAGAGACGTTTCATGGCCCACTGTATAATTTACAAAGGAGAGAAATGCATCACTACTACTCCAGATCGATTATTCTTTTTCTCCTTGACACCAGCACTGTTTTTGAATGATCCAATTAGACTTGGAAGCGAAAGGGGTCTCAACTCTCAAAAGGACTATTAACTTTTACGGCAGGTGTTAGAGCCAAAGAATGGAGACATTTCAGGTCTCTCTTTTTCTAGTACACGGCCTATTATCTTTCATCATCATTATCTCATGGGATGGGGTCAAGTTTTTTTTTCTTGACACAATTTTCTACCCTGTTGGGCTTTAGAAGGTGCAAAATGAAAGTAAAGCACCACTTAAAAGATTTACGGATTGGTAAATGCCAGTACATACAAGCTAATCCCATATTTGAGGTCTAGTAGAACCAATTACTCTAATGACGCATTGCACTTGCAAGCATGGATTTTTCCAGCATATTTTTGTTCTATGAATGCCATAATTCTGCAATTTATCAAAAATGTCTCATTTGAGTTTTCAAGCCATAAATAAAAAACGTAGCTCGCTAAGTTTGCTAACAAAGTTTAAAGTGAGACTTTTTTACTTATTTTCAAATACTCTGCAATGTGCTAATGGTTTTCTTTTATGCATTTCTTTTTTCATAACTTTATCATCGCCAGGTCGTAAGAAAGGGTGCACTAAACCCTGTCATTAGCCGCGAGCTCAGCACAGGCCTAACCTTACCTTCTAAGAAAATTTACGGTCTGCCGTGTCCAAGATCTACAAAATGATTTATGGCGTGAAATCCACTACTAAGATAAGTCTTACATATTTGAGAATCCTGCACTACTCGCAAAAAAGACTTTAATCATCGCATCTCGTTGATGGACTTCCCTGATAATCTTCAAGGTGGGCACATCATGATCATAAAAAGTGATGGTGGCATTTTCACACCATGATCCTACCTGTTAGGGTGAGTAGAATTTTCCAGAATAAGCTGCAGAATAGATTTGACACCATATGCATAATTTGTCACTGAAGTGTCAAAAACATTTTTTCGATTTAAAAAGAAAAGTCATTGAGTAGTGATTTTGTGAAGCTTAGTCTGAAAAAATTGACTCACCCTACATCCTAGAAGAATAAAGCGCGAGTCAGAGCGGTGTAATTACCTGGGGGATCTTATGTAGAAACTTAGGGAGAAGGGGAGAAAAACGCGGCATCACGAATACAATTTTTTGGTCGGTTAACGCTAGCGCATTCTTTGTCCAAACGTCAAGTTCATTTTGAAGAAAATGTTTTGGGGTTGAATGATGTCTCAATTTTCTCCCTGAAAATTATACGGTTAGGACTACGGAGTAGATTTTTTCCTACCCTACAGACATGGGTCAGTTAGGTAGGCACTAGGAAACCAATAACCAGAGCTTCAGTGACCCATAATTTCTGTTCTGCGTACGTAAGTCTCTATCTGGTCAGACTCAAAAAACATTTTTTCATGCATTTAAAAGAAGTCTCTTATCATCAGTAGCAGGATAAATGACCGAAGGTCCTTTTACTGACTTACGAGAAAATAGTATAGATAGACTTCTCAAATAGTTGCGTGCAGTAGCAATATTCACCCTAAAAAGGCCCTTTGGGTACAGCTATAAAAAAGATATATCTCGCTCCTAAATTAAATTTTCCACCAAATTTGCACCCTGCCTCAAGTAGTTTTCCTTCACTGACAAAAGATTAAGATCTTTGAGCGATGCTGCTGCAAATCCTTGACTTGGCTAAAAAAAACTTTACAAGGGTCCTGGATATAGACTTTGAGCTGATCAATCATGGAGGCTCAAAGACTGATGGCGCATGAAATTGAATTGCAACTTAGATGGCGCAACAGCAAGCAGATTGCAAGGCCATGATGATCATCATAAATACCCCTTGGTTATAAAAGTGATTAGTTGGGTAGATCATACATGATTTAAAGGAAAACAGTAATTGGCCAGAAAAGTTTTCTAGGTCACTAGAACCTATAGCTTAGGGCAGTTTAGAACATTTTTCAGAAACCTTTTCTAACTAATGGTGATGATGAAGAGGAAATAGAACATCACAGTTGTAACTCAATAGATTGTGCTGCCATGATTAGACAATTTTCCTCGCACCATTTAGTACGCTACGCTTTACGCTACCTACTTACTTGTACAAGGTAGGTAGCCTTTTGACATTTGGACCTTGGCTCAAGACTTTCTCATTTTCTAAAGATCACAAATGAAGATGTAATTAGCTGATGCTTTATACTATTTGACCCTTATAAACACTAAGCAGCCTTAACACAGCTTAGAGAAAATCACCAAAAATATATCATACCTAAAAGCCCTAAAAGGCCGAATTTGCTCATGTAGATTTTTACAATCTACATAGAATAGTAAGCTTTGTCACCAGTCGCATCTTAATCTACTCACAAAATATCATGCCCTCATGAAATATTCTTCCTAAAACACTTTCAGTAAGTAAGGAAGATGATTCACGAAAAGACATCCTTTTGGCTAAAACTACAGAATAATCAAACTGAAAATGGTAAGAAAAACGAATTTTGGCTCTTTCTATAAAAGCTGTCTGATAACACTGATTGTTTTGTCAACAAAACTGAGTTTTTATCAGTTTCAGAAGATTTTTGGGCGGAGATGTTTCAATGGAGTTTTCTCAAAGTGTTTGCTATAATAACAGGACTTCTGACATCGTTTGGCCTCATCCCAATCATGTTGAACATTATTGAGTACAACAATAATCGGCATATCAAGTAAGTGGCATATCTAGTATCATCATTAGTTATGCATTCTTCAACTCGAGATGCTAATTTGCATTTATGACTTCAGAACGATTCTGCATCGAATGGAAAATGGTGTACTTTGGACAGGTTTGATTTCTCTTTCGAGCATTGAATTGATTGAAGTATTTCGTATGATTTTTGGGCCGTTACCTGCGTACATTTGCTGGTTTCAAAGCTTTTGGCGGAACGGACCAACTGTGGGCTGCGTTCTTTTCTTAGATGCAAATGTGCTGTTCAGAGTAAGTAATTAGTCACTAATACTAAAAAGTACGAATGACAAATGAACGTCTAATGATATTTCATTTTTTTCACAGTACTTGTTCATCTTCGTCTTCAAGGGATTTGGAGGCATTGATGAGGATTTCTTTGCACGCTTTTCTTTGATCCTAATCACCATGTTCTGGATTCTATACGACTTGGTTTTCATGCTGCTGCCAGGAAAAATGAGTTTGAACTATTACATGTGTACCGGCGAAGACCCTGACAAAGACTTCTACCGGTACAAAAAGGTCCTCATTGTAATTCGAGCATATCTCAAGCATCATGACTTGATAAATGATCTATCCAGTCTACCTTTTTGCTCTTGTACTTGCAGTTCCCAATCAATGCTATTTTACCAGTCATCACAGCACTGACATACGTTGGCTTTTCTGCCAAAATCAGTTATCATAGACGAAAATTAGCTGCTATAGGTAAAGTCTAACTTATATAAGGATACATCATGATTTTGATAATAGAAGGTGCAGGTTTCTTAAAAGAAAAAATGTTCAAAAAAAATTGGAGAACATTGTAAACTCTTGCCCAATTTAGGCCATATTTGTCCAAATGATGCAGCGCCAGCTGGTGATAAATCAGTGTAATTTTCAAGTCTAATTTTAATACTTTTTTTCTTATAGCTCCAGGTCCACCTGTTGAACAATCTTCAACTTCAGCCAATCCAACGTCACCATCGACACCAAATGTTCAAGGACCCACCACTTCAAGTGGTTCGAATCTAAATCCAATTCATCAAGACGACTCAAAAAAGTCAACTTTTGTTTGGACTTTTGAACTGTTGAATCCACTTTTTAACAACCAATCCCTAGCTTTTGGTTGCTTTTCATTTGCTAGAGCTTCACTTACTTTTGCTGCCATTGTATTTTTGTCAATGACAATTATGATTGAATCATTTGTCTGGAGTTATGTTACCAATAACATGTCACCCATTGAAATTATGGATAATAACTTTAGTAAGTTACTTCTTTTTTTGAAAATTGAAGCAAAAATGTCTAATGTCTATCGTTTTTTTCAGGCATATTTGCAGTTTACTGGCACCAGAATTTCGGACCTATGATCTTTGCATGGGGAACCTTAGCCATAGCTTACACCAAAAACCAAGCCTTGAGACAAAGTAATGATCATCTTCTATTTTTTGCTAAGCATCAAATAGTCATAGTTTTGCTTCTAGATCTCAAAGAAGTGGCAGACGAGTTTCATTTCAATTGTTGTTGGGTTCCACCTCATCAAGTTCATCAAGGATAGTATAGTAGTCACACAATATTTCTGTTTCAGTTTTGTAATTTGGTAAGATATTTGCAAAATATACAAAAATTGGGCACTTTATAAGATTATATATATTTTGCTTCTAATTCAGCCTCAGGCAGTGAAGACTAAGAATCTTTTTACCAAAAGGCCAAAGTCTTTGAAGGCCTCTTAGACCATTCCATCCTTCATTTACACATTATGTGGAAATATTTATTGTTTGCAAGCATTTTGAGGTGACACTAAGACAAAACATGACAGAAGAACTGTCTTTGAATGATGACCCTGACTCATTGATGATTGAAGAGACATCAACACTTGGACTTCAAAACATCAGTGACATCACAAGGTTCAAAATAGATTTTACACATTCAACAGGTAAAATTTTTAATAGGTCATTTCTTAATGCAGATTTTTGGATGGTTTGTTTTGTTGGGAGCAATCAAAATAAGCGCAATAATTTTGGCCTGGTTACCACTTTTCTCCTGCCCATAGCCCTCTGCAACATTATTGAATACAATAGATGTCGACACATCATGTAAGATCTCAGACAGGTACTGATTAGGAGGAGGAGGTGAAGATGATGAAGTTTGTTTCTGATCCTTTTCAGCACTATAGTCCATCGCTTTGAGCTAGGGGTCATGTGGACTGGTCTAATCCCTATTCCAATCATACAATTCATTGAAGTTTTATGGATGCTATTCGGACCTTTGCCAAAATACCTTTGTTGGTTTCAAAGTCTTTGGAGAAATTACCCACTGACTAGGTCCCTCATTTCTTTTTACCCAATAGTAATTTTCAAAGTAAGATTAATTCTGGATTTTCCTTTGCCTACTTTCTTAAAAATATAATTCATCGTTTTTTATTGTTTTTAGTCATTGTTCATTTTCAAATTCAAGCATTATGCTCCCATAAATAAAGATTTCTTAGCCTTAGTTTGCTACTCGAGTGTTCGAGTTTGAACCATCTTATATGGTATTACTTTTATGGTAATGCCTGGCAAACTCGGCACTAATTATTACATGTGTGCTGGAGAGGATCCAAGAAATGATTACTACACCACTAAGAAGGTAAAGGCTAGAAGTCTGCAAGACACCTCACAGCACTACAGCAGCACCAGCATAATGATTTTCATCTAAGAAATAGGCAATAATTTTCTCTCGTTAAAAGTTTCCCATCAATGCGATGCTGCCTATGATTTCATTGTTCATTTACATGAGATTATCAGTCAAAATCTCACTGCACCAAAGGCGAATTGCACGTCAATTGGCTCATAAACCCATTAGCAATTTGGAATCATCTATTGAATCTAGCTCAAAGGAAACCACAAGAAGCAGCAAAAATTACGACCCAAACTCAGAAAATCTAAATCTTGAATGAAGTTAATAAGAGAAAATACGCTGATAAGAAAAAGGAAACCTACTGTGTTTGAAAATCATCCGAAATGTCTCATTTGAATGTAACAAAAATATTTGTAAACATGGGCGTTTTTTATGTCCAGTTTCCGAGCCTGTCAATCATCATTGAGTCTTGTGGTAAATAACATGACACCTGATCAGATCATGAATGACACTTTTGGTAATGGTTTAGATGATCTCCTACTATGCCACATTCCAAGACTCATTCATCATTACAGGTACCTTTGTGGTCTATTGGCACAACAACTTTGGAGTTTGGACCCATCATCTACGTCTGGATCTTCCTGGCTTTAGCATGTTTCAAGAATCATGTATGTACTTGTACAAAGTCAGCATTTTATTTCGAGTGGAGCGAGTAAGTGGCGGGTGGCCCTCCCAAAAAGGGTTTTGAAATCACTCAAAAAGACTCTTTTTTCAGATATGAAAGAGTTGTTCAATCTCCCATGAGGATTTTAACGAGCGGCGCGTTAATGAAAAGATATCACCTCCCTTCACTCTTAAATAAATAAAAGTTTCACTCTGAGTGGATAGGGCCAGTTTATGTGCATCTTGTATCCCTTTTATAAAGGTTCTTGTCCGCTGGTTCACCAAAGCAGAGTTGTCACCCTAAATCTTATTCTTCCCGCCTTTGAGTGCTAATCACTTTGATTGTGGGTCAAGATTTAAAGCTTGGAATTACAAAGTGCAAAGTCAGCTAATTTTCTCTGACAAATGAGGCATGGATGTCTTCTGCATTTGACGCAAACAATCGTGATGTGGCAAGTATCTTTGAAGCCCATGAATCACTGGGTGATGTGCGTGATGGAAATCGGCACGACGACCTCTACTACAACCATCATGATGAGCATAAATGTGGGAGCTGACTGAAGAATGATCTCTGCTTTGATCCCTACCCTCTAAAGACAATCAGTATAAAAAGATGATTCAAAACAGATCCTAAAAGCTCAAAACAATAAACATGATATCTTATAATCTACATGCACTTAGGAGTTTGGACACCTACTTTGTTCACAAAGTAAATTCTTCTTTGGCTCGAATTTATAGAAAACGTTGAACTTTGGACACCTAAAGTATCTCTAACATCATCCGGTGTCTCTAACCAAAAAAGCCCATTTAGTCGTTTAAAAGTATGTCCCACCTCCCTCCTCTTTCTCATAAATAGCGACCTAACATTGACCTAAAGCCACAAACTGCCTGTGTAAGCAAAAGACAATTAATGTCAAGATTAATGAGATGTGGGCTCCCACTTGGCATTAATATTTCTACTCGTCATATCTAAACTATGCAGATGGGGTTTTACTGCTTGACTCCCTTGACATCTGGATATGTAAGACATGACGATTATTTTCACATTTCCATATCATTTTGTGTGGGCTCATTTCAAATTCAATGTCTTACCTTCATCTTTCTTGGCTGGGATAATCTGAGCTGTAGGAGTACCACCACTCAAAAGACTTTGTTCTTCTTTGGGATCATCCACAGATTCTTTGCTAGTTTTTTCATCTGTCATTTTTTCATGTGATTTTTACCGCAAATCAGCTGATGATATGATAGACTTCGACGGTATTATGACGCAGCTTTCACATGACAGCTGTTGCTGGAAAGTGGCGGGAAATTCAAATTGATCCTAGAAGAGAAAGTTGAAAATCATGATACATCCTTTAATAGAACAGGGAGCATAAATCTCAAGTTACGAGCCAATAAATTGCTTGTTTTTGCATATTATGATTCACTAGACTCTTGTTAGCACTCTGTTTTGGTCATGCAGACTTGTGCTTTATCTGCTACACACAAAAGTTTCACTAGAGCTCCATTAACCCACTTGACTTTTATGACTTGGCAATCGATCTAAAGTGCAGCAAGAAGTGGCAAATTTCGATAAGTGATGTAGAGTTGAGAAACTTGAGAGTAGTCTTGACCATTAAACTTTAGAATTTACGAGGGACGTGTGATATTGACAATCACAATTCCCCTTTTGAGATCAACGCAACTCGAATTTCAAAACCATTACTTAGTTTTCTACACAAGTTTGTTGCAAAGAGCTTCTATTAGAAAATCCAGATATTTATATTTCGCACCTTCGCACCTTCAATGCGAGCACTCTGGCGATTGCTCGTTTTGCTCGTTACAAATTAAAGCAATCATACCAAAAACATCTCTAGATTGAACATTAAGTAGCTCGCTTCGCTCGCATTCTTGAAAATAATAGATTTTCCAATTTAGTGATACCTGCTACCAAATTAGGCTCAAAACAGGCATTGCTCAGAAACGTCGTTCGTGAAAGTTAATCCCCAAACTTTTTTGTTGCTCCTACGCTATGTCTGAGGTGGGTATCAAGTGATGGAAGAGGACTGGTCACTGAGCACATTGTTAGCCACCTTTTGTGCATTACACTTTGAGCATCGCGCGATATATACCTGGCTGCTTCAAATGCCATGCGATGCCATATAAAAAACGAGTGAGTGACCTCATATATTTTCCTGACTAAAGCAAATCACTATAGCATACACAAAATGAATGGATTTAGAAGTGCTACTAGCCGCTATGTATGAGATTGCTGGCGCCAAAATCCTCGACAGTTTTTACAACCTTTTGGGCGTGGATTTGTCTATTTTCTTTGCGGCTGACTGAACAAATCCGTTTTGTTCAATTTTCTTCCTTTGACGTGAAAGGCAAGGTAGAGGCACTTCAAGGTGTTTGAAAATGACCAAAAAATGTCTCATTTGAACTTTTACCCGTACATAGTATTCTGTTTTTATCGCTTATTTTTGAAATGATATAGATCTGTAGATTCTAACGTTGATTTTATGGCGCAAAAATCGAAATATCTGAAAAATAAGCGTAAAACATAACTTTTGGAGGGGAAATTCAGGTGAGACATTTTTGGTAATTTTGTAAAGAATTCAAAACGTAATTTTCAACCACTGTGAGCAAGGCACTACTACCTTTCAAAGAAGGTGAAAACATCATGCATTTGATGGCTATCGGTAAAGTGGAGAATTTTTGGTCGTTTTCAGTGTACGAGACGGAAATTCTTATCGTCTGTTTTGCAGGGAGAAGAGGAGTGTTATATGGGCTTGTCAGTGAAACTTGTCACTTGCACACGGAATGTCTATCAGAGCTTATCTTTCTTCTCTATAGACTTTTAAAAGGAGAAAAGAACCTGTGCTAATCCTCTTATGGCCGCCAAAAATGCAAAGGGAATGAAACTTGAAATTCATTGAAAAAATCTTTGATTACGATTTTTGTAAACAGTGCATCTTTGAACAATTGTCACTTTTTATACCCCGATAATTGAGACTAATTTGAGAATAAAATCTGCTCATATCACTCGCAATATCGTAAAACGAGACCTTTTCAGTGACTTTCAAACTTTGGGGATTTTTATAGCTTGGAAATAAATGCCTTCACGATTCGAAGGTTTGGAAGCCGTGGCGCGTCCAATTTGTCCATTGTGTGTCAATCTCGGGTCTACTGGAAAAATTCTTTGATCTTAAAGCAACCAATATAAATTCAAAAGGGGTTTAGGGTAGGCACAAAAAAATCAGGTGGCTTATCTGTAAAGGGTATCTCGATGTTCGGGACTGGCTAATTGGTGTATACAATGTATAAGCGCAAAAAACATACACTGTATACCACTCGCGTGCGTGGAGGATTAACAACCTTTTAAAAATGAATCTATTTTCTTGTAGCAGTAGCTCAAAAACGTTTAAAACACCAAAAAAGGTCCCATTTGAATTTTTACTCCAAAGGCTCCAAAGCTATTTTTTCGTGTTTACTGTTTTTTTCCTAATTTTTCCCATATTTGACATTTTACTTTTCGTGCCAAAATGTAAATTCTAATGTAGTAAAATGAGACTTTTTGACTGATTCTCAAACACTGTGCAGTAGAACAATAGAAGGTTTGGGGTGCAAATCCGAGTACTCAGTGAAACTTGATACTTTTCGTGATGCAGTATTTAATGGCTACACGAAAGTGCGGAATTTGTGCAGAATGAAACGTGAGAAAAGTTCTTCATTCTCCTCAGCTCTGTTTTGCTGCTGCTGCTCCATAATGATCCCTAAAATCCCAGCATGATTTTTCTCCCTTCTTTTTCCGTGAAATCATTTATCAATGAAGAATTTCATAAAACTTTTCAAAAAGAAGAGGCACACAGCGTTTGAAGATCACTGCAAAAAGCCTCATTTTATGACTTTGCGAGCGAAGTGAGCTACTTTTTTTCACGTTGAAAAAGCAGAACAAAATCCCTTCTTAGTGTAAAAGTTGAAAGGAGAGTTTTTTGAGTGATTTTTAAACATTATGGCGAGAGACTTCAATGCGTGGAGGTAATTGAATAAGAACCTCATTTATGAGAAAAGGTCACATTAAAAGCCATTCATTAACACTCTTGAAAACAATGGACCTATTATACAGTTATGATCTTTTGACCCGGTACTTTTTTGTGTCAGATAATAATGAAGTCTAAACTTCAAAAGAAAAACTCGTCTCAGATTTCCGTTCACACTTCAACGTGAGCTGAAAAAGCCTTGAAAAATGTCAAAAGCATTGTCATCAAATCCATTGCATGTTTACCTAATTTGTCCACTAATCACCTACAATTTTCAACATTCCTGACCCAAAATTATTAGTCTCAATTTAAAAAAGTTTTCAAATTATCCAAAACTTAATGTTGAACTTAAAAATTTATTTTGAAAAAGTTCCAAAAAAAAAAATCAAAAATTGTAGTTAGATTTGGTACATGATTGTGTTTCCCGATTTCAACGAGTTTTCTTCTGGTAAAACAAAAACTAGCTCAAAATTCCGATTTTCTTAGGATTTTTAATAGAAACATTTTAGATCGATTTTTAGACACAATAATATCTTACCTTCTAAGCAGATATGAATATTAATTGCTTGAGACGTTGACACACTAGCGACACATACGAGGTCTCGATCCAAACTGACGTTTACAATTTCAAAGCCGCCATAAGCGCAGCGGAACTCCAAGCACAAGCGGCCCCTAACGTAGTAAAGTAAAATGTGCGCTACTTTCTTATCACGGACCATGGGTTGAGAAGTGTGAGATTAACTGCTGATGATGTAGTGATTCAGAGCCCTGCAACGAAAAAGATAATTCGCTAGAATCTTCAACTGATAATGGGTCTTCTCTATAGAACATCACAATGGAAGTTCGTAAATTTTCTTCAATGCTTGGCACAGCACAGTGTGTGAAAATCATTCCAGAAAATATAACTCTACAAAATTGCGAGCGAAGTTTTACAGCTGTTTGTTTACGTATTTTAATTCTCGCAACAGCTGTTTGTTTACATATATATTTAATACGCAAGGGAACATTAACTAAACATTTTTGACGTAAAACTCAAGATGAAACATTTTCAGTGGCTTTTAAACACTGTGTAACTTCGATGATCTCTATCTGCCAAATAGCACGTGATCGTTATAGTGCAAAAGCTCGTGAAAAATGTTCCTCGTGATAAAATTAGGGCTGGATATGGTCTTTTAATTGCAGTCCCTGACATGGGCTGAAATAGGCGAAGCCCTTCTTCTTCCCAATTTTTATTCCGGAGCCCATGAATCACCAGGGTAATTTTAGACTCTGGTTCTTTATGCACTGGATTTCAATTGGCACATTCTTCCCATATTCTTCTTTTTTGTTCTGGTTTTGAATTTAGGATAGGAATAAATTGTTGCAAAAGCAAAAGGCCATAAAAACAATTTCCACCTTCTTCTTTCATTAATTCAGCTAATTTCAGAGAGGCCATTAAGCAGTAATTAGAAGTGCCGCTCCTACGGGTTGTTAAGCAATTTAGGATGAACAGTTGGAACCTTAACATTCGCTGAAATGTACAAAACAGAAACGAAGATTTTGTAGACTTAAAAACCTCCTCTTTCTGGCGAAATTGGCTTAGAAGTTTGAGTTGAGAATATTCACGCTTTCTTTGTTTGACGTTTGTTTACGTTTTTGAAAATGTGGAGCAAAACAGTTGTGCTGAGAAAGCGTAATTCGATTGGTCGGTAGTACTTGGTACTGCTGCTGGAACTGAGAATCACAAACCACACAATACAAACAGAGAATCGTTGAAACCGTTGAAAACTGAAAAGCAAACTTAGCAAGTGAATATCGATGAGAATACATAATTGACATAAGTTTTGTAAGTATGAAATTAAATTATGAAAGTGAACAATTGTCTGACACAGTCTTCACAATTGAAGTTGAAATGTGATGGAATTGCTCTGCTTTTGTATAATATAGTACAACTGCAAATGCAACCATGTTCTAATCTACGAAGACGGAGTACAATTGCTTTACTTCCATTTACGAGGATATGTAACAGAAGACAAATGGTTTACAAACAAAGAGAGATGCAACATGAGTGATAAGCGGTGCCTTTTCAAGTTTTCCTTCAATTTCTAAATGAATTTTCAGTTTTCACGTGTGTCCTAAAATATCTAGAATGTTTCTAGCATTTCTAGTGCTGCATTGGAATTCACAGAAAACGTAGAATTTTGTGATAATTTGTCATGCCCCGATTTTTCTGATTCATGAGCCGGAGGGCCTGCGCGCTTTTGACAAATTGTGTCCTGTCTCTCGAATTGAATTGCCTCCTATTGAGAAGGAACACATTAAATAGCTCACATACAGAGCAGAGCGAAGAAAATTCACCAAATCGGGGATTAGGAGGTCACCTTCTTACTCCAACTCAAAGTGGAAGAAAGTGTGATAGAAGAAGTCTGGTTTCTTTGGGCTAAGATAAGCATCTCTCTCTTCTCTTGACAGCTATGAAAAGGTGATGTCTTTTGACACTATGACTGATTCGGAAATTTCTTTGACATGTAACGGTGCTAAAAATACGACATCTACCCAAGCAAGCTGATGGTGACAATCCTCATCAATCACTTTTCTTATTAGCGATGCTGATGTCCTCTGTGATGAGTTTGAAAATGTCCACCTACAGAGTTTGTGTAGCTACTAAATGTCGAAGGGTGAAAAGGTTTTCGGTCAAGGTTTTTTGTAGGAATTTTTTACTGTCAGGTGAAACCTCTAGAAAAGGTCTCATTCTTTAGCTTTTGGCTAAACTCAGACTATCAAAACAAATAATTGAAAATTCTGAGAAATTTACAGACGCAAGTTATAACTTTTACCGAACAGACAATGAAACATTGAAGCATGCAACGTTCTCAAATGAGACGTTTTTGGTGATTTCCTAACACTGTGATTCTGAGAAGTTTTCATTCATGAAGATGAGGCGTTCCATTAAGACTCATGGAAGAGAATATGTCCTTAAAAGAAAAAAAAAAAAACTTGAAAAAAAGGAAGCCGTAAAAAATCTTCGTGAGTTGCAAAGAAAAAAGTGATGCCCAAAAGTGAAGAGCCATTTGAATAATCAGGCATGAAGTCGTCCGCAGAAAAGTGTACCTAAAAAGGTTTTCTAAGGAAATCTCTGGGCTTGACTAGAACACAATGTTTGAAAATTATTTTTAAAAAAATCCCAAACGTTTACTATGTCCTAACAAATATTTTTCTTGAGTTCATAAGCCAAAAATACGCAGGTTCATTTTAGGCGCGAAAATTCAAACATATAGCTAAGTTTACAAACAGAGAAAAATAATGCCTTAGGAATGGAACATTTTTGGTGATTTTCAAACACTGCGGAATTCTGGTGTACACCTAAAATGGTTTTCTATGAAATAGGTTGACTAGAAAGTGTATTATTTAGTGGACTAGCTAACATAACATGTGTTGACAGAAGGTACAAAAGAAGTGAAGATGATTTTTGACATGACCCACATTTTTTCTTTCTTTGGCTTTAGCACCTCTTGAGATAAAAATCTCAACCTTGCTCTTCTAAAAAATATTATGGACGGACACACACACTTCACTTTCGACCCTCCTCCCGATTTTGTTTGCCATTATTTTTCTTTGTGTGTCCGAACTCAGAGTTCGGATATAGTAGTGCTGCTGCTGTAGAGCAAGAGTCATAAATATGCCAACCCATATTCCATAATTGTCTACCTTGCAGCGAGCTACTTTTACTATGTACCTACCTCAGTGTATGTATGTAGACTGACTTCATTCATTCTATGTCATATTTCTTTTGAAGATTTTATGGATTGCAATTTTAAAACCTTTGATTTGCCAAATTTTGCTGCTGTTGATTGGTTAGGAACAAATTCGTATCAGATTTTATTGTATGCTCACAATGCAATCCGTCGCAATATTAAAAACTTCCGCATCTTCCCTTATTTTTCAAAATACTGAGGATTGTTTTTGATGGCCAAATGGATCCAATTGATTGCTCTTGGTTTCATTCCCGTGAGTACTGTCAAATCTTTCCAGCCAAAGATGAACATGAATCCCATACTCATGATTCCATGAGTGTAAAATGTTGTCTTGAAATCTTCCGGAAGATCAAAAGGCGACAATTCCTTCATTTCCTCACAAGTAGAATTGAACTTGTTCAAGTACTCATCAAGGAGGTCTTCCATCCAGAGTTCCAAATGTTCAGGTGTCAAGCATGTTCCCAACAAAAAGGCAATGTCTATCACCGGGTGATTCAGTGACAAAGCTTGCCAATCCAAAAGCTTACAATCATCAAAACTAAAGAAAATGTTGTTTAACCAAGAATCTGCATGCGTTAGAAATCTTTTTTCTTTGAAAAAGAATGCATTTTGGCATATTTCCCACCAATTCTTGTCAATGGTTTCAATGTGTTTTCTAAAATCAGGTTTTTCATTTGTAATGGCTTCGACAATCGATGCATCAATTCCCCTCTTGAAGTCATCGATAAATGGGTAAATTGGCGATAATCTCCAACTTTCAATCACTGAAGGCTTATTTTTGACAAAAGCGAATCCTGTAGCATGGAATCTGGCCAATTTTTCAACCGCTTTTGACACTTGTAAGTAAGACAATCCTTCTTCAGTTGCAATAAGTGAATACTTATCTGAAATGTCTTCCATGATCAAATAGTATCCTCGATTTTGTTTGTCTAAGCAATAATCAGCAGCGTAGATACTTGGAATCAAATCCTCCAATTGGGACCTTTCCGGATCACAATAAAGTTTTTCATACTTTATCAGCTCAGGTATGAAACTTTTGTAAGTTGAAATCTCAATTCTGTCAAAGTCAATTTTATCCATCATGAACCTCAAAGGATCTTCTTTATCTAAAATGGTCTTGATGAAAAGCTTTTGTATTTGATCGTTAATTTTAACTTTTGCTTTGAAGTATCCACTCATAAATCCATTTTTTTCTGTGATTTGTTCTAAGCCAAGTACTTCTATCACATTTTTTGAATCTTGCAGGTTTTCTTGCAAACACAAACGAAGCCATTCTTTGGTTACCTCTTTTGGAGATGTTGGAATTGGAACACTTGTCATCTTGAATCTTGATCACTAATTAGATTTCGCAATTTTAGATTTAGTGATTTAGTGTGATATACTAGAATATTGTTGTATCATCAAGTGTGGTAAAATATTTCAGACTTGTTTTTGTTATCTGAAACCTCAAAAGTCAAAATCGTGCCGGGTCGGCAAGCAAAGGAGTGAGGAACGGACCGATGCGATGGATCCCTTCACGAAATTTGGATAGTAAAATACGAGGTTGCGTGCTGCCAAATTCCAAATGTTTCGCTGAAATGAATTTCTCACAAAAGCACAAACCACTGCATTTGACCTCAATAATGCGGCAAAGCGCAGACACCTTCCCAAATTCCCAATTTCTATGCTCCCGCGTAGCCATTTTACTGTTGTTGCCATACATGAATCAAAGGAGCAATAGACTATAGCACTATAAAAATTCCAAATTATATCGCTAGAAATCCAATGTTTTTTTCTCAGAAAATTCAAAAGTAGTCTTGGCGCAGAATTTCAAATTACTCTTCCAATACTCTGAAGTCGGCCTTGAAGTAGTCTTACACAAGCCTTTCTTCTTTAGAGCAGCAGAGCATTTAGTGATTCAATGTTTGTTCCAAAATCATTATTCATCGCATGTCATCTCTGATGACGTCAATGTAGCTCTCATGTAGTCATAGTATCCAATCCACAATATTTGAAAATCAACAAAAATGTCTCAATTTTCGTTTTGTGAAGAAAGTTTTTGGTTACTGCTAATTTTTCAAACATTTGAATTTTCGCGCCAAAATAACATCGGTAGATTCTGTATTCAATGTTGTAAAAAATGTACTTAGCACTCATTGCTCACAATGTTATAAATTTGTAGGTCGCTTCGCTCGCTGCTAAAAATTGGGCTCTTTGCAGAATTTTCAAACCGCATTGCATTTTGATCTCTAGAATTCTTGATTATAATTTTTGCCGGGTTCATTGACATGTCTTTTGAACTACTTTTTGAATCTAAAACACATAGAGCAAATTGGAATTGTGCATGAAACCTCGTCAAAATGAAAGGAGATTTGCAGTTTGAGTTTGCACTACTGTGTAGCTTGAATGTAAACAAAGTTTGACGAATTTTTTCATCATTTTTCTGTTTTGAAGTTCGTTCTGAAAAAAAAAAGAATAAAAGGTTCTCTTCAGCTGCTGCTTCCAGAATCCAGTATCATAAGTGACAACTCGAAATTTCGGACAGAGCCAAGGAGGCTTAGGCATGTGGCTGCCTTAGCTGATCAGGCCGGTATTACAGTGTTTACGCCCTCCCGCTTTACTTCATAGTGTTGTAGTTGTTGGCAATGGCGGGCCTCAGGCTGCTGCTACAGTAGAGAGTAGTCTACAACAGCAGAAATTCTCCATGTTTTGGTTCGGCCAGACGGCCAAGGTCTGGAGCAGCCGGGTGCGCTGCTGGAAAGCTGCCTAACCTAACCTAAGCTCCGCCTTCTCTCCACGTTCGCCAGCATTGACGAAAACAGCAGCGGAGCCGTCACGTGCAGTTGCAGCCTCTTTTTCGTCCAAAAGAATCCTCCGAGGTCGTTTTGAAGACTTTTGAGGTCTAGACAACATCCCAGGGCATAAAGGTAGGATCTATATGGTTTGTAACATAAGTTACAAGTCCACGGAATTTTCCGTCGAAAACATTTGTTTGTGTACATTTGAGCGAATATTTTGGTCTGGTCCACCAGAGGAAAGGCAGCGCCGGATTTTCACTTTGTAAACAAACCTCCTTTTCCTACTACCTGGCCTAATATCGTACGGTTTTTGGCCAGGCAAACTTGAAATCCAATTTCAAGTTGAATGTAAGCTTAATTCAACCTTTTATTATCGCACAGAAGCTGGATTTTCCAAACCGAAAAAAATCATGGAAAAATTTCGGGAAACTTTGTTTACATTCAAGCAACACAGTGCAAAACAACTTCCATTTTGACAATTTTTTTTCCTTGACGAAAATTCAAAAAGTCCAACTTGTTATCCAGCTTTGACTAAATTTGACAATTTTTAAAGGTTATATTTGAGTATTTTAGTAGAAGTAAAAGTCTACTTGAGACTTTGCTACTTTTCCTCTGGTTTTCAAGCCATTGATTACAACAGCTAGGCTGCTGCCTCGGCCTCCTTTGAAAACTTGCTGTTCCTGCAGTAGTAGTACAGCTTAAAGCTCACTTTCTTCTTGGCTTGACTTGGCCTCGTCTGCCTCTTGACGGAATCCGTGCCGGCCATAGACAAAAACAACTCGGACCTCGAGTCTCTTACTGCATTCTTGGCCAAAGTCTCAAAGGTCTTCGGAGTGAAAAACGGCATGTGCGAAAAACAGCCTCGATAATCAGTGATCATACTTCTTATAGAATTGGATGCCATGGCTGCCACCAGCATTGGGAGCCCACAAGACAGTGATGCATGGGCTTTGCTCGCTCTCAAAGATTCCAACAATCATGCGGGTTTCGCTTCGCCGACGCCCTCCAGTTCGGCGGCCTCACCTTCCGCAGCCTCTGTGAAGACAGAAAACAATGGTGCACCCGTCCAGACACCCATTGCTAAAATCCAGGGCAAAGAATTCGAAAAGTTTATGGTCCAAGACCGGATTCTAATCGGACGAAATAGGTACGTAATGCGGATTGACTGAGGCCTTAAAGTGCCGAGGTAGCGAAGTGTTTTAAATTTTTTGGGGGTTCTTGGCATATATGTGTGTTATAATCCTGCACTGCATCTAAATAGCATATTACGCCATTTCTTTGTTAACGTTTTTGGTGAAATACGACTAATATGATGAGTTTTATGGTTATGAGTTTAAAAGAAAAAATTGTTTCTTGGCGTGTGGATGTTTCATAATCCGGAATTTTGTACTATAGACACCTGTGTACATAGTACCCCATTTCTATGCTTACTTAACGTGTTGGTAAAATGTGACGAATTGACGAGTGAGCGAAGAGTCTTAAAAAAAACTTTTTTTAGTTTCTTTGCGTGTGGGGGTTTAATTAGGTTAGGGTTTTAGGGTCCATTTTATAATCCGGACACCTACAAAGCACGCCAATTTATTTGTTTACATTTTTGGTAAAACATAACTAATATGACGAATTGTTTCTTTACAGTTCTACTCGTGGCGAAGTAGACATCAATATGGGCCACTCTAGTTTCATTTCCCGGAAACACATTGAGATTTATCATGAGGATGGTAATTTTTACTTGGTGTGCAACGGTAAAAACGGGGTCTTCGTTGACGGTGCCTTTCAAAGCAAAGGTGGTCCGCCATTGCAGCTAGCCAAAACGTAAGTTTGATCATTGTTTTGGTTTGCTATATACTGCTACGTTGCTTTCATCAACATAGTAGTAGACATTATTGTTGTCTTGCTTTAGACTCCGTTATTCCCTTTCTACACTCTACTTTCGCTGCCTTAGTATTTATAGCAGTTGGCAAGTGTTTCGGCAGTGACTTTCGACATTATGTTTATTATACTGCAGATTTCGTCGCTATGTTTATCACTACTCGGCCTTGCGTAAACAAAGGCCCTTTAAACTGATATACTACACATCTTTGCAGTATAACAGCCAAACAAAATCATGATACACACTAAGTAATCCTGTTGCGCACTTGTTTTGTATGACGATGACGGCCGCAGCAGCTTGAACAGCAGCAGCAGCGAGTAGGACGACACGATGTCGACCCTGCGCTTCCATTTCTGCTTTGTAAACAACTTATACTCTTTTGCGTTACTGCATACACATCACTTCACAGTCTTTGAAAATAACCAAAAGTGTCTCATTTTTAATTTATACGCCAAAAGCGCCAATAGCAATGTTTCGTAACAATGTTTTTAAAAAAATGAGATTATCTTCAATGATATTTTTTTAAACACTGTGACATAGCAGCTTCTTTTTATCTTTTTAAAAAATGTATACAAAACATACACATTTTTCTTATGTATAACAGACTCGTTTTGTGCGACTCATGCTCGATCTCAAGATGCGTCATTTTCAACTTCAATGCGGAAACTTTTTTTTTTGCAGATGTTCAATACGGTTTCCAAGTACGAGTATCCGGCTGTTCTTTCAATCTTTAATAGAAGAACCAGAAAGCATGGAAAGTGACGAAATGCCTTCTCCACCCAAAATGAAACCCTTAAATATTAACATTCCCCCCTCGCATATGATTGCTGAAGGAATCCAGGATGATCGAGGTCATCATCGAATGAGAGCCTCGCCTCCATGCTCGCCGGCAGGCACCATCAGCGTCCCCAACTCCTGCCCCACTAGCCCCAATAGGTATTGATACACTTTATTTCACTTTAATGACAGTTTTTAAAGTTAATATTTCGGTTTAGTCGAGGCCTCTATCATCACCACCACGGCATGTATCGAGGCTCTTCCGCAGCCTCACATAGGGCCGCGGCTGCCGTTGCCTCCATCCAGCAGCCTCACCCTATGGTTAGCCGAATAGATCACTTCGATGAGTCTAAGCCTGAATTGAGCCACCTCGCGGCGGCCGCCGCCCAGCATAGTGCCGCCCAAGCGGCTGCCAATAGGTAAAGCCTAACTTATATCGAAATGTTTTAGAACATACAGCTCCACCTGGTGACATGTCGGACATTTCAATGGATTCTTTTTCGGAAACTAATTTTCACCTTTGATTATAGTTCCATGGGACATGATGATAGTTTTGGCTCGGGTGGCACGCCCCCCGGGGCATCCTCTGGAACAGGCTCTTCTGGTCAGCAAGATGAGTCTAAACCACCATTTTCCTACGCTCAGTTGATCGTACAAGCTATTTCTCAAGCTCCTGAGAAGCAATTGACGCTTTCGGGGATCTATTCATACATTACCAAAAATTATCCCTATTACCGAACAGCAGACAAAGGGTGGCAGGTAAATTGAAAAATCAGAAGCTCATTAAAATTGCATATTTTTATTGTCGCTTTTTCAGAATTCAATCAGACATAACTTGTCATTGAACCGATATTTTGTCAAAGTTCCTCGCTCGCAAGAGGAGCCTGGAAAAGGTAGCTTCTGGAGAATCGATCCAGCATCGGAAGGAAAACTGGTGGAGCAATCGTTCCGGAGGAGAAGGCAAAGGGGGGTGCCTTGTTTCCGCACGCCTTTCATATCCGCCAGGTAATCTAAATACATAATTTGTAGCGATCTTATGACAGTCAAAATTGTAGTTTCACGATTTTTTCATGATTTTTTGTTTGATTATAGAACGCCACCTACCAAGTATGCTATTGTAGGCAATATTGATAAAAGAATTCAATGAAGTTATTAATGACAGTATCGACAAAAGTGAAATATGAAGGAAGCGTAGAGAAAATCGAATTTTGCGGTTCTTCTTGAAACTTTGTGCACTTTATTGTGCAACGGCAATCTTTATTTATGATGTTAATCTTCTTGCAGCCGGAGCGCTCCCTCGTCCCCCAATCAAGCTGGCATGTCGGGCATCATGACACCCGAGTCCTTGTCTCGTGAGGGCTCTCCAGGTCCGGAGGGTATACACTTGCATCCAGCTCCCGGCCTCGGCCCTCATCATCATCACCATCAAGTTTCGGTTGCAAACAATGGCAATGGTCCCGGCGTCATCATGAGCAACGACAACCCTGCTCAAGTTGTTGCCAGTCATCTTGAAGTCAAAACCAACAACTTTCCTCCTGGTGTTAGTCATCCTGTTATAACTGGTGCTCAAAGTGAGTACTTTATTGCCAATTTTATCGACCAAAAAAAATTTCGTGAAATTGCCTATAACCACTGTATTTTCACGAATTTTGAACAAAAATGTTCAAGTATTATCATTTGATTTTAATTTCGACTTTTGTAGGATTTCCTGGCATGGCCAATGTTCTAAACGCCACTGTTCTGACGGCCTCGGGTCAGCCTATTCAATTAACTCAAGGTGGACCTCAAAAACTAATCGTCACCCAACAAGCAGGTGGTCAACCCCGCCTCATTGTACCTGCGCAGCAAGTGGCATTGTTAAGTAACGGTGGAGGCTCTGCGGCCTCAACACCAGGCGGAGCAACCATCACTTCAGCCACTGTGACTCCACTGATGGCAGGCAATCCAGAATTGAAAAAGGCCGAAAATCCGGGAAGGCAAATCCTTCAAAGCCTTTCTTACTCTTCTCCTCTGCAGCTTCCATCAACTGTGGCCTCCATGGCTAATCATCCAAATATTGCCGGCCTCAATTCCGCACAGCATCATCCAGATCAGAGGATTGAGACACATAAGATCATTTCTGGACCCATTGGGATGTCTGGTACACCAATTATCCTACAGACGGCCTTGACTACTTTGCCGTAAGAATATTTACGATATACTTTTTCTGCACTGCACTGTAGGCAAAAATAGCATTTTTAAAGACATGATAGACATGCATCGCAAACCTAACCTTTGGTCTTTAACATATTTCTTGGTAATAACAAAACTTTTTTTCGTAACAAAAGTTGGCAATTGTGCCTACTGTGCAAGTACACCATGTAATGGTGGTGTTTTGTGATGACATCCTATGCTGGTATTTCTGGCATCGTAGACATTGTAAATCTTCCGTTGCAGAAATGCTTCCACAACTACTTACTTGACATCCGAAGGAGGTAGTGTAAAGCGCATTTTAGCCTTGCCAAACACTTCTTCAGTCCTACAAGGAGCTCCACCACAAACACTGTCACTTCCCGTGACGATGACGAACAATTCCATGCAGCAGGGCGGATCCGTAACCGTCACGCCCACAGGACATGTGCATTCTCAGGCACCCCCGTTACAGATCCCAATCTCGGTTGCAGCCTCGCTAATGGCCTCCGTTAAACCTCAAGTGGAGATTAATCCACAGTCATCCGTGACAGTCAGTTTAGCTACTCCGACCGGTACTCCTCAAGTCCTCAAGGAAGAAGTGATCAGTAGCGGTGTGCAAAGTAGTCCTTCCTCAGTCATTGTCACACCCGCAGGTATACCTGTCCAAGCTGTCCAAGTCAGTAATGGAAATGGATTCAAAAGTAGTAGTGAAATGAAAGCAAACAAAGCCGTTGAAGTAACACCTATCCTGGATAATGACAACTATGGAATAAGTGAAGCTAAAAGAGCCAAGTTTGACTAGAACATTTGTAATCATTGTGACAAAGCACAGTAGGAAAAATTAGACTTTTTTACGGCCAAGACGGGATTCGAATTTGAGCCCTCTCGGTTACTACCTTATAAAAGCACTCAAAAAGAGTGTCCGAAAAATTGCAAATATTTCCTACTGTGTGAGATGACCATGATATATTCGCCCCAAGTTGTTAGTACAATCTTTAAATTAAGCAAAAAAGAAGAAAAAGGACAACAAAAAACAGATTTCTAAGACTGCGGATATACTACTACAAAAGATGCTTTTTTTCGTTCTTGTTTTGTTTCTTTCTTGTAACACTTTTTTAAGGCTAAAAATAGCCTTTTTCTTTACTTGCAACCCCCCTCCCTTGAAACCCTAATTCTAAAATTTCATCTTCGTTAAAAAAAATGAAAAAATGACATCCGTGCAGAGAAAAAAAAATCTACCTATGACTATATTTGTTGCTATTTTTAGCGCTCGCGTCTAAGGGAGTCCAGTCTACGTTTTCTACTCTATGGTATTAATGTTTGCTCTAATTCCTCCATTGTTATGATGATATCTCATTCTAGAACCACAAAAGAGATTCCCTTGCCTGCCTGCTTTTCTACTAGTGGCTTTAGTAGTTGCAACAAGATGAATAGTTTGCCACGTCAAACCCGAACTTTTCTAATCTTTGCTTGCAAAAAAGTAGTATGCACAGGGTTTGGAAATTATGAAAATAGTCCCATTTTAGAACACAGCGAGCGATGCGAGCTTGGTTTATTTCAAAACAACCTTCGCAATCTTGAAAAATGAGACATTTTTGGCGATTCTCAAACAAAGTGTAGAGTTGTATTTTTACATTACGTATCTGTTAGGAAAAAGTCGTCCAAGCAAAAAAGGTTTTTTCAAAGGCTGCTCTAAGCTTATTTGCCACTGCAACTTTTGATGTCCGAAATTTCAGACTATGCATGAAAAGTTCTTCTTCTCGAGAGCAATTTTTGATCGATTTTTCAACTAGTGAAAAGTCCTAATGCAGTAGTGATGAGTCCAAAAGTGCTAAAATTAGCCCAAGGTTATTGATGTTCCCTTAGGAAACCAAGAAAAACTATTGACGCGTAAAAGCTGCGTTGGCACAGTAGTTTGAAAATGACAAGAATTGTCTCATTTTACAGCATTGCCAAAAATGGACAAAGATCAGACATGTAGCAATCTTGTAAAATGAGACTTTTCGGCTGATTTTCTGCCACTGTGCGTACTGCGTTCTTTTAGAGAGGAGGTTGCTAACCGTTAGCCTCTGACTGTGTAAGAAATGATAGATCATAAGCTTCCAGCAAAGGCGTTCGTGCGGAGAAGCTCTTTACGCAAACTATCTTTGATGCTTCGTCTTTCCCCTTTTCCATAAGTTAGATAATAAGCCTTGCTATGCTTTCTTTCTTCTTCTTGAGCAAGATGCCGCTGTTGAAGCTGTGCTTTACCTCATCAATCTTCACCAAGATTTGGTATGGAGATGACACTGACGACTTTGTCTTCTTGTACATTGCCTTTTGCACTACAATAATTCTCAGGATTTTTTGGCCTTTACGGCCTTTTCTACTGCTGCAAAAACTGCTGCTGTAGTAAGTCACAACATAAGTGTGAAAAACTCACTCGACCGTGAATGCGTTCCAGACTGCTATGTCATTCACAGTGTTTGTACATTGTTAAAAATGTCACATTTGTCGAATTCGCATTTCATTTTTGGGTATGAAGCATGCAAAGACCTGAAAGACTCACGGTTCGCTCCGCTCACATAAAAGTCTTGAAAATTAAAAAAAAAAAAAACTGTCTACTTTGTTTCTCTTGGGATGGAGTAGTACCTTGACATTGTGAGGTATATGGCAAGGACGACCTTTTTTCTAGCAGACATGTCGAGGGTTGATAAGAACCAGAAGAGAGGAGGAGTTCAAGGGCTTTTTTCTCTTATCTTGAGCTTCACTCAATTCACCAGAGAGCTGCTGCTGAGCATAGAAGAAGCTACTATGACAACTACTATAACAGCAGTAGCACCTCTTGAAAACGAGCATCCGGGGGATTATAAAAAGCTCAATGTGCTATAGCCTTTTTTGAGACTTTGAAGCGGCCTTCACTGCTGGAAACTCCTTTGACGCGTCAGCCTCAGCAGCCTCGACGAGTTAAAGGCGCGGCGGAGCCACAGTGTTTGGAAATCAATAAAAATGTCTCATTTCTCAGAGTGAAAAAGGTTAAGAATCATCGATTGATTGGCAAAGAAATAATTGAAGCCTGCTTCGCCGCTCGCAATGTTGTAAAATGAGACCTGCTTTTCAAACACTGTGTTTCGTAGCAACACTTTTCTCAATGTGTATCAATTCTATGTCATAAATCTTCACGGCAGTGGCCGCCCGTCGAGAAAGGCCTTAACTCGAAGGCCGTTGCGTTCGCGTAGTAGTATCGTCTGGGCCTTCTTCCCGTTAGAATGGCGCATCAAGGATGAAACATGAACAAGCTTAGTCAGGGCTTTATCGTGTACAACACATCGTTTCTTTTTTTCTTCTCGTGACCTGTAGGTAGGAGATATCCTCTCTAGTTTTTCATCGAAAACCCATTCTAGTTTGAAATTCCAGCAAAAAATTGGGAAAACACCCAAAAAAAAAAAAAGAAAAAGAAAAATTGGCAGCGAAGCGAAGCGAGCTAATCTTTAAGCAAGCGAACTTTTGGTTTGAAAATGTAGGCGATTCGAAAAAATGTCAAAATCAGGTTTGGCTGATTTTCTGCTTACTGTATAAGTATCATGTCCAACAAGGCCAAAAGGCCTTTGAGACGGCTTGGCGGTGACAGAAGGCCTTAGAAAAAGGCCAGAAGGCTGATCCTCCAATTGCCACTTTTGTTTGCGTATAAGGAGTGGATATATCAATAATCCATCTGACAGCTTGTTTTTTTCCGCGCGTGTTGTCAAGGCTGCTTAGTGCTTACCACTGCACTTATACTTGGTCTTTTTCTCCTCACTCGCGCATATTGTATGAAGCTCTACAAGTAGCAAGTCAGAAACTCTGGTCTTATGCAAGGACACGATAACGAAAGATATCCCTTGACGCCTTGGTAAAAACAAAAATAGCGATTCCTTCTTATGTATCCATTCTTCCTCTGACATCTTACACTGTACAGGGTGTCCCAACAAGATATGAAATTCACAGTGTTTGAAAATCACTCAAAAGACTACTTTAATGTTCTACAAGAGCTGAGGGGTAATACGTAATTGTAAGTTTAGGCACGAAAATTCAAATAGGGAGAACTTTTTAAAGCTTTTTATAACTCTCAATATTTTTTGATGACTTTCAATAATTTTTGATGAACTCAAATAATTTTTGATAACTTTCGATAACTGTGAATAGGCAAACGTGGTCGCCCTGTTGTAAAATTGTAAAATGAGACAATTTTGGTGATTTTTAAACATTGTGGAATTGGTAAAAACATGACGATAACAACATGCTTCTGTGTCAGTAAGTTCACTGCGGAGAGAAGAGGCAAAAGCAACGAAACTTTTCTGACGAGAAGGGTTTTCAGTGATGCTCCCGCCATTAGGGTGAGTCGATTCTTTCATACTAAGCTGCAAAATTTGCCAGTAATCAACGTTTAGTAAATTAGTTTTTAGATTTGAAGAGTGGCTTAGTCAGAGTGGCCAATTGGGCTAACCATAGACAATCCAATGCCGCCAATTTTGTCATTTTCAAAACTTTGATAGGGTCCAGCCGGTCCAGCCAGGGCAATTTAGTTCAATTCGAATCACCCTACCCCGCCATATGGAAAAAAGGCAACTTTTGCTCTCCTTCCTTCCAATAGCCAATTTGTTGTACGACTTTTTTTGCCTTAGGTTCGTCTCGGGTAGAAAAAAGTAAGCCTATACATACTGTTCTACGCAACTTTTGTAGAGGAGCCGTCGTAGTTTGCTACCATGTACCACCTCGTGAAAGCCTTGCGGATTGGAAATACGATTTTTTATTCCTTGCCAAGATATCCTCCTTTAAAGTTACCAATGCTTTGGGGTAGCTCCTAATCCTCGATACAGGTTTTTGAACAAGACATTGGCGTTAGCAACCAGGTCGTTGGCCCTTTTTCCTGATTTTATTTTCACCATTTTCACCTGTAAAGAAAAGTACATCACAATTCGGTACCTCAGAAATCCTGAACCCCTTGAGACCATTTGAATTCAGACAGAAGAGATTAAAAAAGCGTCGCATCATCATGGAATTGTCGAGACCTATCAACGCAGAGGTCCTTTCGAACACTTGAGACAGGAAGAAGTACAAAATAATAAGGAGAAGATCTTAGACAATCCGGGACTTCAACACGATATTTAGACGTCCAACAATAATTGTTTTCATACTGTACTGTGCTGTACTCCACTCTGTAGTATATGAATTGAAATAAATCTTGCTATGATGTTTCACAGATAATTTTTTATAGTTTTTTGTGTTTAGTGATCACAATTTGTAATGTCCTTTCTAATTTGATTTTTGCTTGCTTTCTAATCAAGCTGAATCAGCCAAAAAGGTTTCGACAAAAAGCAACAATATTCTACCAAAATTGCCAAAGCATGTTTTGATGTCCCAACTTTTTTGCTACTTTGATATAAGAGTAAAAGTGAAAGCAGCTACTGCAACCTTCGAAGTCAAGACTTCAATAGGCATATTGTCTCTGCTGCTTGGAAGCTTTACTTAAAAATAACAGCAATGAGGACTAGGTTGGGGGCGGCTTGAGCTCCTTCTCCTCTCGCTGGAGTTCTTCTCTGCTTGGCGGCTCTCTGCTTGGCAACTCTCCGTCTACTGCCAAGGCTCTTCGGCCTCGCTTTCACTTTATGCTTCTATGGCTCAGTCGGAAAAGTGCGACCGTCTAAGCCTTAGACATTTCAGTGATAAATAAAAGAATCGTGAAGTGCATTTTTTGGAAAGAATTATCGAATTGAAGTAGTTTTTAATGAGAAGAAAACATCAGCGAAAATTAGAAAGCAGGGTAAGTCCCATAATAAAAGGTGTTTAACAGATATAAACGTTTTGAGCAATTTTAGTGCAACTGTGTTTTGACTTCTTTTGAGCATAAAATGATTCTTAGAGATATTTATTTATTTCCCAATTCATAATGTAAAGTGAGGAATACAGATTTGTGTTTTATTTTCCTTAAAGAAGCCAATGTTCAGTAATCTGAAAATACTACAAGGTTTTGTGTGTCATTGTTCTAAGAATAGCTTAGGTCATTCTGAACAATTGTACGAATAACATTTACAACTGCAGTATTATTCTTAGTCTTTTTCTGATGAGCAGGTTTCTAGCCTCTCTTCTTGATCTACTAAGATATCAATTGAAAATTAGAAAGCCCTAAGCGCAAGTTAATCCGATGAATAAAATTTTAAAAATTCTTATTGGTGATTTTCAAAACAGTGTAGTATCCAACTGTCCATACTTCATGGTAACATAAGTAATAATAAAATAGTGAAGCTAGACAATGAACATTGAACATGCTTTTCTAAGAATAGTTATTATGTAACGTCAGTATATTAGTAGATAGCATTTGTGTCTGTAAACAAACTTTTTATTACATCGAACGAATGTTACATCGAACGAATGTAAGAAAACGGCATTTTCAGTGCAAATCTCATTAGGTTTGATAACTCACGATCAATTGGTTTTCAGGGTATAAGCCATATAGTAATGATGCAGTTGCTTTATCATGTGGAATTTATGAGATTAAAGTGCAATTACGATTGTTTGATGCATTTTCTAAGACAAAAGGGAATTTTTTATTGGCTTCTGAGCTCTGCGCGTGCTTCGTTCGCGCTACGCTTAATACTGTTCGTTCGTTCTCTACGACTCTACTGCACTACTACCCTTGCTTAGATCCTCCTTCTGTTCATTAGTAGCTTTAGTAGTTTTCTGGGACTATTAGTTTCTCAAGACTTTTCTGAAGCACAATGTTGAAAAATAACCAAAAATGCTTCATTTTGAAATCCTCTTCTCAATATGCGGAAACCTAATAATATATGGCATCTTTGCTCTTGTAAAATGAGACTTTTGAGTGATTTTCAAACCACTGTGGATCTTGAACGCTGCATTTCCTACTATTTTCTAAGCTTGGGAAAATGAGCACTAGTTTTTTTTCGTTTTGAAGAATGGTTTCTACACGGAAATGACGATTTGTAACGAAAGTAGATGGAACGATCTAAAACTTTTTCTGACAAGGATAGGAGCCACTTCATTTTCAGATGCACTTTTTCTTCTTCCATACATCTCCTTGCCCCTTCTTCTACATCAGGTGTAGATGTGGATTGGGAAAAACTACTCAAAATCCATGTTCTTTTTACCCTACTTTGAAATGGAAGGGGGACTATGATTAGCAATAAGGGAAGTATCTGTCATTCAAACAATATAATTCTACAAAGTTGCGAGCGTAAGTAGCAATCTAAAGTTTGGAAAGGAAATATACGTTTACCCGAGCTTGTGAGGGATAATTTTAAACCTTCTCTGAAATTGAATTTTAGTAGGGAAAGTAACTTAGTTTAAAGGAGAAAAGTAACTTGATTTGTTTTGATTACACCTGAGCTTGCGAGGGGAAGTTATCAATTGTGGATTTTATCAATTACGTCAAAAACTTCTTTTGAAGTAAGTGGTAAAGGAAGATGCACTTCTAGCTTCTTCAGAGCTAAGCAAACCGCAAATTTCCTACCTGGTTTCAGCCTCGTTTCTCTCTTCTTCAGCTTTTCTCTTTTAGTTCTAACTCTACTGATGCTCGAGTGCATTTGCACACATAACAAGCAAACTTTTTCGACTTTGTATACACAATGAAGAAGAATAAGGAAGGCTTCACTACTCTTCCATTCTTTCAGTAGTAGTCATAGTTTCAAAGAAACTTCTATAATGACCCCCATTTTTTGGCAGCAAAGCAAAGTAGAACAGTAGCAAGAATTCGAAGAGAGCAGCAAACTTCTCTGAAAAAATAAACTCGAAAGCCCTTCATTTTCCAATATGACAGTTACACCACTGTCTCGATACGCTACGCTCCAAGTAGAGCAGAAGGTGCCAAGAAAAGCACACCGACACCTTTCTTTGCAAGTGGTAAAAAATGCATTTTGGTCTAATTTCACGGCGGTCTACCCTTTTTGGCCTTAGGCTACTTCTTTTTTGGCTTTCTTCCTTGTCTGCTAACACCAATATTTCAAAACCAACGAAAAACCATCCCATTTTGCATGGACAAAGTTAGATATTTTTGCAGTTTCTAATATAAGTAGTAAGTACATAAAGCTACTCGAAAGCCGAAACCAAGCAATCCACGATCATCGTCTATCTATCCCCCCTTTTTAAACGGTACATACTCGGCAAACGGAGACTTTTTATTACCGCGTATGAAATATGTATCCCACTGTAGAACTTCTTAATTTTATTCGTAACGGTGTAAGTTATTCTTCGCTATGGTCGTACATATAACGTCCTGACTCAGATTAGATGACGTTTGTGAAGTGTCCAAGCAAAGTGATCAAACTATTGTAGCTACATGTGTTTGTTGTGTGTAATCTTTCGTTGCGTTGTATAACTTGTAAACACGACAAGCGAACATAAAAGGCATAAGATTTATATTTTTTCTGTATAACTTTGCAAAAATGGCCATTTTCCAAGGCTATATATTTCTTTAATGAGCAACAACTCGATAGAGTATAACATTTGTTTCAGCGTGTACACCTCCATGATTGCTATTTACTCAACGCTATGGAAGAACAGCCACTGTGTTAAAAAAGTTCTCAATAATGTTTTATGTTTTAGAGAAAACTCAAGCATTTTGACTTTAAATATAAACGTAGGTAGCTTGAAATATTTAGTGACTTTCAACCAGTGTGAAATACATAGTCTAAATAGTAATCATCATGGGAGAAACCAGAATGAGCAAATAAAGATTACACACACTCCGAAAGCCTTCTACTGTGCAATCTGGCATTTGATTGTTCTCCTCCTTCTCGTAACTTTTCTGCAACTCCTTTTATTTTTTGAGCACTTTACCTTTAATGAGTCGTTAACCACCATAGGTTTAGCTGTGAAATCCACCCTAATATATTCACAGGAGACAATGGACTAGAGAGTCTTCGCCATAAATAATACGATGGAGATTAGCTGCTCCAGAGGTTCTAAAGTCTTATTCACGGTGTCTAAAAATCGCCCCAAAATCTATCATTTGAATTTTCTCGCGCCAAAAATCGACCAAAATTGCACTTATTGACGGTTTTCTATCCTGGCCTGGGACCTCTTGGTTACTGCGTTAGAAAAATACTCCAAAAGAGTATGGGTTTTACCTATTCAACATTCGATAACCTTTTCAACTTTTTTGATGTGATATTTTTGTGACTTTTTAAACGCTGTGAGCTAGCCAGATGAGTAGATTTAGGAAGTAGCCTATTACTCACCGAGAAGCCTCTAGCGAGGTTCTCTGTCTACTACTCTATGAGAAATAGTTGGGGATCCAGCACATCTTTCACGACTAAGAAGGCAATCTGAATGTCAAGCCGATGACATGCCCATTGGTTTTCCACTACTTTCCTTGGAGTCAGTACACAGTAGGAAGAGTTACATCTTTTACGGTCTTGAAATTTTTTTTGCCACTGACGAAATTTTTGGACCTCTCAGTGTCTCAGTATACTAAATTACAAAAGTGCTCCAAAAGGATGGGGACAACTTTTTTTCTGCATGTCCGAAAATTTGCAAATTTTTCCTACTGTGGAGTAGTAGACGAGGATAGCACAGTATGTGATTTCTCTTCGTCATATGGCCTTATTTCAAGCCACTTTTCTCTATTTCTTTGGGGTAAAGGAGGAATCCAGCAGAGCAAAACCGATAGAGCATGAAGTGAAAGCCCTCCCTTTTCCCTTTCTCTTTTCTAGATGACAAATTCCCTTTTATTTTCTCTCTTCCCTTGAGATAGCAGCGGGCCTAGTGAGTGTAAATAAAAAGTTTTGCTCCGAGCATTACTGAGGCATAAATGATAGGCTCAATGGGCACACTGTGCCCAAAAGCATATTTTTTGTCTATCAAGTAGTATGGAAGTAGGCGACCGAACAGTGCCGAACCGTTTAGCATAGTGTGTTTATTCAATGTTAAATAAGCCAGAAATGAAGCGGCATCTAAGCTTGAAAGAAATTTGAAGCGTTGTAGGAAATTGATCGGGCAAAGCATCGTCTACGTCTTCGACATCGGGCAAAAATTTCACAATTTATAGCCTTGCCTCCAACCAAAGCCGGCGGCTGTGAATGATTTATCAAAGAAAGCATTGCTGCTCTGCTACTTCTGACTTGTTCAAGAGAGGAGGCACTAGCACTGCAAGCAATTTGACACCGCTAGAAAACAAAAGAAAACTATCGAATCTGAGAGAAGCAGAATAGAAGATGGCAAAAGGAATACTTGAACGGAGAACAAATCTAAATGCAAATATTGAATTCTCTTGAGCTCCAATGGAATTTGGAAATACGATAAAAAATAACAAGGATACATGAACGCTACATGCATGGTGTTTGAAAATTTTTCAAAAAGATCGCAAAACTCGCACTTTTACTCTTTACTTTTAGAAAGACACTTTTTGGCAAATTCACTCTGTTCTATTAGTGTTTTTTTTCCACTATCGTAAAAAAGCTGAGCAACACGTTTGATCATCCGGCTCTCTTCAAAAATAGTTCTATGGTTCATATAGAGGGGCAAAAAACACTTAACGACCTCGTCGAGGCCGCCGTCGTCTTCTAACTCTATCTAGGCTAGAAGAACTATTTTTGCTTGAAGGCACAAGGAGTACCCACAGTAGCAGTTCAGTGCTGTCTATATTTGCAAAATTCGAGGTCGTCTTTTTCCCATAAAGGCAGGAGTAGAAGCCTCTTGGTACTGGGATAATGCAGAGCCTCTGCTAAGGCTGCAGCAGCCTCGATTCTCTTTGCTGCTTGCTGTTGCCTTTGATCTTTTACTACTACTACACAACAGCAACCAAAGTTAGTTGTCGTCGGCAATTTTGGCAAAAGTAGCAACAGTGCATGATTCCCTTTGACAAAACTTAACTTCAGAGTGGTAGCCACCTCAAAATTCGCAATTCAATTTTCCGCTAGCGAAATTCAGTTGAAAAATGGGACTTTTCCAGAGATGTTCAAACACTGTGTACTAGTTAGACTAATTAAGCTATAATATATTATTAGGGAACAAAGTAACATACATAATCCTGAGAACAAAAAAAAAATTAGGGTAATTTTGGATGAAAAATTGGTGTGAAATAAAAAGTGCAATGAAAAGCATATAAATCCTCTATTTTCCACACTGTTGCCTTAGCTCCACTTCTTTTTCATCCAAAACTGCATAAAAAAGTTCCATTTTTTTTTCATCTCTACTTACGTCACAGCCTTTGCTACTCAACCACTGTGCAATTTGGCCGCATCCCTGACTATTGCAGCAGTAGTAAGTGGGTTTATTCCGCGCGCACTTTTTATGACTAGATTGAAGTACCCACAAGACGAAAAATGGTCCCAAAATTGTGCTTCAAGATAGTGTTTGAAAATGTCCAAAAATGTCTCATTTCATTTGTCAAGACTCAAGTTCTCATACTTTATGAAAACAGATAACAACAAAGTTGTAGAATGAGACTTTTTGACGTATTTTCAAACACTGTGTTCAAAAGACCATCCTGAACTTACTTAGAAGTAAAACGTGATCTTCATAAGGAAAAGATGCACTTAGAGAAAATGAGCATTGTGCTTTTGGGGAAGGTGCCTCAAGAATACCAGTAGCAGCGCAGCTGAAGGTCAGATGGTACACTAATTATTATTTGCGTGCCGCTGTCTAGTCAAGGCCTAGTAAAGGTAGGCCAGGCCTGCCGGCAGTAACTTTTGATTAGGGCTTTCTCTAGGCTACCCAGAAGAGGATTTGGCGGTTGAGGAGAGCTTCCTTTTTCGAATCCTCATCATCTTTACGATGTGGTTTTCCAGCTGAAGCCCCAACAACCCGAAAAACGGGGGGTTTAAAAGCAACAAAACAAAAAAGGTAGATTTTGCTAATTCCGCAAGAGAACCAGGAGAAAGAAGAAAATTGAGCTTCTGCTACTCAGAGCTGCAGAAAACTCAAAAGAAGAAGACTTGCTGGGGCACAGCAAAAAAAGAACGTTCAATTAGTTCCGTTGTGCACTTCCGTTTACAGTTTTTTTGGCAGTCTTTTATCTTTGGATAGATGAGGGAAGATGAAAAACTTCAGGTCACAGTGTTTGAAAATCACCCTAAAATCATTGCTAGTTAGCGAGTGAGCAAAGTGATTGATTGACATATGTAAAAAACTGAGTTTTCAACTTTAGTACAAAGTAATGTAATACTTCACTCTCAGTTTTACCTTTTTGAGTGATCTTTAACCACTGTGCTTTGTGGTTTTCTTTAGAAGTAACTTCTTTTTTACCTTAACTCTATTTGTACTTTCTTCCTGTCATGACTTTGCGTTGCTCGCTTTTCTTCATAAATCAGCGCGAACGAGCAAACATAACGGGGCAGTCTAGAGCCTAAAGCAAAGAAAAACACGTTTTACAAGGACGAACCATAGACTAAAAAAGTAAGCAGTGCATCCTGAAAGTACTTGGAAAGGAAAAAGGAGGAGAAAATGGTCAAAAAAGAGAAGTACCTGCCTTTGCCTAGTGCTATCCTAAGTCTTTTGGTATTTTATTGTATCGCAGTACAGAAAATGAGATACGAGTAGGCAGTAGGCTAGATAAGCCAATACACTTTTGTATTCTCCTTACTGTGCTACTGTGCCTTTTGTGAATAATATTCAGATTGTGAAGTGAACCAGAGTATTACCTATCTTTGAAAATTCCTCAAATATTCTAGCGAGAAAATATACATTTTTTCTATGTTTGAATTTTTTCGCATAAAAATGACTGTAGCTGTAGCTCGCATTGATACTGTATTCTGATGAAAATAGTTTTATACAGTATTTTTCTTACAAAATACACAATGTCAAGTGCGTGGGAGCTTTGGGAACTTCTTCTTTCTTTTTGCTTCTTTGCCGCCTGGCACTATATCTTTTTTGTGCCAATCTCATAGTCAGAAAAGTTGCAGTCAAGACACTCCATTCATCATTTTTTTCCTCCTCCAGCAGGTAAGCTTTGATTGTGATCGTGTCGTCAAGAGCGAAAGAAAAAGCATTTGAAAATAGCAACGCAGAACCGAAGTTTATCCGCCGCGCCGCAGCGGCAAAGGCTAAGATGGTTGGTGTTCACTTTTCTTTAACAGTCTTTGAAAATCACTCAAAAAGTCTCATCTTTAAAATCTATAATATTGGCCTTGGCATAAAAATTCACAAGAGACTTTTGGGACAATTTTCAAACACTGTGTTCATCATTCTTCTGCCGTTGAAGAACGAAAGTTTGGAGCCCTCTTGATATTGGGCTTTCTAAGTTTTAGAAAATTTTCTAGTATATCTTTGTTCTTCTTCCTGCGAAGTAGGCAAGAGGCTTTCGTTTCGAAAAACTTGCTGAAGATGATAATGTACGAACTGTTCTATGGTTCTTCGCTCAAGAGGAGAAAAGAACTTTCAATTTACGTTATCGTAACGTTCTCTACGTTGGCGAAAAACCTAGATTTTTATGTGTAAAGTTGTTCTTCGCTATTCTAGCTTAATTTCCAATTTAGAAAGCGGCCTTTCAACATTCCAGTTGTTCATTCGAGTGACTTAAAATGCACAGTGTTTGAAAACTGCTTTAAAAAAGTCCTATGCGACATAATTGCAAGTGTTGCCGAATTCAAATGAGACCTTTTTTGGCGGTCTTGAACCACTGTGTTAATGGTGTCCTCTTGTAAATCTTTACTGAAAAGCGGAGCAAAAGACAGATCGGTTTTCACCACTTAAGTAGTGAAAGAGAAGAAATCACATGTTGCTCCCTTGGGACGTTTGGCACTACAGCAATCAATGTTCTGCCTGATAGAAATGGGGGTCTGCTGTTGATCATGCATGATTGACTAGTACTGTAAGCTTCATCATTCATTGTGTATGCCATTCACGATTTTCCAGGGGATAGTCATAGCTATTATTGCTACTGCAGTAGCCACAGAAGCAGAGAGCGAGAGCTAGCCATCTTGATGCGCTCATTTGAAAGCCAAGTAATGACCCTCTACAGAAGAAGAAGCCCTTTATACAAGAGCTACTGCGCTGCCGTAGAAGCTAGCATCATCATCATTATGCAGAGTGGCCTTCCCAGCTGGAAAGCCCACTGCTAGCGGAACCAATTGTGTTAAAAGCATTATAGATTTTGACGCATTTCAACTGTAGCAACATTACTTTAAAGTATGACTGCTAAATTAGAAAGCAGCAGCCTAAATGCTCTTTGTATTCATGATGTCTACGTCGCATTTTTCCCTCCATCTACTTCAAAGTATCTAACAAGATCACCTTTCACTAGCTCAGCGCATCAAAAGTTGAAAGGAGTAAACCTTTTTAGCGTTGTTTTCCCATGGGACTCTTGTAACCAACTTTGATCCATTAGTTGCTTCTACTAACTCAACTACTTTGAAAAAACTACTAGCTACGAGGGTATCTCGCGCAACACCCCTCGCTACTACTCATCCAATTTCTCAAGGCCTTCCCTTTGAAAGATATAAACTACACTAATAGACACTCAGAAAGCGACAGTAATGCTTTTGAGTAGTACATCCACCCCTGTGTCCCCAAATAGAGAGTACAGTCAAGGCAGCCATTTTGGATTAAGTTTTCCCGCTCTTTTGCCAAACCGTGCGCCTTTTATCAAAATCCCTTCATTAGAGCTGAGCATGCAAAAAAATCAAAACAAAAACATAGATGTCCGGTACAGGCGACATTTTCTCAGCCTGCCGTTTGCCAAGACAGACATGTAAGATAGACTCCCTGTACGGCTAAACATCGATGTTACTACCAAACTCGAGTTTACCGTGGAAAGGCGCATAATTTGGTATTCTGTTGACCGTACTCTCTATTTCGGACTCAGATCCACCCATGAGAGAAATTCCGTCGTTGATCATGGACATCATTATGACAACTCAGACAGCCCTTGGGAACATCGGCATTGGAGGGGGCCTTAATTGTGCTTGAACAGTAACAAATTAGGAACTCAGCCTCAATGCCCATTTGTCTTTATTACTACTTTAGAAAGCACTAAAAACAACAACACATTTTCGTCTCCTGCTTTTTAAGCAAAAGTAACGGTAATATCTATCGTGTGATGCTAAGATGAATTTCAAAAAGAATTGTTGACTACTTGTCTAGGAGCAGCAGTGGTGGTGGTTTGTTTGCAATAGGAGCAACCTGCTGCCTACACACATTATTACAAACTGCCTCAGGCCCCAAAATAGCTGTCTTCCTTCGTCTTTCTCCTTTCTCTTTCCAGAACAAGAAGAGATTTAGTAGACTCCTGTAGGCCTACTGCTACATTTTACCTTGCACATCATATGCTCCCATGGGCCTGCATTTTCATCTTAATACTACAACAACATCAGCTAAGCTACATAGATGCCGCTTGGCGCTTACATTCTGTGTTACATTTATGCAGCCATGCAGAAGGATCTGTCACTCTAACTAAGATTTAATCACTTCAGAAAAGGGGCCGTAACATGTCAGCTGCTGAAGCTAGTACTTCCCTGTACTACTATAATACAGTATAATGGCTATCTGCTCTATAGAAGTAGTTACGTTACGGTAGTAGTACGTGTTAGAAAAGGCTATCTGAGCTCTTGCTATCTGGAATGAATCTCCTGAGTAGCTGTAATGGGAAACTCTAGTGATGAATACTCGCTGAATACTGCTCTGGCCCATATAGGAGGCTGTAATAGTAATACGAAAGCTTCATAGACTTGAGGCTTTCTAATCTTATCATCTGCCCTTGGGGTCCAGGGCTATTAAGGAAAAAGAGACCAAACGTAGCTTCAAGTTTAGCCAAGTCATGTTGGAGCAGCAAAACTTTTTATTCTTTTTTTTCAAGCCAAGAAACATTAGAAAACCCACCCACTGTGTCGGACTTCCCTTGGGAGGCAAATTGGATTTAGAAAGCCGTCGAGGCGAGGAGAGAAGGTCTTTGCCAGCAGTGCTCATAGTGTCACAAATACATACAAAGAGTTACTACTACTTGAATTGTCAACGCTTCATGGCTACATAGGGTACCACAATGAGAAATGATTCACGGTAAAATTACCATTTCTAGATTAAACATTTACTTTGTTTATCAAGGTTCAAGAATACACTGCTGTAGTTTCAATATAAAAGAAGGAACCTACACTTTCACGCACGTTTGGCTTCGCAAATTGGAGTGTGGCTTTGAATGAGATGGCCTTTATCACTGTCTCAACACCGATTGTAGGCTTTCTCATAATCGCTAGGGTAAGTTGAATGCCTCAGATCAAGTTGCAGACTTGACACAAGATGCAGAATTGAGCACTGAGCAATGTGAATCCACTACTTTAAAAGAATTTTTTCAGACTTAAAAAATTCTTCATTATTTGTTTTATTTATAACATATCGATTAAAATAGGGCTCTAATAAGAAATGATCAGTAACTAAGCATATTACGTCAAGTCTACAGCTTTGTCTGAAAATATTAAATCACCCAAAAAATACCCCCGACCAAAAGAAGGTTAGACATCCGTTATCAAGGGTCATGATCACACGTGTTGCCATGTTACGAGTACTTTTACTTTGATGTTAAAATGATATGCGACAATTTTTGGTACTTTTTAAACACTGTGGCGACTTTTTACATACCTTACACAATATGATATGGAAATGCAAGGCTTACATTTCAGCATAAAGATAAGAACATAATTTTGGCTCTGCCACTGCTGTCAGACTAATGTTGCTACAGCCTTTTATTACTTTCCGCCGGCCTCCCTTTAAAAAGTAGGCCTATTCTACCAGTGGATGGTCTAGTAAGTAAGGGATGTAGGAGAAGGCCAACAATGCATATCAATTTCGCCATTTTCAAAAGCAGAGCCGTAGCCGTAGTATGTAACGACAACGACGCGGATTTTAGAGAGATGATTCTGCTTACTGCAATGTAGCCATTATACAACACTGCTAGAAGAAGTTGCGACGTCTCTAATACATACTTGTGCATCACCCAAGCGTGTTTTTTGCACACTTTAATCCCCCCTTTTAAAGATCGGTAAGATTTGGGTAAGCTATAAGCTTACTATAGTTTTTGTAATTTAGTAGGTGTGTCAAGCAAGGATTACTTTTGCGTCACTGAATTTTGATCAGGAATGGAGAGAGTGGGATTCCTAGCCCAAGCTCATGTATGCGTAGCGGCTTGAAGTTGGAAATGGGATCTTGATGCCAATGTTGAGTCGAGAAATAGAAGTGCTTGCTTGGAACCCAAAATGTAGCCTTGGCTCTAATGGATAGTACAGTGTGAAAAAACTGTATTCCCCCTCCACACGCACATCATACTCACAGTGTTTGAAAACTACTCGAAATGATCAAAAGATGTGTATGAAATTTGAATCTTAATGAGTTTTTAAAATCAACTATGCGTCTAGCACACATAGTATGTAATAGATAGTATCGCACAACTGTTGTTGAAAATGATGCAGTGCGCAGTATACACAGATACATATCTCCAGAGAAATCATCTCCATGATGATCGCTTGCTTGATCGTAATTGATTGTATTTCCTAAGTATTAGTCGTCGTGCAATGTCGCTTTCGTCTTTGATTGATTCGTTGCTAATGGTATATGAGGAGAGTCTATATTGTATCTCACCATGACAAGGCCAATTAACGATATTGCACACCCATAATATACACTAGAGCCTCGCAGTGGCCTCAGTCCCAATGTAATTGCTTTCCATTGTAAAGAGTATGTCCTGACCGGCTGCGCCTAGCATAGCAATAGTCACAGTATTTGACAGTCACCAAAAAAATGTCACATTTGGATTTTCAATCAAAAATGTACTCGATTGATTTGATTGATAGTCAAAAAGATAAACGTAGCTCGCTTCGCTCACAATGTGGTAAATGAGACTATTGAGGTAATTTTGAAAACACTGTGCTGTATTCTGTAAGTCTCCGCCAACCACTTCGTCACATTGGCCGACAAGAAATTGGAACAGAGCTGCTCAAGCTGAGCAATACAATATATCTGTTGAAAGCCTCCCTTGGAGAGAATACAATGTCGAGTGGAATCTTCCCTTGTCACACTAAAACGATTGCGGCGGGCAAAGCATTGTGCCTTTCACTATTACCCAAGCCATGGAGGCTGCTGCTGTGAAAGTCTCAAGGCAATTTTAGAAAGCAATTAGATTGACAGATACTATTTCTTCTCAGCAGCTCCTTACATATAATAAATAAAATGTGATTCTATTCAATATATGACATGTTCCAATCTCTTTAGGTCAAAGTGGGTCAAAGTCATGTCCTGAGGATTTTTAACATCTATTGTTTTGCCAGCCACCATTGCTAGATGCCGCTAGCAGCTGCTACGCTTTGCGCTGTGCAAACCAAATTATGAATGTACGACGTATGTAATACAATCTGCACCAGACCTTGGTTATTACAAAAAATGGAACTTAACTAAATTCATACCGGAACTTACCCTAGAACTTGCCGGCACCTCATGATAATGCGCTTCTGATTACCGGAACCTTGCAATAAATAGTGAAGATTTTGATCGCAAAATAGATTAAAAGAAAGCTGATGTTGACCAATTTTGGCACAAACTAATTTTTTTCATCGACTTTAATTTTTGGACAAAAAATGGATCTTTGAGACACTGTGTTGACCCTGAACGGTTATTCAATTGTCCGTTCGGTACATTCGTCAATAGGAATGTTATGATTAAGTTGGACAGGTAGTCTATACAATGCAATGCTAAGGCAAGCAAGTTTTATTGGTGTTATCTTGTTGGCACACAAGAGAGAGAGAATCTAGTGTTTAGATTGGAAACACAAATGAAAGAAGAAGACTATTACAGCATAGTATTATTATTGCAGAGTAGCTGCAAGCATGACTTTCCACTTTGAGATTGTTGGACTCTATTTTCCACAGGGACTTGGACAAATAATGTTGATTGACAGCGCAGAGGCTGCGCAGCGGCCTCTACCTCTGATTCTATTCTGGTAAAGTAGTTACTGACCTAACTTCGAAAAAGGCAAAATCACAGCGGTATAGAAATAGTCAAAAGGTCTTACATTAAAAATTCCGTAGGCACTGACTGCACAGCAGGAGCAACTCCGGTACTCAGGAGTCCTCTGACACCAACATGTCCGATGTTATGGACGTGTACTTCTTGTACTTGTGCAACGTCAGCGCAAACAATTCAAAGTATTTTAGACTCAAAAAATTAGAATGACACCTTTTTGGCGATTTTCAAACAGTGTGAAATAGTGGAAATAGTTAGTTATAATCATTTCTTCTCAGTTCTCATGTTGCACAAAATTGTTGAAGCTTAACGCAGTTCTAGTAGTTTACTAGCTGCAGGACAAAAGGCTTCTTTGCACGAAAAAGTACTTAAAACTTTTTCAGTAAAGTGGTGCTTGAAAAAAAAATATCCTCAGGTAAAGCTCAAAAAGTTTTCATATCTTTTAATGCTGAATTATGATGAACTAGAAAAAGCATCATTTTTCTCTTCTAGATCTTCTTCTAATGAGGCGTACATCCTAGGAAAAAAACCGAAGAAAAGTCACATCAAAACTCTGCAAAGTTTTTTCCCCCTTGCATCTTGGCGTAAAAAATTGTGCTACTGCTCCACTAGGTTATGATGAAACGATGTTTTATGAGTTCCCAAGGGAGGGTAATTTTTCAAGGGTGCGTGAAGGAGCAAAGAAGTCGCATCTCTCTTCTTTTTGCATCATTTCATTCATGTTTCTTTTATGAAAAGTCCTGCATTATGCTTTATCCCCAGCGAATTTTGGATACTAAGTCATGTCATATATGTTTTAACTGCTGAGTTTTGCCTCCTTTACAACAAATAAAAAAATTCTGCAAAACCTTTATCCCTCAGATCATAAATAGGAAGATCTAAAATAATAATTTTGTGATTTAGAAAAGAAATCAAAGCTCAATTTCACTTTTATGCTCGCTACAAACCTACATGCCTCAATTTGCTCGAGACCTTTTTTGAAAATTTTCAAACCTTGTGATTTTAGCGCATTTAGAGTTGAATCCGAAAAAGTACTTTGGTGTTTAAAGAGAAAATATGCATTGATGTCATATGCTGATCAAAGGCTGCTTAGGCCTTGAAGGCCGTTAAGAAAGTCTAAAAGGTCCCCACGGTCCATTGGAAATGGGTCCCTGAACATCGTTAATGCAGCGCAGCAGAGCCCAGCAGCCTCTGGCCTCAGTCTCATTTCAGTGGGAGTTTCAGTCGGAAATTTCCAATTGCCGAGCGTGACTACTCGGATGAGGACTCTGCCTATCGAAACAACGGATATCACTAAAATAACAGTAGCATACTCAGGACTCACAGTGTTGAAGAAAATTCAAAACAGTTTCATTTTACATTTGTATCTAAAATTCAAATTTGATTTTAGATGTGAATTGTGAACGTAGTTACATTGCGTTGTAAAATGAAACTTTTCTGGTGAAATTTTCACGGATTTTCGAAGGTTTTTACATTTTCGTTTTTTGAGTAGGGATCAACTGCGCTCAATAGAAAGCTTTTAGAAAGCTGATGATAGAAGCCTCTTTCTCATTATCATACTGGGCATGCATGCAGCTTGTCAGCTGCGAGCATAAATCGTCCTTGTCTCTCTAGCTCTATTGGCAGATGGTCGTGTTGCGTTGCGATATAAAGTGTTACACACGCGAATTCGTTTTTATTATGGAATAGAAGCTTCTTTTCCTTGTAGACACGCAGATATGTCAAAAGCTTTATTAAGCAATCAGGAGCTTTCTAATGCAAAAATGCAATTGAGCCGAATAATGCCGAAAAGAAAAGAAAAACTAATTATTTTCGCAGTCGACGTTGGTATAAATCATCTGCTCTATAATACTATGGAATAGAAAATTCGACTAGATGGCGTTTAGGTGTTAAAAAGTCAACGGATTTGGAGCAAATCTGATTATAGATATGGATTTACTCCATTGGAAAATTAGAATTGACTTTAGAGCATAATTGTTGAGGCAATAGATGTCTGAAAATGTATTCATTTCAAACTTGTATTTCATACATTTACTTGTAAAGTCACAATTTTCATTCGAATGAACTCGCAGAACTGATTTCAGCGAAAAGAATCCAAAATTGAAATGAATTGTAGAAAAATCAATAATTGTAGTAGAACTACAAAATTTTGAAAAGCAGACTTTTTTCTATAAAATGTGATGACTATTACATAGGCAGATGACTTGAGCCATTACATTTGCGTGCCAGCTCATCGATCAGATCCCGTGTGAAACAATGCAAAAACCGCGGCATAATATATCGGAAAATTTTTGGACTGCTCTGTGCAAAGGCGTCAAAGAATCTCTCAAGGGAAGAAGCGAGGAGGCAGCTTTGCAAGAAACACCACACCGTAAAACTTGGTCTTGGTAGCTTCAGGTCAGGAAAATATTGGCAGTAATTTTTTTCTTCTCTTGAAGTTCTGCTAAAGGCTGTAGTACTGCGACTATGCTACTGCTATCCTACCTTGGCTTTCTTCTTCTTACACACCATTTGGCAAAGACATCTTCTTTATGTACTTCCCGTTTAGATAGCTACTCTCCGAAGAGGATTTAAACGAAATATATATCATCAGTTAAGGTGAAAGACCTGAGAAAAAAAAAAAAAAAACTTTCTACGCAATTCTATACACCTCTTCAGCAGGGAAGAAATAGTAAAACTGCCGGTGTCGCTTCTCCACAGAACTTTCATAAGTTACTTAGCAACTTTTGTGTGCTGTCACTATGTCTCTCACTTGCTACTACGTCTGAGGCTCTCTCTCTGAACCCTTGGAAATGTCATCTCAAGACATCGCTTAGCTCAGGGAAATCTGCACCATCAAATTTGCCCTCTCCTCCGACAAAGGACAAACTGACTATTTCCGCCTAAGCCTTTTTTCCTTATCTCGTTTCTTTTGACTACTAACCACAATGTTTAAAACGGCTTAAAAAATGTGTCAGTGAAAACTGAACCGAATTGAAGAATGATGATATCAAAACTTTTGCAGAAAAATCAATAAATCAATTTACAGTTTCAAGAGAAGTGCCATTTGGTACGAAAATTCATTTACAGTAGCACCTCAGTCAGAAATTACAAATTGAACGGTAGATGGTGTTTTGATAAAGCATTTGCGAAACACGACATGACGCTCAATTTCTTTAGGAAAAAGCATCTACAATCTTATCCAGAATTTCGAAACAGAGGCTTATCTCATGCTACTTATTGGCATGCTATTCAGATAGATTTCGTCTGTGTTATGTGTTACTTTTGGTGCTTGATAACATCGTAAGTATGCAATATAAAGCACATTTCTCAAACTGGTATACAGTACAAAGTATCAAATACCATCACATCCTAAGTCAAAACGCTCTTCGCTATCATAGTTTGCTTGATAAATGACAGATGACGCAAAAGTAGAACAGCTGGCAGTCTTTCTTGTTACGTTTTATGCAAACGAAGAAGCACACCTAAACAAAAAAGTTTTGTCTTTGTTCTTTTTGTTTTACTCTAAAATGTCATTCCATTTATTATAGCACGAGCCATTTGATGTGAAGGATTGGAAAGAGGGGGACGACACAATTTCCTTTTTTGCCCTGAGCAAAGGCCTTTTTCTTCTTCTTCTGCTACCGCAGATTTTTTCAGTCCATAAAATCCACACACACTTTTACCTTACTCTGTTGTGCCAAGAAAAAGTGTCCGCTCGTCATTGAATGAGTGTTTTTATGCTTTTGTCTTTGAAAGGTAGTAGTAAAACCTGTAGTAAAAGCTTGATTGTTGATTTAGGCGCGACCATTAGTATTTGTTCAAGAAAGTCAACATCCATGGTTCCAACAGAGTAGAAGTCCCTTCAAAAGAAGACACTTTTATAAATAACGTTGGAAAATCACTCAAAAAGTATCATTTTTACAACATTGCTGGGAGCGAGCTAAGCGAGCTACGTTATTCGAACATTTCAAATGAGTCTTTTTGCGTGATTTTCAAACACTGTGATTTTTCCTCTGCTCAATGTTTTTTTTTCCTAAAAGAAATTCTGATTCACTATAGATGGAAGGTCACCTTTGATGCTGTCACGTCTCTAATGTGCACCATTTATGTCTTTTTCTTGTGTCCAGCAAAGCAAACCATTCCATCCAGCGAATACGGGACTACAGCTATATTACAATTCCATTGTCGCAACAATGGTAGCGAAGGCTTTCAGTTGACAGCTGCAATATGAAAGCAAAAACTGCAGTTATGTTGACATCTTTTTACATGAATCACTTTTTTATTTCTTAACGGCCTTTTGTTGTACATTAAGCAATTTTGCTAATTTTTGGCGAAAGTTCAAGGAAGACAATTCTTGGTGATTTCCAAACATTCTGAGCTCAGTATGTAATGAGATGATACTTTGCTGGTGTTCAGCAGCTGAGAAAAACGGGACCTTTCTATTAGTGTTGGAATTCTACTACCGCAGCACCTTTTGGCCTCCTTAGCTCCGTGACCTTCGAGGCCACTACGACAACCAAGCATTTAAAGACAGACTGTTCGCAGCTATTTTCTGCTCCTTGACCCTTTTTGTCCTCTGCTTCCTAACTTTCAAGGACTTTGTTCACCCCTCGATTGCTCACTAATTGTGAAGGTCCTGGCTGGTCCTGGCTTAGCTTCTTGGCATGGGAATGTACCATTACCATCTCATGATTACGCTATAATGCTACCAGCAACAAAACCATTGGCCACAGTGGTTAAAAGTCACCAAAATTGGCTCATTTTACATTACAGTTATCAAATGTTATTGAAACCTATCAAAGATTATTGAAAGTTATTAAAAGTTTTCGAAAGATATAGAACACAAATAAATATGTCTCACTTTGCTCGCAATGTAAAATAAGACTTTTTGAGCGATTCTCAACCTCTGTGATTGGCCTTCCTCTTATGACATTTACCTCTTTGACCTAAAAATAAAAATGCTTACAAGATGAATGATCGTGTCCCTTGGGAGACGTGGAGCAAGACGAAAAAGATAAAAGATAAGTGAAAGTAAGCCACTTGTCCTTTCACAAAAAGGTTAGGCTCCTAATCATTAGCTTGCAGCCCTTGCTGCTGTCATGGCCTCCACAGCCTCAGAGGACAGCAAGAGGATGAAGGGCCAAAGTAGAGGCAATTCTTCTCTCAGAAAACCTTGGCTTTTTCTTTGTATAGCACAGGCATCAACTCCTTCATTTCTGCTGTCATCCCAGCCATTTCCGTGAATACTGATGAAGCTTACAGAGTGCACATGTATGGTCATTAGGCCTTCTTTCTCTCTTTACTTGGCATGGATTCTTTCATTAGCAAGACCTGTTGTCGTTGGACACAGAAGCTTTGTCTTCCTTTCACTAATTGCTCTTATTACAGTTGTTGAAAAAGCAATACAAAAAAATCTCACCACTTTATATAATATTGCAATACTCTGCAATACTTTAAATATTCTGCAATACTTTGCAATACTCTGGAATTACCTTGCGATATGGTGTAATACTTTGCAATACTTGGCAATTTATCACAATACTTTGCAACACTTTGCTTTTTAAAAGTCCGCAATACTTTGCTCGCTTTTTAACCAAAAAATCAAACCATGTGAAGGCATGGTTTAGAACCATTAATCCTAATTATGTCGCTCAGGCAGGCCCTTTAGTCCTTTGTACCACATTTTGTCGCTTGTCGCTTAACGTTTGTTACTGACCACGCACAATGCTTGCTTACTTTGTACCGCTTTGCCGCGACGTCAATTACTACTGTGGTTGACCTGTACCTACAATTTATTACACAATAAAGTAAATCATGCGCTAGATGTGGTTCCCGTGAAAAGTTATCTGCTGACCACACAATTTTCATGTTTATGGATCTGCATGCCTGACTTGCGGTTTTGCATTTGTCAAGTCTAAGGAGAAAAAGTATTCGTTTAAAAACTTCTGTAGAGCAGGACCTCTCACTGAGCTAGAAAAGCTTTTTATCATTTATCATTTTTTTCCCCTCGAAAATAGTTTCCTTTTTTGGCGCAAAAATTCACACAATATTTTTAAGTGTATTTTAAAATTCCCATAAAGTGGAATTGCACCCCAGTGTGTTGTGCACCATGCTTGAAAATCATCCAAAAATATCTCAGTTGAATTTTTACGCTAAAAATGGCTAAAATTCTAACGTATATTTTCGGAAATTCAAATGTATTTATTTTGTAAGGAGTAACTGCTTTGCTCGCAATGTTACAAGACTTTTTAAAAGTATGTATTTTCCGTATTTTCAAATTCTGTGACCATGATATTATTTTTCCCCAAAGTGCAGGTGCAGGTGTTGGTCTTCTGGTTATTCCCTTGCCTTACAAGATATATAGTATATACACTTGTGTGAGCAAAACTTCATTCCACCGTTGCAACAAGTTTGAGATTAGATTCTGTAACATTTATAGAGTCGTCTTCTCAGTCCTTGTAGAAGCAGAGGAGCAATGAAACTTTGCAGCAATAGTAGAAGATAGGGGGAAGATACTGCAAATGAAAATACGAGTCACTGGTGGGAATTCTAACTAGAAAAAAGCCGACTACCAGCTTTCGATCCCTTAACAATATGTGAAAAAATTCAAATATTCATGAGAATTGCAGCATGGAATTTCAAACTCTTCCGCAGCAGTGGTTGAAAATCATCAAAAATGCCTCGTATTTGGCTTGCAGATATCCCAATGTTGTTAAATGATACATTTTGATTTATTTTCAAACACTGTGAGGATCGAGTCATCCAATTTTGATTTGAAATGTAGCTGCAATTCTGGAGTCAAGGCCACTTTTGCATCTGTATCCAGGACTGAACTAGAAGTGAGTAGCTTTGCCCTTATCCTCTGAAGGCTAGGGAGAAGGCCTTTGTGGCGGAGACAGATACCAATTTGCTGTGGAGGACACACGCGACTTCTCTGCTTGCAACAGTAGAGATCGACAAAGGCTACCATTACTACACCAGCCTTGTCCAGTACCAACACAGAGGTTGTAAGTCACCAAAAAGGTATCATTTAATAACATTGCGAGCAACTTATATTTTCAAGATAAAAAACATTCCAGTGTATTGCGAAGTAGTATTGCAAAGTATTGCGAATCATCGATAAGCAATTCAAACGACTGAACATTCAAATGAGAATTTTTTGGTTATTTTCAAACATTGTGTGTACTACCAGCATGAAGCTGGCAGCAAACAACGATTTTTTTCAAAAGAAGGCCAGTAGTGAAACTGACTATTCTTTTTAGAACAGCTCTTTTTTTGGCATGAGCTGAAAAGTACGAAGACATTCTCACACTTTTCCTTACTGAGTTTACTTACCCTCTTTGAATTTCTCACGCACGCATCCAAAGTTACAAAGATAGTTTGGCATGCCAAAAAGGTCAACTGATTAACCTAAAAAATAGAAGAGCAAAAGAGTGAATGGGACATTTTTTTTATGATTTCAAACTCTGTGTGTTGTGCTACTTAGCAGAAATGTAATTTCACAATACTACATTTTTTTTATTGAAATTGCAACAGTGCAGTTGTAGCATCTTTTTTAAAGTGTTGTAAATGTGTCGCTTTTTTTGCTACTTCTGCTACGTCCTCGGACGGCCTCGGATGCTTTTCTTGGTGTAATGCCCGAGGAGGTGCATCCTCTGCTGGTACCATCTTCTCTGCGTAGCGCCGTTCCATTATCATAACAAAGGAATTGTTTGTCAGCCCGGCCTTTGAATACTGTTACGGTCACGAGCTAGAAGTAAGAAGAAGAAGTAGTAAGAATCCGCCTTGTAGATTCTCTCTAAATACGTTAGTTGCTTTGCAAGTACATGTACATGATGTACATTGAATGAATGCTGTTCTTGAGTCATCCAAAGAAACGTCAAAAACAGTCGCATCCATCTTTTGCCTGGACATCTTCTATTTGCAGTGTATTGAATGGGTGCATTGCATTCATTCAAGTATTATTCAAAAATGGAAGAGAAAAATAATGATTATAAAATACAAGAAACAAAAAAGTCTCATTTTACAGACATTTTTGGCCTTTTTCAAACACTGTGTTACTGGTCACCTCATAAAGACAAAGACTGCGAAAAAGTGCATCTAAATTTTCCTTTGTCTCTATTCATCATCATGCGCGTTGCTTTCCGGCCTCATGCAAATTCTACTCATCTCGACGTGCGTGGCCTTTTTTTTAATGGCCTTTATCAAGCCCGCTTAGCTTAGCGTCGCCTATCTTTCATCAAAGCCATTATTTTCACCATTCTCATCAACTTTGTATTCTTGCAGGAAGGTGAAGGCCGCCCAGACAATGATGCTATTCATTCCCTGGAGGTTGGAGGTTCTCCCCCAATACGGCCTCTACTGCAGCCTCAGTAGCCTTCTTCCTAGTGCAGCCTTACTATGTTGTGAGGTTTGAATTTTCAACAAGAATGCAGCCTGAATACTGATCAGGCTAAGCCTCTACAACCTCGGCAGGAGCCACAGTGGTGAAGCCTTGTCCTGCGAGGCCTTTGGAGGCCGTGTTGAAAGTAAAAGGCAGCTACTACTCAAGATAAAAGTGGAATAAAAGGCACAGTGAGGACGGACTGTTGAAAATGCATCCTTGAAATGAGTTGGCAGCAGCAGCCTCGTGTCAGCCTCAGCTTGGTAGTCCGTCCACCTATTCCTGTATAGAGGCCAATGAGGCTAGTGTCAACTTTCATCGCTAACATAACAGCCTCGAAATTGCCTCATTTAATGGTCTCAATTTCAGCCTCAATAGCATCTAATAGCCCAATATACGAAGCAGATGTCGCTAATGATGATCAAGATAAGGTTGTCCTCAAGATCCTTCGTATCAGTGTGTATCGATGAGTATAAATGAGTATCACTGAATGTCGCTGAGCTCAAAAGACAAGTGAGACAAGCGAGTCACAAGACCGTCCTTCTCGATCCATGTCATGTTTTTCAATCCCTCAAGACTTGAAGTAGCCTACTGCATTGTATCCTTCTTACTTGACTTCGAGGACACAATGCTGAAGCTCAAGTCTCCTGATCAACCTCAGAGCGGCCTCGGATCTTTCATATCCAGCAGTAAGCTAACCGGGTACTGCTTGACCTTGATCATCTTGATCCTCGTCAACCTGGTGGATGAGTCCGACGGAGGGCCGGGAGGCCAAGACCTTGGCCTTCCCTCAGTTGCCGCTCACGCCACTTTGATCCACCGGTTCCCCCAAAAGATAAGGCACGTCCGTGGCAAGTACAAACACAAGGAAGAAGTGGTCAAGAAGATTGAACATGATCATCCTTGTAAATTAACGGAAGCTGCGGTCAAAATAACTTTTCCGGGCATGAAAGACCAGGTCTTGGTCTCTTTTTTGGGCTACAAGGAGCCCAATTTAGTGCCGGTACTAAGGTGCAAAGGTCTTTGCGGCAATGAGGCCTTGAGTCCCGTGGCCTGCGTGCCCACCAAATTACGTTACCGAAAAGTCAAAATGCAAATCAAAACTCAATATTTGGGACACGAAAGTAAAGAAAAGTATAGGGAACTTGTCTTGGAAGAACACGAAGAGTGTGGTTGCCGTTGTTTAAATGTAAGGCCGGAACACTGTATGGAACCCAGCCTTTTTAACAACGAGACCTGTTCTTGCAAATGCGACACTTCACTCTACAATCGGGACCAGATCAGGTGCGAAACCTTCAACGATCGGACCTGGGACCCCGTCACCTGCACCTGTCGCCACATCGAAGAAGGCCGATTATTAGACGGGCCCAAACAGGGCGATGATGCCCGCAAGGCCGCCGAGGCCGCGGGTATCAACCCGGGCGACGGGCAATATCACGACCATAGGCACCACCACAAAAAATCATCACGACCCGGGCACGATGTCGACCCGGCCGTCGTATCTTGGGTCGGCGAAGACGAATTGGGGAAAACCCGTGTGGCGGTGATGCCCAAGCATGCCCAAAATTCATCATTGAATAATGGGTGGATGGCCATTGCTATTTGTACCTTCCTTGTCATCGTTTTTGCCACTACTACCGTGTATTACTGGCAAAAGGCCAAGAAAATGGCCAAAGACTTGTTTGCCGAAAAAGAGGCCAATGAAGATGATGACGAAGATGACGACGATGATGATATTGAGGTGCCCAGTCCCCCGCCAAAGCCCAGTGGGAAGAAGCCTTTTGATGACAACGAAACCGCCTTAAATTCGCCGTTGTCTTTACAAAAGGTTATGCTCAATAATCATAATCAAATCGGACTAATTAAAAGTCCGGTGGAAATCGTCAAAAAGCTGTGTGATAGTAAATCTAAGTTGAGTAATCATGTCAATATGCATCCAAAAGGTTCAAGTTCAAGCCATCTATTACTGAACGGGTTGGTCAAAGGTTCACCTAAGATCTTGAACAAGTCGGGTTCCAAGTCAAAGATCATCGATCCTAACGAGGAGAATGCCCGAATGATGATCGAAAGCTCAGATTCCGAGCCCGAATTGGAATTAAATGGTGCGGCCTCTGATAGTCCCGAGGCTGCCGAGGCTATAGAGGTTACTATGGCTACTGCCCCACATAAGAACCTAATGGAGCTGTTGCTGGCTGCCGCAGCCAAGCGTGATAATAGCAATAAGCACCAGTACCATAATCAAAGTAATGGGATTGCCAAAGCCGCCTCCATGTCTGAATTGGAGGCCAGCCAATTGGAACCTGATCATCATCATCGGAGTCAGAATCTTCAGCCCAATCATCATCGTAGTCACCATCACCATCATCACCACCATGATCACGACCATCGTCAAATACATAACCATAGAAATGGAGCCTCATCTCGATCGGTAAACCACCATAAATCCAATTTTTCCGTCAACCGCGAGATCGTAACGACCCGGGTCTCCAACCAGTCATCGAACGCGCGCCAACATAAGAGGTCGACCTCGAATTATAACAATGACGAATTGGAGGCCATTGAGCATGCCATGGAATCTGATCTTGGGCCGCCCTGCAACGAATGTGTTCACGCCTCTTTACTGAGGCCAACGGCCACGACAGCGTCGACACACAGTAAACGACCTCCAGCTAGAAATCAACAGCCTCCACAGCCTCACAATTCACGGCATCTGCTCCAACACCAACACAGTTTTCATCACCCCCATCCTCCACAGCCTCCAAGTGAGGCCGTGCAGCCTCAGCATTCTTACCGACCTCAACATCACAATAGCCACACGCTGGACCGTCGCCACCATCGGAGGTCGAACGCATCGTCTGCCACCAGGCCTCGCTCCAGGCTGTACCACGGCAGCTTCGGACAGTTATTGGACGACGAGGACCTTTTGCAGCAGTGCTTGGCCACCCTAATGATGGACGCGGCCATACTGCGACAGCAACAACAAATTCAACAAGAACAACTCCAACTGCAACAGGAACAACTCCAACAGCAACAAAGTGTGATTGAAAAACAAAAGTATGCCAAATCCATGAAGGTGGCGGCGGCCTCGAAGGCAGCTGAGGCAGCCGAGGCCACCGACACTCAGTCGGTCATCGAGAGCATTGCGGGTGACGGGGCCACCGTTATCACCGTTGACCGACTCGAGGTCTCCGTCGAGGTCGTAGACGATGGCGAGCAAAGCCCCGGTGAAGACCAAGGTGGTGTCCTCGACGATGGCCTTGACCGAGGCTGCTAGCAGCGAAATCTAGGGGATTTGCAAAAAAGCCAGGATCTCAAGTCCCCTGCTGCAGCTGTAGAAACAACCTCTACAGAACCTTCTTCCAGCCTCGGCCTGGCTAAAAATGACGGCCTCGAGGCCGTGAATGCTCAGGCTGCCGAGGAGGACGAGGAAGAGACTCTTATCTGAGGTCGCCGCATATGTCTTTTTGCATGAAGAAGAAGAAAAATAGGCCATTTCAGCTCTTTTTCAGCTCTTTGCCCTCCAGCAGCCTCCGAGGCCGACCCAATGAACATAGGATGTGCTTCTATCTACTCTTCTGCGAATATTAAAAGCATTAGGAGGAAACAAGAAGAAAGTGCATAACCAGCGTGAAAGACACATATCCATGCTACTACTCTCTAACTCTCTTTTATTACTCATCCACTACTATGTACACACTGTTGCAAAATCCACATTTCTGTCAAAAATACAATTTCGATGTAACCTTTTTAACATTGAATATGAATATTTCACCTCTAGCAATTGAGCTTGAGGTCTAGAGAAATGTTTTGATTTTCTGAATCTGTCGTTATAACAGGGCCTGTTGAAGTAGTACATTGAATGTGAATTTTCACGCAATCATTAAAAACTTGATTATTTTAAACAGAATGTTGGATTTTGCCACAGTGTGTACATCTACTCTAACTCTGATCTTCTCTCATCCTCTCCTACTCTTCTAGTGCATGATTGAGGCCGCTGCCGCTACCAAAAATGTTTTTTGATGCTTCATTAATAAAGAGCGCAGCTTCCTCCAAACTCTTCTAAAAGGAAAATATTGCCAAAATTGTGATGAATATGAAATGCTATTATACTTAATGATTTTTAAGACAATTTAGTGACTGCCAAAAAACAAAAGAAAAGAAAACCAAAAGAGTCGCTGCGAACAGAACACAAAAGCTCTCCCTCTCTAACTTACCCACCAAAAAAACTTCTCTTTTTTCTGATGATGCACAGTGTTTGAAAGTTAGTCAAAAAAGTCTCATTTTATAACTTTGTGAGCGAAGCGCGCTACGTTTTTGATAGTAAATGGTGGAGAAATCCCTAAAAATTAAAATTGAAATCTTGGTGAACAATTGTAGCCTGAAAAAGCAATCTTAAAAAAAAATTCAAAAAGCAAAATTCAAATGAGACATTTTTGGTGATTTTCATGCCACTGTGTAATGAGATGCCACCCAAAACATTCCCTAAAAAAACTACAAAATTCTATTCAAAAAAGCTTTTAATAAAAAATACTGTAAATCTTTCTACATCTTGGTTTTATGCTAAAACACTAGGCAAAAAGAATGTGTGTGTTTTATGGACTAAAACAAGTACAATTGTAACTACTGTGAAATAGTCAAAAACGAGAGAAACGAGTGTTGTTCGTGTGCAGATATGATGTGTGCATTTTGGTCAGGCTTTTCTCCCTTCCCCTTTTTGCATGGATGTGAGTGTCCAAAATAATCCTCTGCTCTCGCACACTGATGCAAAATCCCAATTTTTGTCCAAAGCTTCATTTTTGAATGGAATCAATTAGAATTTTTCCGCTAAAAATGAAATCATTAACAAGCTTTTTTTGTACAACAAATTGTATTTTGCCACAGTGTGCCCTCTGTGTGCGTCTCTCTCTACTGTTTCCTGATCCTCCTGTTCAAAAAGATTTTTTTTCAATATCCCCTGTCAAAAGAGAAAACATACGAGGGAATATACTTCCAAAAAGTGACTATGTGAAAATTGCAACTAGTGAAAAAGAAGAAAAAAAGTGTAATACTATTGTAGAATGATTATGATGATGGTGTCCCCAACAATTTTATGAACAAAAACAAAGCTAAACAATTTTTGAAAAAAAAAAAAAAATGACAGAAAATAAATGTTAGCAAATTGCCAGTTTGCTTCACAGTGTTTGAAATCGTCTAAAAGCCTCAATTTTACACCGTGATCTCTATTATACCTGGAGGTATCACATTTTCTAATTTAACCAATTTGTAATACATACTATCATCTCACTTTGCTGGCTCTTATGCCAAATGCAAATGTAATTTGATCATTTTCCCAGATTGTGTTGGTGTCTTTGCAAAAATCCTTTCTTAGATGCAGAAGAAGAACGCTTTCTTCACTGATTGAAAGGGAAAGTTTATTTTAAGGGAAAGGAACTTCTTTCTTCGCTATTTTCCCGGTATTTTGCGCTACTTTTGGCCTTTAGCCAAATCTTGCCTTCAGCTGTTGTTGTATTTTCTGCAGCAAGGCCACCAAAAGATTGGCAGCATTAATTTTGAGTCTTCTTTTCCAAGACGAAGATGGAGGAAACGACAATGGAGGAAAATCCTTGTCATAACCATCAGGAGAAGAGTCATTTTGCTTCCACTTTTACGAACATAGCCGAACTTAGGGAACAAGATATTTTAACCGACATCACTCTGCTGAGCGATGATAAGTGTCAGATACGAGCACATAAGCTGGTCTTGATGGCCTCGTCCGAATACTTTCGGATAATGTTCAAATCTTGCTACGCTGAAGCCGACCTTGACAGTTTGGCTATGCCGGGTAAGTTTCCTAATCCTTCTTCAGTCCTCACACTTTTAGAAATCTACACCAAAGTCTCATTGTGCATTTAGTTAGTACTCAATGTTGCGCTCTCATGATACATTCATATTACATTCTGTTTTAAACTCAAATAAGAACTCATTTTCGCTTAATTTGACTCTCAGTATTCAATTACACTCACGAAACTCCCGTGCACTCACCTCAGCACTTTTTGCTCTCAGGTATGCACTCTTTTACGCACTTCATTTTGCACTCGTATCATATCACAATCTATAATGCAGTGTGCACTCAATTTTGCGCTCAAATACTACTTTATCCCTTTTAGCCCACTTTATTTTGTACACTCATTTGATGCAGTTTTCGCTAGAATTGACTCCTTCTTTAGTGGTTTGTGTTGGTTAGAGACTAGAAAAGAAGTGGTTTACAACCAACCTTTTTTGGGGGAGAACAATGCTACATTCTCCAACGAACCACAGAATGCAACCATGCTCGTTAATAGTTTAAAGGCGCGTGAAGAATCATTAAATCTTCAGTAAGAAGAAGCCTGGGCCTGGCAAGCTCGGGCGCCGTTGAAGTGGTAGTGCATTTCACTACTACTGGAATAGCTTTTAAAGTTGTTTGTAAGACTGCTGCTGAGCGCGTTGGATAGCGTGGTGGCATTCCCTCAAATGTATGCAATTTCCCTAGGATTACGAGCAGACGATTACTACTACTATCCTCGTTATCTTAAAATAGATAGTCCTATTTCAAAACTGCATTTTATAGCTGAAAGTGCAAAATATTGGGGCGGCAAGGCCGGCACGCTTTGCGACCAACGGAGCGGAGGCGGGAAGCTCAACGAGGATTTTATTCAATTCGGTCTGACACTACCCTAGTGCACAGTGGTTAAAAAAACAACGCTCAAAAAACCTGCGCTTTATAGCGAATAGTTACATATGAACGAAGCTGGTTTCGCTCGCTTTTTTTTAATACATTTTTTTCTAAAGGCATGGAATCTGAGATTTTAAAGGCACTCATCGATTTCTTCTACAGTGGCGGGATCAGCATCACCAATGACAATGTGCTTGGCCTTTTGGCCGCATCTTCGCAACTACTATTACCCAATTTAGTTCAAGCTTGTGGCCAATTTCTGGCCGATTTTTGTCTCGACGAGGAAAATTGCCTGCGAATCTTCGCTATTGCCACCTCGCAAAACTTTGCCGGTAATCTGGGTTGGTTGGAGGCTGAGGCCATGCGATACATTCAGCTACACTTTGAGAGCATCTGGCAAAGGCACAGTGTTCAAAAATCACTCAAAAAGTCTCATTTTTCAACATGGCAATCGAGGTTAGGTTGTTTCAAACATATTTTGGCACCGAAAACCAATATTTGAATCTAGAATTGAAACTTTTGGCCCTTTTTTGCTTTATCGCGAAGTTTGAAAATGAGACATTTTTGGTGATTTTTAAACACTGCGAATAAAGGCCTGAATTCATTGGCCAGCTTGAGGAAGCTGAAGAAGATGAAAATGCAGCAATGGAAGCTGATGAAGAAAAATGCCCTATTTTGGATTGGATGCAGCTTAGCAAACTACTCTCTGCTGATGATTTATGCGTAGACAGCGAAGAAAATGTCTATAACTGCATTCTCAGATGGTTAATGTCATCAAGGTAAGTGCTTCAGCAGAAGGTGACCTAATTGGATTCCAAGATCTAGACCGTGACCATAGAGGAGAGTACCCATTAATTCGAAATTAGGAAGAATAGGAGTAGTTCTTGTACGCAGCATTAGTCAACAAGAACTAGTACTCCTATCCGGTACGTTTCTTCCTATTCTTCCTAATTTCGAATTAATGGGTCCTCTATTCTTTATATACACAGGCCTAATGTAACTTCTAGAGGTGCTGAGGGACATTAGCATATTATCTACTGATTTCTAATTAGATGCATCTGCTCTTGCACCAACTTTAGGAGGGAATAGGAAGCTCTAGCACCTCCTTTTTGAGTTGACATAGTGGACAAAACCAATAGAAAAATATCTCATTAAATCAAGTAGATCTGAAACATCTGAAAGTGTCAATGAAATGAAATCGAAATTAAAAGGTCATTCCATCAAAAAATCGGAGAAGATCACAATGTTTAAAAATCACTCAGAAGTCTAATTTTTCAACATTGCGAGCGAAGCAATCTACGTTTATTTACAAAGCAAATGTATTATAGTTTTCGTGGAAAAGCTCGAATAAGCGTGCTTTCGGAAAGTATGCGTTTGGAAAAGCGTAAAAAGGGGCAATACACTTAGTAGCTTGCTTTGTTATTTATAGAAAATATTATCACTCATCCGGATTAATGATGATATGGTTTGTAATCTATGCAAGTGCATGCCTCAATTAGGCTTTGAAAAGAATTTCTGTTTCTTGTTTTTCTCTTTGCATCTCTCCTTCTTTGCTTTGCAACTTTTAAAGCGGAGCTAGGAAAAGTGCATAAAATGCTACCTTTAAAAAAGCACTGCTGCAGTAAAAGCCGGTAAAAGCAAAGCTAGGCTACACATCACCAGATTTTAAGATTACTGCCATCGGCATTGCAACGATGTAGGCCAAGTCGGAGAAGACATTGGACAAGTTGATTGTCTACTATCCTTGAATCTTGATACTATCATGCATCCATAATCTTATGAATCTTAGATTACAAATTGCATTGGAAGTCAATTTAAAAGCAACAGTATAGTCTACTTATATCTTAAAAATACCAGAGAATATAGGAAAACATCATCAGAGAGATTACATTATCGTCATCTATATAGAGTAAAGCAACGCATATTGAACATCTATCAAAAATGTATCATTCATGAGGTACAACATTTTTGTTACTTTGTAAATAAACATAGCTTGATTCATTTTGTAAAATGAGACCACTGTGATGCTTCTTAATATCGACTTCTTTGCTTGATGATGATTGTTGCGGTGGTGTTGAGGCCAAATGTACTCTAGGAAGAGCAGGAAGAGAAATGGAATCCGATATAGTCGTCCTCACATCATCCATTTGCGCGCGCGCGTCAAGCAGGAGAGGGGGAAAAGGCAAAAAAAAAAAGCAGCTTTCTAAGGGGCTATAAAAAGGTGTTTCATTTATCTTCTTTATTTTTTTTTGTGCTTTAGTACCATCGTCCTCGGAAATGAGGCCGGGGAGTACGACAAAGCAACAGAGGTCACGAGTACAAATTTGATAAAAGAAGAGGGCGACCTGATCCACTTGTGGGAGTCCGTGAGGTTTTCCCATCTCTCGCCGACCTTCATATCTCAAGTGGTTACCTCGTCACCTTTTTGGCCGGCCATTGCGCGCACCCAATCTTATGCTACCTCGCAAATGCATCCAGAAGAACGAAGAAGGTAATACAGACTTATTACTAACACTACTTTGCTTCTTCTTGCTTTCATGTGAAACTGCGTCTAAGAGCCCTTTTACGTCGGCCGCACATAAATGCAAATGTTTTACTGCTGCAGTAGCAACGTTGCAGTGTTTGAAAGTCACCAAAAATGTCTCACTTTCAGAAGAAGCTCGCATTGCTCGTAATGTCAAGTATGTAAAAGGTCACTTTTTTGAGCGATTTTTAAACACTGTGATTGTGAAAGGCTGCAACCCATTCCATCATAACCCAAAAAATGGCCTTTGTTTTTACTCTAAGATTTTTTTGTTTTTCGCATGAAGAGTTGGTACGTGGTCACGAGCGACTCGACGACGTGGACATAATTCAGACCTGGTGGTGGCCCACGCGGATGGTCTTCGTCAATTGGAATACTTCAATACCCGACCAGAAAAGGACCAGTGGAGTACTTTGGCCAGCCTGCCCGATCTTTGTGGCGTAGATGGCGTAGCCATTGCAGGACATCGGACCAAGGTTCTTTCCCTTTTTTTATGTTTTTCAAACTCTTAAAAAAGACCAAAAATTGAAGGCCGAGCGATATTTTTAGCTTTACGACATCTAACGTTGTAGCATTGCGGGTATACTTTTACGCATGTGCGACGTACGTGCTTTGATGAGAATTGAGATGGTATTTTCAATTCCTTTTTGATGTCGTAAAATCCCCATAGAGACAGCATTTGGAAAACCTGAGTTTGTTTTGCTCGAAAGTAAAAGTAAAGCGAGGGCGGAAAAACCAAACAGAACTCTTTTGTCGTCGAATAAACGAGTCTCCTTTTTCCTTCTCTTTTGTTTCTCTCTACCTCGTCACTGACGTCAGGTTTGCTTGCTGTAAAGTAATTGGCACTACAATGGTCTTTTTTGGCCTTTGGCTAAAGGCTTTTTACTACGCGAAGCCTCCTTCTTCTTTTATCGTCTTTTGTATTACTCAACCTACTTTTAGGCGTATCAGACAGAATTATGTCATAAAGTAGTACCCAGAGGAACAACAAAATAGTATATGAAGGCCAAAAGAAAGGCCAAAGGTGGAAAAAGCTATGAATGAACAATTGAACATTAATCATAAAAATCAGGAAATCATTACCACTGTTTTTTCGCGTGCTTCGCACCCGTTTGTGTTCCAAAGTACAAACAGGCATAGAAACACAAAAGAAATGTATTACAGGTATACTTGGTTGGAGGAAACTCGTCCCTAATCAGTGATTCGCGAAAACAGGGAAGAACTTGTTTTTACTACGACCTACAAGACGACACTTGGAGTCGTGGTCCCTCATTACAACAAGCCAGGTGGACCCACGGCCTTGTTAGACTGGGAGACATCCTCTACGCCGTTGGAGGCTGCGGCCAACAAAACAGTATGGAAGCCTTGAGTCTGTTAGATTTGGAATCAGGATGGGCCCCAAGGCCACCCATGAACGCACGCCGGTATGTGCCTGGTGTTGCTGTCCTCCACGGCCTCATCTATGTCGTGGGAGGCGCGGATTCCCAATGGAGTGCTCAAAGAACTGTCGAATGCTTTCATCCAGGTGCACTTTTTTTACTACTTTTATAGTCTTCTATGTACGCTTCACAATGTTAAAAAATCACTTAAAAGTCTCATTTGCAACATTGCATGCAAGTGAAGTAAGCTATTTAGTTTTGTTTGATTTTTTTTTTTGTGAAAGCTAAACAAAAGGTCTTCGAGAAATGAGACATTTTTTTGATAATTCTCAAACATTGTGTATAAGTACCAAGTTTTCCTAAGAATTGATTTGACTTTTTTGTTTGTGAACATAGGCGAAAATGTTTGGATCTCGCTGCCAGAAATGCATTGTCCTCGAGCCCAACCGGCTGTTGCCGGCCTTGCCGGCCTCCTTTTTGTCATGGGCGGAAAAAATTCCAAAAAAGTAGAACTGAAATCTTGCGAGGTTTTCGACCCTTTGACCAACTCTTGGACCTTACTAGAAGACGGCCTCAAAAAGAAACGTGCGGCCGCAGCCTCTGTGGCATTCCGTGAGGATGAACTTCTTGTGATTGGAGGTCGGAGTTGATCTCATGCTCCTTGGTATTCTCTCAACTTTAGACCAAACTCTTTTGTGTTCTTGCTCATTCCAAACAAAAGTTCAGATCTATCCCAATTCAGACATCCCAAGGTAGTACAACAACCCAAAATGTGGTCTTTGCAAGGACACATCGAGTATTTTTAGTAGGGAAGACCCCTTTAAGGCCTTTCCTTACACGGTGTTTGAAAATATATAAAAAACTCGCATTATTTCATAAAATTGGGACCTACATTTGTTTTGTTACGGAAAGTTTTTTTATCCGAGCATCCGCTTTTTCGCGGAATGTTGAAGAAATGAGACTTTTTCGAGATATTTTTAAACACTGTGATGCAATTCAGGATAGTAGTCGTAAAAAAGACCACGGAAAATGCATGAGATCAACTTCTTGTTACGTTAGGCAAGGGAAAATGGTCGGGTAATTCAGTGGAGGTGTTGAGCTTCCTCGATGGACATGCTGAGGCTAGCAGTGCACAATGGAGGCTGATGTGCGAGGATGCGGGGGTGGAAGGTCGTGACAAGCGCTACTCCGCTTGCCTTGTTAATAGGCCTTTCGATCGATGGCCTCTCCGCCATCGAAGCAATAGTACTACTAAGTAAGAGAAAGCAGTGCTAGAATTGCTGCCTCCCTCTTTTCTTCCTCCAAACCAATGTTCCGCAGCGTGAAACCGTATGGGGGAAAACAGTCTGTTTTTTTTTCATTAGTGTATTATTGTCTTCTGAAATACCTCGAAATACTTGTATACATATTAAAATATAACTTGCATTTTGGCTAACTTTGTTGACTTGACTTTGATCGGCTGTTTTGGCGGTAAAATTCAAAATTCCTAATCAACAAATCATCATCACTGTTTGCAACCTCCTACCAGAGTTTTCAAGCTAGCCTCTTGAGACTTGACACTCCCAAGTCCCAAGTACTAGATGATTGTAAGTAATCCAAATAAGGCAATGCATCCTGTGTTTTGGTCAACTGCCAATGCTGCTGATTTTTACTCCGGCGGATCCTAATGGCTCCTCGGCTGGAGCTCAATACAGCCGGAAAATGACAAATAGCTATTGTTGACCATCATCGTAAGCGGCAGCTAGCAGCCAAACGTGCCACAACAGCCACCAACTACAGAACCAGCTATTAGAAGAAAGGATTTATCGTTCTTTTGTCCTCCGCGTGAGGCCTCTTCTTCTTTTACCTTTTCATGCCTACAAGCACCACTGCATTGGGATGCCCAAGATCACATTAGTGCAAATTACTGACTTTGTAATTTTAAATAAGACTTGTACCGCATTTCTTCAAATAAAAGTCGCCCTCGTTTTGTATCTACTCTGCCATGAATAGGGGTTTATATTTAAAGAAATATGGTAAATCTGTATCTTTGAATTTTCAAAAGAATAGAGGGACAAAATTGAACAATTCTTTGCAGTGTGATGATGCCGAAAAGGCCTTTTTCCGTTGCAGCCTTTTTTGCCCCATTCGTCATTCATCTTGCAAGAAATTTTTCTAAGGCTCGTCAGCTGGAAATCTTGGCTAACAGGCTCTATCTTCAAGATAAATGTACTTTGCCACTCGACCAGGCATGGTGATCATCATCGACGAAGCAAAAAGAAGACTTTGAAACTTTGATTAGAAGTCGTAGACTACTCAGAATCTCCCCCATTTCCTATACAACTTTCTCATTCTTATCTGCTTACATTCTCCCGCGTTCTTTAACGAGCTTGGTGGCGGAACTCGATGATTAGGTAGACTAAATCAGCTGTAAAGAGAAAAGGTACTATGTATTTGAATTTTCTCGCAAAAAGTTCTGCTCTATTTTCGCGCCTAAAAAATTTTTTTGGTCATGGTTCAGAAGAATACGAAATCTACGTACAAGTCGTTGGACATGTTATCGTCAAACCTCATCAAAGGACTCGTTAGTGTCGGAGTTGTGATGAAATGAGACTGTTTGAGTGTTTTTCAAACACTGTAGACGTAGACATATTTTTAGGAATACCAATAAAAAAGAGAACGAGGCCGCTGGCGAGGCTTAAACACGTCCAAGAGAGGATAAACGACTTTGGGAATCTCTTTCTACCTTAGTGATGTAGGCAGAACATCAATAGAGAGATCTTTACTAGTCCTTTCAGGTGGACTTCTCGACTCTGTCACACTGTAGCAAAGCTCCAATTTTGGTTCAATCAATAACATTTTTAAGAATTCCACATTTGAGATTGGAATGAAAACACATACATACGTTCTGGTATGTATTTTGGAACAAAATGTATACTTTTGACGCAGTGTGGTGTGTTTCGTGTCGTCACAGTAGTCTTCTTCTCCTCTGTCCTCCTTTGCAAAAGCTATGCAAGGCAAAGGAGTTTTCCTTAATTGTTGTACTACCTATTGCGAAAGTTAGAGAGAGACACACACGGTGAATGAAGTGAAGAAACTTTAGGAATGAAGGACACAGTAGTGACGAAGACTAGAAAGACAGAAGAAGATGCATTAAAATGAGATGAGAAAAGTAGAATTGTTGATGCATGCCTTACTTGTGTCCTTTTGAAGATCTAGAGAATCTAGTGAAAGTAGAACTGATTTTTTTTACCAGCTTATATGTATATTCTGTATTACCTTAAAAAGCAAATTCCATTTTGGACACATTTCAATGTAATTTATCATATACTTTTAGTAGAAATTGTAGAACGTAAATCCATGCAAGTACGTATGTCTATAACCACTTGCACCCGGTTTTTCAATTTACCAATTTTCATTGAAGTTTTTATCTTATCTTGTGTCATGAATACGCGAAGGAAAAAGTTTTGGCAAAAGCAAGCAGGAGAAGTGGCAGCAAGCGGATTTTCAGTTTTAAAGTTTTCCTTCTATGCTCAAAGAGACAAAAGCAAAGAGGAGTAGTGAAACTTGGTGGCCGAACGCCTACTACCTTAGTACAGTATTTGACAAAATCCTATTTTCTTTTAATGTTCCGATTTCTCTTTCTGCACAAATTCCCATTTGAAACTTTGAGAAGAAAACTGCATAAACTCTGTAGGCCCTACCTATTTGTCTCTCTCTCGTGGATAGAAAAACGAATCGGTGCAGTGAAATACTCTGCACTAGAGCACTATTAATCACAAAAGAAGAAACTCTTGTTGCACTTGGAAGTACTGCATGCAATATGAGACTTTTTTGTACACTGTGCCAACTGCCAATCACCAGTAAGTAGCTCCAGCTGCTCCCTAGTAAGGTGTAAGCAGAGTGTTTGAAAATTGCGCTAAAAGTCTCATTTACCAACAAGCTAAGTTGATTTTAAAAGGTTTTCGTGCAAGATGAGACTTTTTGGTGTTTTTCCAGCACTGTGAGTAGTACGTTTACGACTCTTGCGGAAATTGCTTGAGGTTGAGATTGCTTTTCTAGAGACAATCACACCGATGACGTTTTTACTTCCTTTTTCAATTGTCAAAAGGCCTTCGTTTCAAATGGTCTTTGGCCTTCACAGCCATTTAGTCTAAGCCTGTAAAAAGTGTGAGAAATTCAATGCATTTGCAATCCTCTGTAGGCCTGCATATCTTTTATTGACAGGACCTTCCATAACAGAGTATTTTTTGATTGGTTTGCTAGCTATATTTATTTGTATCTTACATTCCTTACATATTTATAAATTGTTGTTTCCAGCTCTGTCTTTTTCTCTCTAGAAGCTAAGAAGCTAAAGCCCCTAGAGATTTTGGCTGCTTAGTGCTTTCATCTCAAAGAATGGTGATAAAACATGAGAGCTAGGCTTTTATCTTCTATCCCCCTGTATTTGCAACAAGTTATTACAGCAAGCTTCTGTATTTAGATGACAGCAGTCAGCACTATTCGTAGGATACATTACATGTAAGATGACAGCTAGAATGGTTACAGTGGTTAGAAAAAACAAAAATGTCTCATTTTTACTGTTTGGCCTCAAACGGCCTCAGACCATAGAGGTTACATTTCTACTAAAATGTAGGTGTCCAAAGACTAGCTTCGGAAAATTCGAGCGGAGCGAGGATGCACTTGGTGGAAAACAAGCCAATTTAGCCATATAAGCGAGCATACCTTAGTTATTTTTAAAGTTTCTAGACACCTACATTTCTGTTAAAGAATCGAGTGGTT